>JAFIDM010000001.1:1430023-1444600 GCA_023159025.1 Thereuonema tuberculata
AAAATGGATTTTTTTTCAATACCCTACTTTTCTGTTTTTCTATTGGTCAACTTGTATATACAAGCTGTTTGCACTTTTGTAAGAAATCACATTATTACACAGTATTATTTAGGCCGAAGCATTGAGGGTACGACGCATTTCAGATCTTAATAAAATGCAAAGTATAAAAGCTAGATAAATGAAACTTAGCGTATTTCATTAGTATGGTAACTGCATCTTATCCTGAAAATTTGAGCTCTCTAGTATTATCCAGGCCGAAGCTATGAGGGTTCGATAATACATAACCAGACCCACCCCTTTTGAGGGGTTGGAAGGTGAAAGTTACGGATTTCTTAATTTTTTTGTTGTTTGTGTGCTAATCCTAGCCTGCATACCAAATTTCAGCTTTCTAGGACTTCAGGAAGTACCCTAGAGGTTTTGATGAACATGAGTCAGTGACGAAATCGACGTATTTTAGGTATTAATAAAATCCAAAGTATAAAAGCTAAATAAATGAAACTTAGCGTATTTCATTAGTCTGCTTACTGCATCTTATCCTGAAAATTTGAGCTCTCTAGTATTATCCAGGCTGAAGCTATGAAGGTTCGAAAATACGACGAAACACTTCCAGTAAAGGTACGTAGTGCCCGTCCTGCCTTCGGCTCGTCTTGGCGGGGGCACTGCCGTGCCCCCAGATATAAGGACCTTTGTAACAGGGCGTTCTCAACTAAAGAAACTACAGATTTGCACATTCTTAAAACAATTCTGGGCCAATGAAAAAATCATATCAAAATTGGGAATTTTAACGTAGGACCAATTATAGGGCGTGACCACAAGACTAAAGGTAAACTGCGTAGAAAGAAGTGTCAGTGAAATGCCTCTTGATGAAGTCATCTAAGTCTTCTCAAAGAACTTGAAAGTAGTTGAGGTGTCAGTTGAAAAAACAAACAAACAAGAGGAAAAGAAGGGAAAGTGTGGAAAATTTATTTAGTTATTTTAAAAAAGAAATTATTCAGTGAAAGGGAAGTATTCAGCGGTACGTTGTATATTTATTAAAACTACATTCAACTATTATTTGAGCAGAAAGATTAATCTTGAATTGTTGTGGATTTATTAAAATCGTATTCAGCTATTGTTTGAACCGAAATAGTTTCAATTTTTACAGGTAGGTTTGGAAGGAATTGGAACTGATTCCTTAAACTTACATAGGAAATGGTTTACCTCTTTACAAAGGATGGAAGGATTATTTCAATTGATGGAGTGATTAGTTCTCTGCATGTGTACAGCTGTAGAATAATTGAAATCTTTGCATTAGAGTGCTGGGATAGCCGTTTATGAGGTTTTTTCCTGGTCTCACCTATGTAAATGAATCATTGAATGGAATAAACAGTGCCTGTTGAAAATAAAGGTGATGATTTAATTGGGTTGGATTATTTGAGAAATGTTATTGGCACATTGTGAAGTGAGGATAATGTTCAGAAGTTTAAAAATGTCTTAAAGCTGAAAAAAGTTGGGGATAAAATGGAATAGAAATAAATTTGTATGGTTTAGAGTTTTTTAAGGAATTATTTATGTAATATTTGAGATTAGTATTACAAATTTTTTTTATTTATGAATGAAGAAAGACAGTTATTATTGTTAAGTTTGGACACAATAATTGCTATTTCTTTGTTTAAGCTGTCTTGATTATTGCAAAGATTAAAAGCTCTTGTTGCGGACATATGAACATTATTATAAAGTTTGGTGTGTGGTCGGTTCGCACCGAAGTGCGAGCTTCGTTGCCGAAGCATCCGTGCTCCAGGGAGCGCTAGTGTTCCCAAGACGGCGAACCCCTAGCAGACTCCCTAGAATTACAAGGGAAAGATACTGGGGTGGTTTCCCGTGGCCTTCCCCAGGACGCCATTAAGGAATGACGTCAGACCGAAGAGAAAGTGAAGAAGAGGCTACAACACAGGAAAGGAAATTTTTGAAACATCCATGCTCGCTACCGGGATTTGAACCCGGGCGCTGGCACATTTATCTCACGACAGACCGACGCCTGAGACCGCTCGACCACACCAGCATTATAAAGTTTACTACTACAAAATTTCTACAGAATATACCTTCGAATGAAAAAAATTATAACTTAAAGAGAGCTTTAATAAGGGGAAGGGTGGATTAAAAGCCTTGTTTATGCACAAAGTCCTTACAGAATTCAAAAGTGGCAGGTTCTATTGATTTGGCCACTAATTCAAATGGCATGGCGACAAATAGCGTTTGGGCATCTAATGAAAATAAGGAATAACCAGATTGCAATTGTATATTGTTTATTAATTATAATTGAACCACTGGGAATGGAGCAACTAGAGGAAGTGTTTTGAACTGAAAGCTTAGAGTAAATATGTAACAGTTCTTTGATGGCGGAATTGTTGCAATTAACGATTGGACGTGCTTGAAAAATTAAAGAAAAATGCTTGAAAAAATTAAATGAAAAATATCTATTTTTTTCTTCCTGTACTTTTGGGAATGGCATAGAACTATCATTAAGCTTATCGATAATGTTTCAAGAGAGGTGACCATTATGCTCTATTTCTCGAAAAATTTTCTATTATAATTATGAACTGATTTTTCATTAACTTAAGAAACTAATTCCAAGAAACGGAGACCTATGTTTCTGATCGTTCACAATAATCGTATCCTTTGTCGACTGAAACGATCTTTAAATAACCCTTTTTCTTAATTTCTTTTAGTCCTTCTATTTCTAAATGATGAAGCTATTGTGATTTTGGTGAACGTAAGGTGCTTCGAATATAATGTTTCCTTTGGGTGGTGCACAATTGGAGAGAACCCATATTTCCAGTAAGGTATTAAGAGTAGATTCAATGGGAGCTATTATTGGATGTAGCTTCGGGGTGTTGGGCAAATTAAATTTAAGTCCCTTTATTTAGATTTTTTTTTTCTTGGAAGAAAGTCACTTGATAATCACTTACATTATCCATTGGTTGGAATGAACGAAGGGAGGTCGGTAACAACAAGTCAACCAATTCTTCCGATGACACCAATTCGGAAACCAATTCTTCCGAAGGTAGCGTCCGTCAAAGCTGGCCTGTTATTCAACAAATGGGATTTTACTCTTTCAAGTATGACATTCAAAGTAAGTAAACAATTTCCTCAAATACAACGTACACCTCTTCAATTACTCATCTCCCATAGACTTTAAAAATTGCACAAAAAAGCCAGAACTGCCACTAGCCAGATTCAATTTCTATCAACTCAGTTACAGATCTTCCTAACTTGAGCAAGTTTCATTGGTATCCCTTCCCCTCATCAAAGCTCTCTTTAATTTACAAATTTTTTCGTTCGAAGGTAAATTCTACAGCGAAACCATAGCTTTATGTATAGATTTATCTTCATCAGCCTAATCTCTGAAATAAGCCATGACCTACTATATTATTCGACATTCCACGTTTACAGTAAGGGGGGGGGGGGACTTCATATATTCGCCAATTACTGTAGATATGTTGATGACCTTCTATTTTATTCAGATTCATCAATACAAAAAGGGATTATGGATATCAACAATGATATTCACCCCGATGTAAAATTTACACTTGAAAAAGAGCATTCTACTTCCATTGCTTTTCTTGTAATAATCCGTAATCATATAATCTTTTAACCTCAGTTGACCGAAAACCACTGTCAACTACTTATTTTTTTTTCCAAATTCATGTAATGTTCATATGTCTGTAAAAAGAGCTTTTAATCTTTGCAATAATCAAGACAGCTTAAACAAAGAAATAGCAATAATTGTGTCCATACTTAAAAATAATAACTGTCTTTCTTCATTCATAAATAAAAAAAATTGTAATGCTAATCTCAAATATTACAGAAATAATTCCTTAAAAAAAATCCTAAATCAGACAAATTTATTTCTATTCCATCTCATCCCCAACTTTTTTCAGCTTTAAGACATTTTTAACCTTCTGAACATCATCCTCACTTCACAATGTGCCAACACAATTTCTCAAGTAATCCAACTCAATTAAATCATCACCTTTACTTTCAACAGGCACTGTTTTTTTCTTCAATGCTGCAAAAACGCATGCATTACATAGGTGAGACCAAGCAAAAACTTTGCTGGGATAGCCGTTTATGCTGGCTATCCCAGCACTTTTATTTACTCTACAGCTGTACATAGAAGTAATCATTCCATCAATTGCAATAATCCTTCCATTCTTTGTAAAGAGGCAAACCATTTTCTACGTAAGTGTAAGGAATCAATTCTTATTCTTACTATATCCACCTGTTATAACGAAACTATTTCGGTTGAAACAATAGCTGAATACGGTTTTAATAAATCCACAACAATTCCAGATTAAATGTAGTCCTTCTCTGACTGTGGGCGAAGTTACTGCAAACGAGTCTCTGGGGTATTCACCCACATTGTTAAAAGAGAAATAGACCCGAGGCCTGAAGACGATTCCTGATCAATAGGCCTCGTCTATTTCTCTTAACAATGTGGGAAATACCCCGTTTGCAGTAACTTCACCCACATTAGGACTACATTTATTCACACTTATGGGGTTTTAGTCTATTCCGCCAGCTCCCGATCTCCCACTGCAAGAAACTTCTCAATCTTCAATTCCGATGCCGAGACAAGAGCGTCATTTCCATCTGCAATCATTATATCCAACTCGCCAAAGCCATTCGTCCAACCGACTTCGACTTCCTCCTCAACATCACCCACGCCAATATTAAAAGGAAAGAAGCCTTGTGTCCTTCAAACTCAAGGTACGCCTCGATTTCAAACCATTAACCATGTAACCAATCTATCAATTCTCCAATACCGAAAACTCTGTTCTTCAGAAAAGATTCTATTTCTTGGTCACACTCAAACAGATTCCCATTCTTAAATTGATCACCTGAAGAAGCCATACGTCATCTACCTGAAGAAAAGAAATCTGACATCCGGCACAAGACCAAATGTTCCCTTAAGAATCAATGCAAACCTATTATCAGCAACCTCTCTCCATCTGAAATCTTAAAAACCCTTAAAGATAACCCTGATATTGTTATTCTACCAGTTGACAAAGGAATAAGTCTTGACAAAGTCGACTATCAAAACAAAATTATTTAATTAATATCTGAAGGCCCTTACAAATGTATCAATCTTAATCCCACCAGATCATGTATTGTTAATAAACAAAAGACGTCATCTTCTTTCAAAAAAAATATATTTAAAATATAATTATTGAAACAAATTTTCGGAAAATTCACTTCTTTCCTTTTTCATATCAAAACAATCAATTAAATAACGAGATTTCACTCATCAAACACACATCCTGGACATAGTTGAAACCAACAATATCTTACTTATTACTAATCAATAGCTACTACATTTAAACAATCCTACAATTGTTCAAACTCTTCAAATTTTGTCAATCTTTTATTATTTATACCTGAATTTACCATATCTTTTGCCAAATTTAATAATACATTTTCAACTTCTAAGCCATCATTAGGATTAATATTAACATTTTTTGTATTTCTTAAAATCAAACTTTCTATAATTTTCCTTGTTTTAGCATCTTTTTCTGTATATAATAATTTTTACTTCTTCACTAATGTTATGCCCCAATCTATGGGGCAATGCTCAGCCATATCAGATCTGTCACTTTGCTTATTCTTAATACAATATATATGTTCCAAAACCCTCTCTCGAATAGTCCTTTTACTTTCTCCAACATAAAAAGTTCTTTAATTTATACATTCTAATTTGTAAATTAAACCCATTTTACATTTATTTTCATTTTTATTTAATTTATAATTTAATATATTTTTTTAATTTATTAGTGTATTCAAAAGTTAAATTAATCTCATATTTTTTGCAAATTCTTTTTAATTCAAAACGTCTTTTATTTAAATAAGGAACTATTAATTATTCCTTATTATATTCGTCTACTTCTTTAATTTTGAATGTGTCATTCTCTTTTAAGGTCTTATTTATGAAAACTTCTTCATTATCATTTTTCTTTAATATGACTTTCACTTCCTTTATGAAATCATTATCAGATCTTGAAGATCTATCAATTCTATTAATATAGTTTTCAACTTTTTATGTGTACCTGACATAAAATTAATCACTTTGTAACTCTTTTCTGTAATGTCTTAAAAATAAATTATTATTATTATTTTTAATTACACAAACATCTAAAAAGTTCAATTTTCCGTTAGTCTCTTTTTCCATTTTAAAATTTATATCTATTTTTTTTTTCATTTATAATCTTAAAAAAATTTTGGAATTGTCTAATTGTACCATACCATATTAACAGTATGTCATCAGCATATCTGAAATAATCAAAATTAAATTTATTTATTTACATAAAAATTATATAATAAATCTTAGCAACAGGAAGTTTAACATTAAGGAGTTAGAACTGTTAAATAAAGGATTAAATTTGAATTTGTATATGATAAAGAAGAAAGTTTAGACTTAAAGATAGTAGCTAAATTACAAGTGGCATCAAAAGGTTGGACCAAAAAAAGGAAGAAGAATTCCTTAATGAAATTGTTAGTTTCCAGAATAATTGTAAAAATGTAGATATGAACTTAAAGAACTGAGTATTTTTAAGAAGATAGATGAAGATAAAAGATTTACATATTTTTAATCAAACAACGGTACTCATTTGTGATTATGAATAACAAGTGCAAAAATTAGATCTATTGGTGGACATTAGGAGAAATTGGATAAAGATCCCACAATAAAATTATATAACAAAGTTAACATGAATGTAAGAAAATTATGTGAACAAGGAACTATAAATTTTCAACAAAAAGAAGAAATCTTAAAAGAAGCTTGTAAAACTCCAACTTTGGATGAAAGAAACAAAACACATCAGGAGGGTAACCCAGTTAAATCTGTAATTAAAGCTTATGGAAGTCCTGTTCAAAACCTAGCCAGATTTGTTAATAAATTGATAAAGAACTTTAAACTCCCAAGAGAACAGGTTTTGATTAAAAACACTAAAGATTTGGAACTAAAATTAACACTTAGAGAATAGGAAGAAATTTTACTTATTCTCTTTAGACATTGATAATATGTACACGAAAATTCCGGTTGAAGAAACATTGTTAATTATGGAAAAGTTAGCTTACAAAAATAATGATGTTTTAATGAAGTACAAGATAGACAATTCGGAATTGAGGAAATTGATCAGATTCATAACTTGTAATACTTTCTTCAAACATGATAATGAGATTTTTAAACAGGTGAGAGGTTTCCCAGTGGGTTCTCCGCTATCGGGAAGCTTATGAAATATTTACATGAATTTTTTTGAAGATGAATTATTGAAAGAATCTAAATTTAATTTTGATTATTTCAGATATGCTGATGACATACTGTTAATATGGTATGGTATAGTTAGACAATTCCAACATTTTTTTAAGATTATAAATTTTAGAATTTATTAATCGATTTTAAAATGGAAAAAGAACTAATGGAAAATTACACTAATTTCATCACGTGATACAAAACATTCCTTGTAAAAGTTTAAGCCTCCGAAAGTAAAGCGTTCCTATGAAACCTTTCGTAGGAAGCAGTTAACTTTTAATTTAGGTGAAAATTTTTTGAAAGTTCTCAGATCCCAAAACATAACCCGGCAAATCATACCAACTAACAAATAAAGCGTAAAATATAGTAATGTGTAGTTAAAGCAAGAATGATAAATGCCCAGCCTATGTAAAATAAAAATAATGTATTCATACGAATACTATGGTTTCACTTTCCAGAATGGGATAGATACGAGCACATTCGAAGGCTGAGAGGCGACGATGGTATGTCATGCTGAGTCGTCGGCGGTTGGGATGTGGGATGTACTAAGAAAGAGTCTTATTAACATCTCATCGTTGTCTGAATTCATCAGACATAACATCTGTCTACCTGTGTCGATGTCGAAGGTTCGTCGTCTACTGTGCTGATGTAGACAGGAAATAATGACTGCTTAGCATTGCTCATTTTCTAAAGACACTCAAAACATCTAAACCAATTTGCTCTTTCAGAATTAGTCTTATTTTCCTGCAATCATTGTAGCAGTATCAACCATAGCGAAAATCTCATGCAAGTGCTTCACCTTGATTTCCTGCACGACTTCACCTTGAGGCGTTCGATTTCGGTTCGTATCCTTTCCTCTTGCAATTGGATCAGCTCTTCATCTATCAGTTTTTGGTTAAAATGTCTTCAACATCGTCATCGTCATTTGCACAAACCCAGGCTCGTTAGCCAAAGTCACTGTTGCCGTATTTTCTGTTCTTGGTTCGAAGCCTTTGTTCTTGGTTCACTGAAACGCCATTTGTCATCGAGACCTCTAGACAGGATGTCCAAGATTGAAGATTGCCAATTTTAAGTTGTAATCTTTCCAGATCACTCGCGGAGTTGCCCTCTGTGTTACTTACCATTTCATTGTATGGTAAGCCTTAATTGTGGCTTTCAGGTCACACTTTGCAGCAGCGACGTCATATTCGGCGGTAAGAAAAGTAACAGGAATGTTACTGGTGCTGTTCATCCCCGTGTATTAGAAATTATCAACAATTACAAGAGACCTGTAATCGAGATTATTTTCTCTGAAAGTACTTTTGAACGAACGGATTAATGTATCCACTTTTGAATTTGAAATAATCACATGACTTTTTTCTAACCGTTTGACTGCGAAAGAAACACATCAGGAGAGTGTATTCTTATCAATGCCTTTAGTGTCCTCGGATTTCCTGAATAGTAGAAGCCTAAGAATCCAAAAAACCGATCAATCCACTCACGACTGTCTTTCAATATCACTTTCGGAACATTTTTATCATCATCGACCAGTGTTTTTAGCTTTTGAGATATATTAACTGATTTCTGCTTAAGTTCAAGATAACTGAACCGAAGAACATCTCGCAAAATTTGTAAAATTCACTCAAGCAATGATTGGTTGGCGACTAACACTTTGCTTCTCGCAGTGTCAGTGGTCATTTCGGAAGCTTTCAGATTCTGTGTCTGCGTGGAAATGAAATTTCGTTCACTTCGATCGAAACACTTCAGTTTTACGCTAAACGAGCTCACTTAGAATTTTCTGATGCTTAATAAATGATACACAATATAAATCGAGATAAAGCACAGATAGAGTTGAAAGCAGCTAACTGTAATTGAAATTTAATAGATTTTATGTTTTGGCCTTTTTTTTTTGTAATAATTACAAACGTTTCATCAGAATTTAATTTATCTATCTTCCATTCTTAACCACTGCCGCACAAGCTTCGTGTGTGTACAAGACACACATCCTTATTTTTCCTTTACAGATTTATATTAAAGTAAATAGTCTTTTATCGAACCATTACCTAAAAAACGTAAATTGGTTGTTCACTTCAATACTATCGTTTCAACTTCTGTGTTTTTTGAATTCCTTACTAACATGCTTTCCATATTCTTTCTTACTTTACTATCTTAATCCTTTACAGTTTTATATTAAAGTAAATAGTCTCTTATCAAACCATTAGCTAAAAACGTAATCCCACCCAAAACATTTCATGTAAAATAAGTTGCCAAGACTCAAATGCTCATAACGCTTTCACTGTTAAAAAGTCATGTAGAGCCAAGTCCCTAACTCTACAAGCTCTAACTCTAAAATATATCTTGGTCAAAAATTATGGCTTGGCCGTTTCGTTGCTGTCGCACAAACAATCCCATGGAGTTTTATGGCAAGGCATACTTTTTGACCAAGATAGTAGGGTTTTTAGAGTTAGGCCTTGTAGAGTGAGGGGCTTGGCTCTACATAAGAACTGCTAACTTTTTAACAGTGAAAGCGTTATGAGCATCTTGGCAACGTATTTTACATGAAATGTTTTGGGTGGAACGAAATAGTTCCATGAAACGGCCAAGCCACAGTTTTTGATCAAGATGTAGGGTTTTTAGAGTTAGGGCTTGTAGAGTTAGGCCTTGTAGAGGTAGGGGCTTGGCTCTACATGAGATCTGATAACTTTTTAACAATGAAAGCGTTATGAGCATGTGAGTCTTGGCAACTTCTTTTACATGAAATGTTTTAGATGGGATTTCATTTCTTTTTGTAAGATGAGATCTGATAACTTTTTATCAGTGAAAGCGTTATGAGCATGTGAGTCTTGGCAACTTATTTTACATGAAATGTTTTGGGTGGGAATTATATATTTACTAAGCAATACTATTATAGAACTATGTCGTTAAGATTTAACTTCGCAATAATTAAGTTTAAATCTTAAACAATTACAGAAAATTCCATACTACGAAACGCTTCGAGAAAAGGTACGTAGTGCCCTACTTCCTTCCTTCGGCTCTTCAGATTCAAGGAGACAACCGACAATCTGCCCGCGTTCGGGTAGCGCCCTTAAACACCGGAGGGGGGGGGGCGTTGTAGTGCGGGCGGAGGGGCGACGCTAAGCGCAATGGCTCGTTTGATGCCCTTCCGTCCCCTAACCTCTTGGATCACAGATATTTGTTGTTCAATTGAAATGTTGAAATATAAGATAACATCTAGCTTTCATATCAAACTTCAGGTTTCTAGAACTTTTGTTTTGGAAGTACCTACAAATAAGACATTTTATAATATAGACCTGCATCCCCCTTTTTGGGTGTTGGAGGATGAAAGTTTTTCGTTATTTGTGTGCAAATCTTAGCCTGCATACCAAATTTCAGCTTGCTAGGACTTTTTATAAACCTATGAAAAATTGTTATATAATAAAGAAGTGGAATCCCCTTTAAGAGTGAAAGGGTGAAAGTCATACAGATTACTTAATTTTTTTATTGTTTGTTTGCAAATCGTAGCGTGCGTGTATCAAATTTCAGCGTTAGGACTTTTGGAAGCTTGGAATATAGATTGTTATATATAATAAAATTGTTATATATATATAATACAAATAAAATAAAATACAGAACCAGACCCACCTTTATGAGAGGTTGAAGGGTGAAAGTTACAGATTTCTTAATTCTGTTGTTGTTTGTGTGCTAATCCTAACCTGCATACCAAATTTCAGCTTTCTAGGACTTCAGGAAGTACCCTAGAGGTTTTGATGATCATGAGTCAGTCAGTCAGTGAATCAGTGACGAAATCGACATATTTTAGGTATTAATAAAATCCAAAGTATAAAAGCTAGATAAATGAAACTTAGCATATTTCATTAGTCTGCTAACTGATCTTATCCTGAAAATTTGAGCTCTCTAGTATTATCCAGGCCGAAGCTATGAGGGTTCGAAAATATGACGGAACGATTCGAGAAAAGGTACATAGTGTCCTACTTCCTGCCTTCGGCTCGTCTTGGCGGGGGCACGACCGTTACCCCAGATTTGGTTGTTCACTTCAATACCATCGTATCGTTTCGAGTTCTGTCCTTTTGAATTCCAGATTAACATGCTTTCCATATTCTTCCTTATTTTACTATTTTATTCCTCTGATTTATATTAAAGTAAATAGTCTTTTATCGAACCATTAGCTAAAAAAGTAATTTGGTTTTCACTTCAATACCATCGTATCTATTCAAGTTCTGTGCTTTTGAACTGTTTTTGTAGCAAAAAAAACAAAAAAAAAAAAACCACACACACACACACACACAAATATATATATATATATATAACTGTAGTTATGGAATCCTTTTTAAAACAAGTTTTTCATTTAAATGCGATGCCTGTAATATCTTTTACAAATTTCAAGAACTCTGTACATATAACTGGATAAAAATTGGAATTTTCTAAAACCCAATTTGGAAGGATAATGCCAACTTGTCCTGCTTCATGATATATATACATTAATTTTTTGTGTTTTTTATAATTTCAGTTTTTGTTTCAATTAAGATTTTTCATAACTTCTACTTGATTGATTTGAAGTCATTGTTTTTCTTATTATTGGTCTTTTTGAGAGTTATTTAATCAAGAAAATTATCTAAAACGAAAGAGACTTTGTAGGAGGTCTAAAAGTATAGTTGTATATATTTATCCTTTTTTCCATTGAAATTAAATTAATTCTTTTTTTTTTTTTTCCTGTTAGACTATGAAGAGAAAATTCTTCATTTTAAGAGATGATACTGAGGAAGGACCAGCCAAGTTGGAGTATTATGACAGTGAAAAGAAATGGAGAACGGGAGCCAACCCTAAAAGGTACGGTACAGAATAGATTTTCAAACTTATTCTTATAAATAAGCTATTCTGTGAAATTTAAGGAGGACTTTAAAAATGTTTTTAAAATAGCTTCCAAAAAAATAATAGCTGGATAATGATGTGAAATTCTAAAAACAAGGCTTTTTTCAGAATTATAAATTATTTTCCACTTTGGAACTTAATTGTATTAATAATTAACAAGGAATTCTTCATTTTAAGATTTTATCAAAGGACTTTGTCATTTCAGCGAAGGTTAAAATCCTGAACCTGTTTCTTTAAAATACGGTTATTTTAGACAAAATTCGACTAATTCTATGTCATGGTTAAATTATTCTTAAGTTTTAGGGAAATCAATCAAAGATTAAACATTAGAAACACACGAAATTTAAAAGAGTTGTAGGGAGATGTTAATATTTATTATCCGAAACTTTTAATTGAGCAATATATTTTTTTTTTTTTGTAGAATCCTATTAATTGTTTGGAAATCATTAATTTATCTATCAATTCTTGAACATCATTTTTAAAGAGTTTTTGCAAGTGTGCGTGTTTGTGTTTTCGGGATATGTTTTTGTATGAAATCAATAGAAGCTGTGTTGTTGTAGATATTCAGGTCGTCCAGCCATGTTTTCGAATTCGTATGATTTTAATCAAATTGGAGAGCCTGAATTAGGTCATCCAAAATGAATAACATGTTTGCCAACGGAAAACAAGTCACAAATGAAACACTCCAATAATCTCTTTCGATTGTTTTGTTTAAGAGACAGAAATCAATCATTCTCAAAATAAACAGATGAAAAAAAAATCACTTTTGGAATTATTTAATCTACTTTTGACGAATATTAAAAGACATAAGTAAAGAAATCAAAGTTATTACTCTATTTTAAGCCAAGTAAAACGAGGCTAATGAAATCAGTCGGTCTGTTTGTCTCTCCGTTCCCTTAATAACTCTTCAACCGCTTTATGAATCGTCTTCCAACATGACCTGCACATTTCAGAACACGAGATGACCTAAGTTTTTTTGTATTTTAAGTTTTTCCGTGTTCACTAAAACTTTCTAAAAAAAATCCTTAAATAGTGGATTTGTAACGAAGTCTAAAACAAAGCTCTTTGATTCTCTTAATGTCTGCGCGAACATTACTTTGTTTAAATTTAATTAGACTTAGATAAGCGTTTGTGAATTTAATTAGAAAATGAAAAACTTCCCTCAAGATGTTTGTCTTCAGTTGATTTTATTAAAATGGACGTTTTCCTTTTCTTTGATTTTTTTTCAAGACAATGGTTTGACATTTGAAGCCATTTGGAAAAATAATGAAGAAATTATAATTTTACTATTAATAATAAGGAAAGGGAAAATTACAGATAAATATTCTGATTTTGAATAATTGGCAAAACTCAAAATGTAACTAAAATTCTAATGCAGACATTTAATCGCTATCATTAAACACCCAGGTTGAAAAAAAGGGATGAAATATTGTTTTTAAAATTTAATATAGTTATTGAGGACAGCTGTGATTGGCTCCGATAGGAGCAGCAGGATGCAGAAAGTTGTAGCTTTTTCGTTTCTTTTTCTATATCGCAGTAAAGTTCTTCTATATAACGTCTTCATCTGAGAAAGTTGAAAGTAGAAACAGACTAACAAGGGGATATTTTAAAAAAAAAAATAAAGTTAAGCTCTTCTATTTTTTTTGGTTGATTTGTTTCTTCATCCCATAATTATTTTCTAACTTTATAATTTTAATCAAATATTATTGATAATAATTTCAATTATTCTTACCTTAAAACGTATTTCTTTTTTAATTCAAAGTAGCACTAGGGGTTTGAGTGGTGAGTAGCACTAGTGGTGAGTAGCACTGGTGGTATGAGTGGTGACAGTAGCACTGGTGGTGAGAGTAGCACTTAGGTATAAGTAGCACTGGTGCTGTGATTGGTCAAAGTAGCACTAGTGGTGTGTGGTGAATAGCACTGGAGGTGAGAGTAGCGCTAGTGATATGAGTAGCAATGGTGCAGTGAGTGGTGAAAGTAGCACTAGCGGTGTGAATGGTAAGTAGCATTGGTGTGTCAGTGGTCGGAGTAGCACTCGTGGTGTGAGTGGTGAGAGTAGCACTGGTAGTGTAAGTAGCAATGGTGGTTGAGTGGTAAGAGTAGCACTAGTGGTTTGATTGGTAAAAGTAGCACTTGTGGTTTGAGTCTGAGTACCACTGGTAGTGTGAAGGATGAGAAAAGCACTGGTGGTTTGGTTGAGTGGTGAGAGTAGCACTAGTGGTGTGAGTGAGGAGTACCACTGAAAGTGTGAGTGGTGCAAGTAGCACTGGTGGTTGAGTGGTGAGAGTGCACTGGTAGTGGGAGTGGTGAGATTAGCACTAGTGGTGTAAGTGGTGAGTAGCACTGATGGTTGAGTGGTGTATAGCACTAGTGGTGGGAGGTGAGTAGCACTGGTAGTATGAGTGATGAGAGTGCACTGG
>JAFIDM010000001.1:1451765-1466215 GCA_023159025.1 Thereuonema tuberculata
ATGTTAGATGTTATAAGGTTTAATTATTGTATTATTGCTTTGTATCTTTTTGATTATTGCTTTGTATCTATTCGATTATGATTTGAAGAGAAAGAGGAAGTTTTTCTTTTTCTCATTTATGTATTATTATTTATATTTTTCCTGAAGAAATCCTTTAATTGGGTTGAAATATAGATTGGAATTTATGAAGAAACTAAGGAGTAGTGAATTATTTCGTTATTCTTGTATTTTCGAAGATATATGAAAGTTGTCTTGTCTTGAACATCTTAGGTATAGACAATGATTGTCTCCTTCCTAGCTCTGAAGATGATTTTGGTCTTTCCATCGTAGTTTTGGTCGTCCTCTGTCTCTTTTTCCTTTGGGCTGATATTTCAAAATCAAATTTGGAATCTTGTCGTTAGTTAGCCTTTTTACATGGTTAAGCCAATTTTTTTGGTAATTTTGAATTTCTTGAATTAAACTTGGAGTTTTAAGTTGGAGTTTTAAGTTTAAGTTTTAATATATGAAAGTTATTATGATGAATCATTACCTTTGTTTTATTATTTTTTATTGTTTTTTTTTTTGCTTCTGTTTTTAGATATTAATTTATCTTAATTTTTAACCCATTGTCTTAAGATCGAATAGAACTAACCGAACTGTGTGGGAGATTTCGGGTTTAATGTCTTTCTTTCCTAGGATTAGTAGGAAACTATTATGAGAGTCATTCCTAAAGTAAAGAATGTTTTGATTGGACGAGCCGCGCAGTTCCCCCACTAGTTCCGTTGCCGAGTTATTGACCTTTCACTCCCCTTGGGCAAGTCCGGTGCTAACAGCGAACCTATACAGTCGTGTATTGTTTATTTCTACAATTTTAAAATGTTTGACAAAATTAACGATCCAGGCAAGTGTGAGGTTGGTATTGTAATATGCTTTTTGAATGCGAAAGGAGTGCGACCCAACGAAATTTATAGACAAATAACGGAGGTTTATGGTAATATGATGAACGAAGCTTCAGTTCGAAAATGATGAATTATGTTTAATGGCGGAAGGACGAATGTTCACGATGAAGAACACTCGGGCAGACCTTCAGTTGTGACTGACTAACTCAAATCAAGGATTGAGGAAAATTCAACAGGACAGGCGTTTCACGGTAGATGGACTAACTTCGTTCTTTCCTGAAATTTCACGAACTGTTCTTTATGAAATTGTTAGTGGTGATTTAGGTTACAGAAAAATTTGTGCAAGGTGGGTCCCTGGAATTTTGACGGAAGAACACAAAAAGAAACGAATGGGAGCTGCACTAACTTTTCTCAGTCGGTACAACAAAGATGGCGACGAGTTTTTGAACCACATTGTTACTGGTGACGAGACCTGGATTTCACATATCACTCCAGAAACAAAACGTCAGTCAATGGAATGACATCATTCCCGTTCTCCATCAAAACAGAAAAAAGCAAAACAAGGTTTAAGCCCCAGAAAAGTTATGGCTACAGTGTTCTGGGATTGAAAGGGTATTCTACTCATTCATTAAATGCCTAGAGTGGAGACCTTAAATGCAACGGCCAACTGTCAGACACTTTACCGACTTCGCCGCGCCATTCAAAACGAACGGCGCGGATTGTTGTCTAGCGGAGTTGTGCTTCTGCACGATAATGCACTACCGCATTCTGCTGACGGACTTACTGCAACAGTTTCGATGGAAGTTTTTTGAACATCCACCCTATAGTCCGGACTTGGCCCAAGTGATTTCCATCTGTTTCCCAAACTAAAGGACTTTTTGGGCGGGAACCGGTATGGAAGTGAGGACGAACTGAAAGAGGGTGTTAGTGGGTCGTTAAACAACTTGGCGGCAACTGAGTATGCAGAAGGCATAGAAAAATTGGTGAAACGGTACGACAAGTGTTTAAATTTGTACGGCGATTACGTAAATAGTAGTTTAAGTATCAGATAGGTTGTAAAAAAAAAATTTGTTTGGATATAATAAAAAAAATTCAATATAATAAAAACGTTCTTTACTTTTCGAATGACCCTTCTATTTTGATCGCACTTTTTTTTTCTTTCTTTGGTTTTTTTGTCGGTGGCAACACTTAACCTTTGTTTGTTTTTTTTTGATTGGAGATAATTCTGTTTCTTTTTCAATTCTTATCCTTTTAATGATGGCATTACTATATTGTCTCCTTTACCTTCTTATGATCATAGAATCTTTTTATTGAACTTTTTAATATTAAATTCCAAGAAACCTTCCCTCAAGTGCAATTGATGTAATTATTTTCTGGGAAACCATAATAATTATCTCTCAAAATGACATTATGGAATAATGCCAAAACTAAGTTTGATAGTCATACAGTGGGATGCATTGAAATCAAGTATATTTGAAAAAGTTAAAAGGATTCTCCTCCAAAGGGGTCCTAGGGTGCAGCCAATGCGTATCGTGTTTCTATCCCCGGGGTTAAAGGCGGGCGGGCGTTGAACTGACCACTCGACCTCAACTGTTGGTCACGGAACGCCGGGAGCCTTACCTCCCACGACCCCAACAGCCACATAGGGCTGTAGTGGGACACTTTAACTTTAATAGATATCCATAGTAAAGAAAGATTCATTACGTTTCCTATTTAGTAACTTTCTTAGAGTTTAGGATCACTTTCTTGTTCAATTGAGCTTTAAAAGTTATCTTTTCTTCATGGCTTTTTTTTTTTTTTTGTTGTTGCTGAAATTAGGGTCGTCTCTTCGTCTGCTGACTTATTGTAGAACTGAATTTTGAATTGTTTTCTGCCCATTTGGTTTTCTTACCTAACAGCTGGCCTTTTTTTATGTTTTCTTTTTTAATACCTATTGTATCACCTATGTTACACTAGAATGGTTTATAAAAAAATACACAGCTGTGCTGTAAATTACCTTTTTTTTTTTTAAAAAAAAAAAAAAAATGGAGCTTTATTTTGAAAATTTCGCAATCCAAGATAGAAAATTAATTATGGACTGAAAATTATTTAAAAAAAACACCCCCCCCCCTCCCCCATATAGTAAAGAAAGATTCATTCATCATCATCATGATGTGCGATCTTCGTAGATACGAAGTTACGCGGTCTACGGAACCTAGTGACCCCCGAAGCCGTAGATAAACTAGGGAACAGATACTGGGGGTGGTTTCCCGTTGGCTTCCCCCAGGACGCCATTAAGGAATGACGTCAGACCGAAGAGAAAGTGAAGAAGAGGCTGGACAACACAGGAAAGGAAATTGAAACAGCCATGCCCCTGCCGGGATTCGAACCCAGGAACTGGCGCACTGGACGCCACGGCTGGCCGCCGCCGAGACCGCACGACCACGCCAGCACGGCAAAGATTCATTACGATTCCTATTTAGAAACTTTCTTAGAGTATAGGATCACTTTGAATGCCAGAAGATAACATGTTTTAGTTAAAACGTTTTGAAATTTAGCCTGAATAAAATTAATGTAGAATTTAATGGAGTTCATCTTTTCAACATTATAAAGAACAGAGACTAAAAATTTCCTCTAAGAAAAAAAAATTAATAATAAGAACATAATAATAATAATTGAACTTCCGAATGCTCAGTTCAAAGAGAGTTGTTGGTTATTTTTGAGTTAAGTAATTTAACATTATTGGAACTGGGCAGATATTTGTGTGAAGGAGAGAAATTAAGAAAAAGAAATTAAACAAATAATTGAAACATAGAAATAATTTTAACCAAATAATGGAAGCTGTTGCTGTTCCATTAAGAAATCGTTTTCAGAATTATTGCTTTTGTTCAGCCTTCATTAATAAAGAAAGACCAATGGCTCCCAACAACTTAGAAAGTGACCACACTGCATTTTTATTTTTTATTTTTTTGACAATAAAAATAAGATGATTTATTTATTTTTTTGTTTAAAATTAGAATAATAAAAAAGTTATAAGTTTCTTTAATCTATTGATGTACATTGTTTTTTATTTAATGACAGTAGTTAAAAATCATTCGAAAATTATTACATAAATCACCGTAAAGCACACAGATCTTTCTTTGAAACCTAAAAAAGAAACTAAAAGTAACATTGAACGTGAAAACAGATAAATGATGGAGTTGATGGTCAACATAAAGCATGATACGAAAGGTAACTAAGAAAAGATTTAACCATCTGGTTAATAAGATTACAATGACCTAACTACAGAGCCTCGTAGGGTATCACCAGGGATGACTTCAAATCGAAGGCAGTGGAAAACGTTTGCTTGATATCTGTGATTTTCAGACGGTAAAGGATGAAAATATTACATTAAAATTATTAATATTTGTAAATTATTATTGTCATTGAATTAATACATAAATTGTTTTTAATGTTATTGTGCAATAATTAAGATAATCTTTATTTCATTGTCTAGAATAGGAAATAAAGAAAAACTGTTCAGCTTTGAAAGGAAGATTTTCGCATAGATTTCCAATGGGATTGAAGTAGAACTTAACTTCCAAAAAGTGTCATTTCCATTTCCTCAGTGATTTTGTTAGTTATTGTTTATCCAAAGTCAGGGAAATGAATCTGTTTGGTTTTGAAAGACTTGTTTTCATTCTATAAATGAAGAATCTATTTTTCTGTTGGCTATCTTTCGTTATTTATTTTTCATTAGAAATATTTCTTTGTAATCACAGACTTAATTCCTTAGAGGTAATTCAGAAACACGAGAATGAATAATTAATTTCCAGGAAAAACATGTTTACAACTAAAATAAAACAATTACCTTGTTTTGAAGCAGAATAGCTTTACTGATGCCTTTTTCTATTGGTCGAATTAATAACGGGTGGAATTAAAAGTTAATAACATGTTTACAAAATTCGGAGCTCGGAGCAGTTAGAAGATTAGATCACTTATTTGGTGTGCGCAGCCTCTCACGTCATGGTTTTCATGTAGTCTATTTTTAGGTGGTTTCGGTGTTCCACATATTCTGTCTGTCTGTAATGGAAGGCAATACATGCCATGTTTCGATTTAAAATTTTCAGTCATTATAATATACTTTTGGGCATTGTAATATACATTGTAATACACTTATTATTACACTTGTTAATAATGAGATGAATTGTTTGTTCTTTGATAAATAGAATAAGTGGAGATTCAAAATGGTGGAGGCTACCTGTACCTTAATTGATTGAAAATGGAATATAAGAGATAACAACATTTTATTATAGTTATTTATTTATTTATTTATTTTTTCCCCGTTGCTTTCTTTTTTTTTTTCTTTCTTTATTATAATATAGGTTTTTCATTTTTCCCATTATGCATGTTTGGTGGAAAAGTAATATACCATTAGAAATGAATAAATACATAATATTCTCCTTAATTTTTTTTTATTAGAAATATTTTAATATAGTAAATATAAAATAAGACATATATGGGGAAAGTCCTAAGTCATCCAAATAACTTTTGAACGAAGATAGCTAGAGTTAGCGCTTTCCTACACGAATCAGATGAGAGTGATGGCAGCGCCCTAACGGCAAAATGTGGAAGTTAATAACCCTATCTCGGAAACTGAGAGATATGAAAGAAAAATAAATGAGAAAGTTTTAGAGCATCACCGAATTAGTAGGAAATGACATTTTACAGAAAGAATCGTGCATAATAGTAAGCGGTAGACCTCGCGAGCTTACGCCTTTGTGTGCATTATGCAAATGATGATCTTTTGCTTACAAGATACTAATAATCATTAACGCAATATTCATAGTCTACGATTCTTCGTAGACTGAAAAGCAAGAGTTTTATCTGTAGAAGTTATGTCACGTTGCATACGACACACAAAAGACGTATGCTCGCGCCACAGTTTTCCGCTACGGGCGCTGCCATCAGTCTCATCTGATAGTGCATGGTCGCTTTCCTATACCAATACCTAACTTCCCTAACTCAAGCTATCTTCCTTCAATTTATTTTAGGACTTTCCCGTATATCCTGTATAAATACGCAACTTAATTAAACTTTTTTTTTTTTTTAAATTTTGTCTTGTTTCTTTGCTATTCTAAAACGCTTTTCTACTATTATTTTGTTAATATTATTAATAATTGAACCATTAAAATTACGGATAAGAATTCTAAAAGTATTAATTTATAATTTAATAGTGTATATAAATGTTTTGATAACCAAGTTTTATAAATTGAATTATTTCGATTGAGATATATCTCCTGATAATTCTTTAATAGTGATATCTTTTTTTTTAATTTTTCTTAATTAAAATTATTTTACTGTTTGTCCACCACAACTTGAGACTTAGCCACGCCTCTTCAAACGGAGAAGACATTTCACAATAGGGGTGAGGGTTGTAAAAGAAAAATTTGGGAAAAAAAAAAACAAGATTAGGAAATTTTTTTAAAAAATATTTACTATTAAAGAAAAAAATTATTTATAAAATAATTACGAATAACATTTATAATTTGATAATATTGAGTATATTTAACTACATTGCCAATGCTCTTAATTTGTATATTTGTAAATGTTCTGAGGATCTTTACGGGATTGTTTTTAAACAAGTTTTTTTTTTTTTGATTGATGATTACATTTATTTCTGGCAAAAAGTCAAGAATTAGTGTTTGTAATTTCGTTAAAAACAGTTACGATCTTTCATTATTAAAAATTTAAATCATCACCTGCAATATTGTTGTTTATTCTAACAATTTTATTTTGGTGTTTTGATTGACTATTATTATTACAAACAATATTATATTATTTTAGTTTCGTTTTCATTTCCATTATATCAAAACTTGCATTGTAATTCATGCAGTTATTATTATTATTGTCAATCTAATTCTATTTTTAATCTTTTAGTACAAGTGCCAATGTTCTTAATTTGGATATTTGTAAATGTTCTGTGGAACTTTATGGAATTGTTTTTAAACAAGTTTTGCTTTTTTTTTAACTGTCAGCAGTTAATTGTTAAATAAAACATTATTACCATGAAGTGTATATATTTATTACTTACATTAATTAATATAATTTATATATAATTACGATTTTTCATAATTTAAATGAATAAGAAACAGTATAAATATAACAGTTCTTAAACAGCAAATCAGTTTTATACATCGTTACAGTTAAAATATAACCTAGTTATTATTATATGTAAGAAAAATAGATACATAATGTCGTATTTTATATCATCAATTCCTCTGTTATAACCAAGAAACAAAATCTGTGCATTTCCCCTGAAAATGGAAAACATTTCCCCTCAAATGACTTCTTGAACTCTTCGCCTACCACGTGACATAGGCGTGGCAAAGGCTCAACTGTTGGTGGACAAACATTAGTTCTAATTTCATTTACAAAAATTAATTTTTATGTTCGTGCTTTATAAATGAAATCTTATTTCAGGTTTTTTATTGCACAGTTCACCGTTACACAGTTAGTTACATCTATGCATAGAGACGTACCTTCATACAGGTCTACCCCCAAATCACAAATTCAGAAAATGAACAACGTGGTTCATTTGTGACGTGTTTATTCCGAAAAAAAAATAGTTTGTTTAAAAGAATACTAAAAAAATTCTAATTAAAAAATCAGGGGGCTTAGATATTGAAATCAAACTTCTAATAAAAAAAATAAGATTATTTATTTATTTATTTATTTATTTGTAATAGTATTTGACTTTTTCACCTACTATTCTTTATATAACGGGGGGAAAAAAAGAAAAACCTTTATTATACTAAAGAAAGAAAAAACAAACTTAAATAATAATAGCAATAATAATGATAATAACTTATACTTCGTGCAGAATCGAACGTTGGTGCCTTTTAGTTTTGCAGCCAGATAGCTTACTGATCACAGGAACACGTGCTTTGAACACGAAGTTAATAAGCTAACACTCGATGACATTATCTCGAAAATGATTGAAAGTTGTCCCCTCGACCTATATATAGATATTTGAAGTACTCCATTAAAACTTACTTTCATCTCATAAAAGGGCACTGAAATTTAAAAGATACAGGGTCTGTGCTCTCCTTGTAAGAAGATGAAACTGATAAAGTTTTAATCCATCTTTTGTGAATCCACTGTAATAATTATGATGACATATATATTATTTCTATTATCTTACCACTGAATAATGCTAATTGAAATGCGTTGTTATGGTTCTCTGAAACATTAATTGCAAAGATTAACAATATTATTTAATGACGTAAAAAACTCGTAAACGGAGTCATGGCTGACATCTTAATAATGAAGCTAAGCAAAACTTATAATAACAAAGTTTTGATCCCATCAGAAGTAAATGGCATTTAAAAGAAATTATCGACTGAGTTGTTGTGTAATTTTAAATGATAATTGTAATAACAAGCAAACGACTACATTGAAATATTTTCGAGCTCGCAAGTTGCTTAACCAATTACATAAGCTTCGTCTGTCCACTTACTTCCAGTTCCACTCTTATCTAATACTGTGGGATTTAAAACTTGTTAACGCTTCCACAATAGCGGCTGTCAGAGTGGAAATGTAAAAGCGTATATTTACAAATATTACCTGGCCAATTAGTCTCAGATTAACTTAATTAAAGTAAGGTTATCAAGAATAAGAAAGATTTAATTCTAAGTTACGAATATCTTTCTTTACATTCATCAAAAATAACTCAATAAAAATGGGATTACAATACGAGAATCGTCAAACTTTTGATTTTAGTATTAAAACAGACAAATATATATATCTCTAAGAAATAAAGTTCCAGTTCGAAATAATTTCTAAATAACTTATAGACTTTTCATTTAAAATTTATGGATTACAGGATACCTCTTGGTCAAATTAACCTGTCATTAGTTACATAAATCTTTAAATAGCTCTACTGCTGGAATACTATCTGTCCCTTAGCTTTAGGTCTGGAATGCTCTTGCACGGCGTTCACTTGAGAAACAAACAACGAAAAGTTCCTACTCACGTATTTAGGCTTCTTGGAATAGTTGAACTGAAATCACTAAAGGTAGAATCGGTAACCTTGATGTTTGAGTAACTAACATCAAAATTCAAACAGTAGCCAACATGGCGACCTAGATTCCATGTTGTTGCGATAACACTAACGATGATTTCCGTTGCCTAGGAAACATACGTCACTTCGTATTTTGTGAAAAACCTTTTTCACCAATATACGGCATTTACCTTGCTCACTTTCGTGGAATACTAATGTTAACACGCACATCACTAAAAGCACTGATTAAGCATCTGGATTCTATGGTTTCACACTAGTGAAATAACACTGACATGAAGAAGCTTCCCCCTGAGAAAGCTCTTCTCTTTTCACTAATATTACTGAAGAACTGCTCGTTGTGATGAACCTAACACAACTGACTCCGCACTGTTCTAGTAACAAAGCATATCATCCGCTTTGTTGACAATGATGGGCCAACGCAACGTGGATGGCACTTGGTTTGTTGCATGCCGATGATCAAAAACACTTGTTGAAAAGATATCGGCCGTTAACACTATTTTTGATATTAACTGTGTAGAATGCATATCTGTGTGAATTAAGGTAAGTAGCTTCACTTAAACTTGAAGTAATAAGTTGATACCATAATTTCACACCACAAATACATTTCTACATGAATAGCAATCTCACGTTCGTAATATTATTCTTTTTAACTATGATTTTTGCCCTCTTAAAAACAGATTGTATTGTTAACATCGAATAAAAAGAAAGAAACAGTTTTGGGCGGAAAGATACAGTCATACCTTAGGTGAAATGTCTGTTCTGTGATCCGACCTCCATAACTGCTTTTCTATTATTAAGTTAGGATATGTGTGACCTACAGAAGACTTACTAAAATGTTACGATCTAGAACAATTTAACACCATCAATGAATTAAATCGGGAATAAAATTGGTATCGATTATAGGCAGCCCTCGTTTTACGACAGTTCAACTTACGACGACTCAGATTTATGCCAGTTTAGAATTTATACCAAAATGAGAAAAAATATTTAAAAAAATAAAAAATGTGAAAAAAGAAAAATTCAATTTCGGTACTTGTGTACTAACGCCACCGCAGCCGGAAGTGTCGCCAATCATGAGAAGCGATCTTGCCCACGGCGTGTATACATACGGTTAGAATTAGGTTAGCTCACATTTACAACCATAAGGTTCAATTTACAACCAAAAACAGTTAGAATTAGGTTAGCTCACATTTACACCCCTAAGGTTCAATTTACAACCAAAAACAGTTAGAATTAGGTTAGCTCACATTTACACCCCTAAGGTTCAATTTACAAAGGTTACATTTGGATTAGGTTAGGTTAAGTTAGGTTGGCTTAGCTGCAGGATGTATGTATTGAAAAATAACCCAACTATTTCCAGCCATTGCAAATTCAACGATAAATAACGACACTTCCGGCTGCGGTGGCTTTAGTACACAAGTACCTAAATTTCTTGAACGAAAATGCAGCCATGTAATGGTGAACGCAATCAACTTTAACAGCTGTACTTAGGCTCCGCCCTCTCGGTCCACGTGTCTCCTCCCTTCCTCATTTTTATTTCTCTCAGTCGTCCTGCATTGATTGCCTATGAATGATGTGATAAATAAATATTCCAATTAATAGTGATAAAAGTTTCTAAAAATAAACGTGCTCTTGTATGGTAAAAGAAATGTACCCGAACACAATTATTACATGCAACAATGTGAAGCAAGTTGTTATATGCTAATTTAGTAGGTCTTGAAAGTACGTAAATATTTTACATTAATTTTAGTCGTAAAACATATATTAATACGGCTTAATTAAATAAAAAAATATACTTTTGTTGTAATGGGTTCGTTTTACGTCGATTCGATGTACGACGCCACTGGGGCAGCGTCAAACGAAGGCTGCCTGTATAAGATCCAAATCCAATGATTGGAATTATCTTTCATAGTATTCACGTTTGGGCTTGAAGGAGAAAAATATTACCGAATACATCATAAGTCATTTATATATAAACAATAAACAATAAAAACGCACAACATTGTTGTACGTTTTTATTCTTTATTGTTTATCACTAACTTTTGCATGCTAAACTTTTGCCATCATTTATATATACTGAGATAAATCTGTCTCTAATAATTGAGGTACAGTAATCATATTGATTTTGAATATCTCCACCTCTACAATATCTACAAGATAAATATTCGCTAAAAACTACTAAAAATAAATAAATTTTTGTAACTATTATAACAAAGATGACTTGAATTTCCGCCATTGCTACCAAGACTAGCCGCTAGGCGGCGGCAGATACACGTGGGTCGTTATGGAAGTCATAGCAACTATTTTTTATTGCCTAACATACAGCGCCACTGCAATTCCAGAATATACGTCTGAAAGCTTATTGGATGTGCTTCTGATGGCACCACTAACATAGTCTGGATCAGTGGAGAAACGTCATGGAAGCAGGTGTAAAATTCGTATTTGGTAATTATCGTTTAATAAGGCAACGCAATTGTAGCCAATGAAGAAAAAGGAACTCAGGAATGCTCAATACACATTGCTAACACCTCTCAAAAAATCACCAAGATTGTCTATCATACGTTGCCTTTGGGAACTGATTGTCCAATGCCATCATTCTTCATGATAACGCCACATGTCACACAGCAGCTCCTTCCCAGGCATTGTTATGTCGATATGGATGGGAAGTCTTGAAACATGTCATGTATTCGCCAGACCGGAATCCATGCGACTTTGATTTAACTCCAAAACTCAAGCTGTAGTTGTGTGGGAAACACTTGCAAACATTAATGAAATTTTCGATGAGACGTCACATGCAGCAATGGTATTCTCTGTCTTCCCAAACGCTGGCAACGTAGGATGGACAATCTTGATGATTACTTTGAGGGGTATTAGCAACGTGTATTGAGCATTCCTGTTCCTTTTTTTTTTTTACCGTGGTTACATTGCATTGCGTTATTAAACGATGATTTCCAAATACGTATTTTTCACTTGCTCCTATGACGTTTCTCCACTGATCCAGACCACCTTAGCGGAGCCAATCAGAAGCACATCCAATAAGCTTTCAAACGTATATTCTGGAATTGCAGTGGTGCTGCATGTTTTGCAAATAAAAAATTAGTTTACCAACATTATGTACAGAACTACTTCTGAATTATATATAAAACATTTACATAATTATTACATATTTTAATCATTATATACGAGGGGCATTCAGAAAGTAATGCCACTACTTGGCCAATAGTACTGCAAACTAAATGTTTTATCATTCATGCGCTGATGTTTAAACTATAGATTATCACTTGTTGCATCTTCCTATTTCTTCTCGTTCCAGAGTAATGGAGCAGTCCATGACATCCAGTGGTGACATCCGGTTGAAACAATTCGGTTTTCAACAATTCGGTTGACAACAATTCAGTTGAAACAATGCCGTTTCAATGAAATGGGCTGTCATTGAATTGCTGACTGCGGAAGGTTGTGCGCCCAGCAGCATTCTTCGCCGTATGACTGCAGTTTAGTCCGGATCTTGCGCCCTGTGCCTTCTGCCTCTTCCCCAAACTTATGGATCACCTTAAGGGTCAACGCTACAGTTGTGACGCGGAGGTTGAAACAGCAGTTCGGCAGTGGTGTCGCCAGCCGCCAGCAATTCTTCGCCGACGGCATGCAAAACCGTGTTTTGCGTTGGCGCAAGTATATTGCCCGTAATGGGGACTATGTTGAAAAATGATGTCACCATTTGTAGCTGACATTGCAAGCTTTCCACTGATATCTGTATCGTGCTATCTGTCACTACTGGCGGATCCAGGATTTTTCAAGGGGGGGGGGGGCTAACTTTTCTGAAGGGCTGACTATATTTGCGAGTCTGAAGTGCACGCTAGTAGCCAGCTTTTTATTAGCAATTGAAATCGTCATCATGGCAATTGTAATGTTTATCAGACAGCAGCCTTTGTAAACCCCATTTTATCCAGTCTGTATTCATAGCTGAAGGGAGGGGCTATAGCCCCCCCCCCTAGCACCCCCTTCCTGGATCCGCCTATGTCTGTCACACATAACTGAAGGTATCACCTTGGAGGCATTACTTTCTGAATCACCCTCGTCATATACAAAATGTGGTTTTTAAAAGTTTTTTCTTTTTAACATTAATTATTATTTTTATACTTGATGATCATTCGTTTATTATTAACAGTTGAATGCACACGATAAAGTTTACATATTACATCACGTACAGAACTTCATAAAAGATAGGGATTATAAAACTATTTAATTCACATGAAAATGCAGTTCGTTACTGCGAAACATGTAGTACTGTATGTATGATTAAATATTTTTATTAACCCTATCTTTTATATAACTGACTACACGGGTACCGTCGCTTCGCTCCGGAACCCTTGCATGTATAACATTAAGAAAAAACCTTTATTTATTTAGCAAATTATTATGGAGATCGGAGAATACACGACTTCCCAGCTCGTTCTGGGCTTCTCCGCTTAACTCAGTTGTATTGCGTGTTGGCACTCACACGAGGGTTTGCAGCAAAAACACTTCATTTTTGCATGTATCTTCCAAACGCAGAAACGTTTGTTAATGACTGATATACCGTTCGATAGAAATTTCAAATACCACCATTTTCTCAATATAATTTTCTCTTCCAACTTTTATACTTTTCGTTTAAATTGAGAAAAAGTCAAAATTTGACCCTTTAAAAAGCGCCATCTTGGAAACCAAAAACTTTTTTCGAATGATTTTTGTAGTATTTTGTTTGTCTTAAAAAGCTTTACATTTTATCCATTTACATGACCAATCTATCTCTTATAGTTTGGTCACAAAATTGAAAAAACGTAAAGTCTTATGACAGACAGAATAACGCTTTTTCTTTTATATAACTGCTATTAATGGGTTTCTTAGAGTATCACGTTTTGAACAGCATCGTTAGCAGTGATGTAACATTCGTCACCTGTAACTCCTTCAGTTGCGTCGTCGGTATTTCTCATGATTTGAAAGAAGAAAAACAGTTCTCTTCAAACTTACTTGGATTAAAGAGAAATGATTCTCCTTAATCCTTCGTTAATCCTACTGAGGGAAGAACCATAGAAACGAAAATAGATTAATTTGTTTATTTCTATTGAACTTCAATAATTAAAATGAATTCTAGTTTTTTCTATCTCCTAGATTTGGAATCAAATGTTTGCAAAAAGTAAACATTTAATTAATGATAATAAATAATTCAGTGCCTCCCACCCTTAAAAGAAAGCATTTAATGAAAATGAATATCTAACAAGTATTTTTATAAACTGTTTAATATGTTGGTCTTTTATTCTTTGTAGAAGTCATAAAAAAGTAGAAATTTAAGTGAATTAGTTCCCTTTCTCAAATACTGACCGATTTTAAACTAAACTAAATTTTAAATATTAGAAATTTTTAGAAAATTTTAGAAAGTTTTTAGGAAATGGAATGATGTCCAGGTGGCTTTCATGACTCTTGTTTTCATCACTCTTGTTTTCATGACTTGTTTTCATCACTCTTGTTTTCATCACTCATGTTTTCATGACTCT
>JAFIDM010000001.1:1466665-1485572 GCA_023159025.1 Thereuonema tuberculata
TCACTCTTTGTTTTCATGACTCTTGTTTTCATGACTCTTGTTTTCATCACTCATGTTTTCATCACTCTTGTTTTCATGACTCTTATTTTATTTTTTTTTATATCGTCGCATTAATTTTTTTGATGTTATAATAACTGTTAAATTTCTCACGCAAATATATTTCTTTTTAGTTTGTATTGTCAAAATAAAATTAGAAATTATCGATGAAATTTTGATTGGCAACAAGTAACAAAGGCTAATTTATTCAAGGGATTTTTTTTTTTTTTAAAAAAAAAAAAAAAAAAAAGGTTTTTCCTAACTTAGTAAATTAGTGTTAGTAATTGTAGTGTCAATTAAAACTACAATTATCTACTTTCGCTATTTTTTTTAATATCTTAAGGAAGACAGAAAAATCCATAAAATCATTTCGTTACAAAATTCGATTGCAAACATTTAATCTCGTCATTAAAACTGCTTCTCTTTATGATCCTCCATTGACATGTTTTCGTGTGGAATGAATTCATTAATAGGTAGGGCTTTTATGTTTGCATTACAACAGTTTGATTTACTAAACAAAATAATTTTGCTGCAGATTATTTTTTTTAGTTATTTCTAAGCGTAGATATTTGCTCTTATATTAATAAATACAAAATATATTCAGTGACGTCAAAGAATAAATTCAGTTTAAGGTGAGGGCGATTTTATATAGGTGAGGAAATATTTTGTCAAACTGATATATTTTATAGCAACGAATTGTAAGGTCGTTACTTGAAAAATAATTATAAATAAAAACACGTTTTACTCAAAAGGAACAAATGGCGTTTAAGATTGCAACAGATTTTAATGGAGTCAGTAGTTTAATAACAGAGATGAAATGAGATAAAATTAAAGTTATTTACAACATGAGACGACACTAGTTATGGATTTTAAAGTGTTGGAATGTTTTTAATTAGAAATAGCTTTAATTTTAGAAAAGTGTCTTTCATATCTTATCTTTTATTAGCTGACTTTTAATTTGTCCATTTTCCATTAATAGACAGAGATATTTTACATCATTGGGTTCAGAGAAATAAAAAAAAAAAACAACAATTTCTATAGATATTTATAATTTTAAAATAATAAGTTCGATGTCTGTTTGCAATTAGGATTAATTTATGACAGTCTTTGATATCAGAGCAAAGGACTAAAATAAGATGAGTTTATTGGGGCTGCAGAATCTGTCAGTGTTTCAGGAAGTGGTATGTTTTTATTCTTTGTGAATGGGTAGTTGTTTTGATTCAGTCAGCTGACATTGTTGTTTATTTGTATTTTCCAGAAGTATTGTGCTGAAAACTTGCTTCAATATTAGCCGGAAGCTCGATACGAGACACAAACACGCCATCGCTCTGTATACTAAAGATGACTGTTTCACCATCGTACTGGACAATGACAGCGAATTAGAGGAATGGCTGCAGGCGCTACTCGAACTACAACACGGCAAAGAAGCGATGGGGGACGAAGTGATTAAACCCACATTCGGTAAGTGAAGTTCATTCTACAGGGTTTTAGAAAAGATGAAGATGAACACGAGTCAATTGATATTTACATATTCATTAGATTGACGAAGAGAACCTTTTTACTAAAACAATGAAGTATTTTGAGTCAAATGTTTATTAAAAAAGGATTTCTAAAAGAAAATTTCAAATAATGAAATTACTAAGTAATTGATGTAGCAATTTACGTGTACTGCGTATTATCGAACACATTAATAGAGCCATACACCTGAATATATGAGAAAAAAACTATGTACACAGAAGCTCGGTTATAATGCGGTTGTTTATATCGCGAATTCGGATATAACGCGATTTGGTCTTGGACCCCGTCTACTTTCGAAAAGGTGTATAATTGTAAAATTGCAAAATTTACCGTTTTTTCGCCTAAAATCAAATCAAAGGTGTAAATTAATATGCTTGTTTCCTTATTATTTACAGTAATTGAGATTCTATACCCACCCTAATGTCAAGACAATGCGTCAAATACCATATATTTTTAAAAAAATACCAGAATCGCGAACTTTTTAGTTTAACCAAAATGAATACCGAGATCTATTTTTCTGCCAATGACAACCAGTAAAGAGGCCCAAGTAATCTAATAGGCGTATGAATATCTAGTTTCGATCCACGTGAGTCGTCGTTTGTACAAGATGCCAAGATGTGGGCGCCAAATCGGTTTTGGCTAATATAACCCATCAAAATGTTGAAAAGGTAATGATTTATGTATTTATAAATATAAAATTCTCTCATATAGCTCTGAATGATGTAGGTAATCGCGAAATGACCATTTTAAAATCGATTTGGAATCGTGTGGGCGATAATAGGGTGCGATATACGACATTTGACGTCGTGAAGCTATAAAAGTTCGGTTATATCGCGGTTAAATCACGATCTTCGAGATCTTGGATCCGAAAGATCGCGTTATAACCGAGCTTCCGTGTACATGCAATGGTAATATACACACGAAAGTTTCGCCGTCGAGAGACAGCCTTTTCAAGTGAAGATAACATGAACAAAAGCCAATTTAGACTTAATAGTAAACCAGTGACATTTCAGCAGTGACATGCGCGAATCACATATATTTTTTCTTGTACATTCAAGTGTATGGCTCTATTAATGTGTTTGAAATTACTAAATTTGAAGGAAACTAAAAAAAACAAAACAAATAATAATTTATAAAATGTAGTCTCTAAAAAAGGTATTTTGGTCATCTTACTCTGAAAAATAGATACGATAGTTAATGACTTTATAACAGAAAATAGTTTTAGGAGCAATTTCTGGAACAGGAAATTTGAGTAATTGGAGAAAAGTTTCTTCAGATTTTTTTTTCCCCCCATTTAGAAAGAGATTTTTCAGAAATAATTAAACTTGATTTAAAAATCTAATTCGTAAACGAAAAAAAAGCCATCAGTCAGTACAAACTTAAAGTCAGTACAAATTTAAAGGTTGCAAATTTATTATTGAGTTTTAAGATTATCGCGGTTTCATTGTTTGTAATAACAGATTTCCTGAGTTTTAGATATTAAACTATAACTTCAGTTGAATATATTCTAATTTCCAACATTTATCAGAATTCTTTAATAGTTCATAATTTTAATAAATAATCGTATGTATTTATTTTGACATAATCACTTTTAAAAGCAGGAGGACAATTTAATTATGTCTGTTTTAGGTGACGTCATTGGTGATATTTATTTGTATTTGACTTAAAAAAAAAAATTAAACAAGTAAAAAAAAAATTGTGCTAAAGCATAAAATGATTCATTAAAAGCTAAACGTCACCTAAGGATCCGCTGCGCAACAATAGGCGATTGTCCACCGGAAAAAGTTTGGGATTTTTTTTTCCTGGAGAACTACTGACTCCATTGACTTAAAAATTGAATATGCTTTAGTTTAGAGTCTCTACTATACAATGAATATTTTTATTTGTTTTATTTTGGCCTATGCAGACACTGTCAACTGTTACCGCAAACTGTTCTAGAGATGATCGAATAAAAATATTCATTAAAAAAATATTCATTGTAATATAATATAAAAATAAATGAATAAAAATAATCTATATTGTATACTAGATACTCTAAATTGAAGCTTATCCAAATTTCAAGTCGATCGGGTCAGTAGTTGTAGAGCCAAATATTTCAAAACTTGCGGAAACAAAAAGTCAAATATGTCCGCATATTTCCGGATAAGCAGAAATAAATAGCCCATTCCTACAGTGTTTGGGCCTTTAATTAATGATTTTTATGATAATATTAATTGCATTCGTGATGCCACATTTAAGTAAGTCAAAGTAAAATCTTTTTTTAACAAAGATGATCAGAGAGAGATCTCCAACTCTTTGATGGAGATAGATAAAATATTTACAAAAATTTTGTGTAATAATAAAGATCTTGAACTCCAAATGACAGAATTAGAGTTAAGGAATGTTAATCTAAATAATGAAGTCTTTTTGTTAAAGAAAGAAAGAACTCTTTCGATCCAAAGCCACAATCCTTTGCATCTGTGTTGAAAAGCAATAGAAAAGAAAGTAGTTTCAACTTTAACAAAAAAGAGAAAGTGATAAAGTAGAATATAATGTCAAAGTTTCTTTTAAGAACGATCTGGGAAGTGAGAAACCCAAAGAGAGTTTAAATAATATCTTCGCCAAATCGGTCAATGTGAAGCCTATTGATGGGGGATTGAAAAATAAGATATAAACTAAGAATGGCTAACCTTTAAAATGAATTTACAAGACAATAATGGATTGCGGAGGAATTATTAATCTTCAGTGGAAACCGAACACAATATTTTAATTTGAAGTAAAATAATAATAATAGTAAAAGAGCTTATCGATTTCTTGATCAAAGTTTAACAGAATAACGTTGAAAAATTATGAGAAATCTAATTTATCCTGAAAAAAAGATTTACTTTTAGAAATATAAATTACATTGGAAGAATCTTATTTCAATCTAGGTCAGAAAGAAATTAGGAAAAATCCTTTAAGAAGTAAAAAAGCCAGTCATTTAATAACATTGGAGTCAATTAAACAGGGAGATTTTCTTTTTTCGCTTCATTGAGTTTCTATATATTATTGGCGTCTGACGTGTTTTTGTTTACGCTTCGTTTTATATTTAGTGTCTGGGCTCAGTGGCGGGGAATTTGGGGAAGTGCGAGCTACCGATAAACCACTGTTCCTCAGCCAAGAGTAAGTAGCCATCTTCTTTCCTTAGGAAAAAAAAAGAATTACAATCAGTGGCTCCGTCTGATGGAAGAAAATCTCACTACTGTTCTAGTTCTAGAACTGAAGTTCAAGTTTCTGCGTTGTTTTGCATAGAACCCTTCAACGGTGAAATAATTGTACTTCCCGTGTTTCAAATCTATTTTTTTTTTTTAATAAAAATACAAATTATAAGGTTTACCTTCTACTTAAACTTTTCTTTAACGTTTTTTACATATAACACTGTAACGACAGTTTTAAATATATAGATCAATAAAGTAAAATAATAATTTACTTTTAAATTTAATAAACACTCTTTTTATTTTAATTATTGTGTCTACTAGATTTTAATTTTAATATCAGAAAGATACAATTCAAATTAATAATCATATAACTAAGGTAATTAATTATATAACTAAGACACAACCTTGTAAAATGTAATTTTATTAATAAATATATAAAAATTACAAACTGGATAACTGGAAAAGGGATATCTGGAATTTTACAGTGAGTACTAATTTTGCTGTGAATTATTAAAATGTAACCCCTATAGGCATGTAGAAATGTATCGTCTATAATCTATATAAAGGAGGATGTTTCTTTGCTAAACACTCCTGCGTCATTTGACCTACCTGGACCAAACTTTGCAGAATTACTTTTTAGGACCTTGAGGAAAAACGGGCTACCTTGGAACCTGTATACATCACCCCCACGGGTTCAAAGGGGGTGAAATCTAAAGTCTCTGTGTGGTCTTTGTGTCCACAGACAAGTACGGACATCTCTCCGTATGGCGCCATTTTGGTACCAAAGCACTGAATCGCGAAGCGCTAAGAACGTTTTCTATTTAATTTCTGACTTTTATTTTATTTTTTTATCGTTTTATTTTTTATCGTTTTATTTGAAGAAACTTGTTAACAAAATCTTTGTAAACTTCATCAATAATGATCAACTATTTTTAGAATATTATCCAAATTATTTCACTCTTAAACTATACATTATGTATATTCTTCTTTATTTGTACGACTATATTTCGACCGGACCATTGCCGTTCTTCAACGGATCTATTACAAATTCCGTGTTTGGATTCAAATTTGAAATTTAAATAATATAATAATATGCTGAATGATGTATTGGCCTCTTACACCAATCGATTCTGAGTAATAATTAACATTATTTAATTATCAGTTATTGATTATCAGTTATTGATACAATAATACGGAAGATCAGAAAATCTCAGTACTACTGGAGGTGTATATAAATTAAAATATAGGGATTGTGGGGAGTATATTTTGGTAACACGGGAAGAGCATTAATGGATCGAATAAAAGAACACCATCAGAACATACAAAAATAATAAGAAAAATTTATCTGAATGGGCTGATCATTGTATCAGTAAAAACCACAACGCAGACCCATTAGTAGAAATCTCTAATGAAAATCAAAGATGAGAAAGAGAGATATATTATGGAAGCATTAGTAATATATAGTTTCAAATACATAAACAAAAATAAGGGAATTCAAATTGGTGAATATTCGATCCATTTGTTTAAGAAAAATTCAAAAAATACTGTAAAATTTTAATAATTTTCAATAGAATCCTTTCTTATAGCGATGTGCCTCGTTTACTTGCTGAATTCTAAGGATAATTGATAATGTAAAATATCGTTACGTTTAATAATTGATAAATTGTCAATATTATATATCAATAATTAATAAATGCTAAATTGTTAATTATTACTAAGAATCTATTGGTGTAAGATGCATATCATTCAGTATATTATTCTATTATTTAAAAAGTTAAAGCTGTCCCCAAACAGGCCATACAGGCCCACAGGAGGTAAGGCTCCCGACGTTTCTTGACCAACGGGACTAGTATGACTCATCCTCCCCCAAACACCCCCAAATAATAAAAATATATAGCAATATTTAGGAAGAGTCATTGTACAACTCTGGCTCTCTCTCAATACCTCGCGCACATATATAACAGGTAAAATAATAAATGTAAAAAGTAAAGTAATAAATGTAAAGAATAATAAATAAATAAGAACCTTCATTTGCTTTACTTTTGTACTCTGAGGTAGAAGTTTCTCGTATCAAAAACCTGAAAATCTCCTCTCGAACTTAGTGATGTCTTGATGGAACCTTTCCCCATGTTCATCCGAAACTGTTCCTAATTTTAAGGGAAGAAGTCCAGGTGTGAGTGAAGGAAATGCACTTTCAGAGACATGTTACACTCCATGGCCTTGAACGCTGACAGCAATTCCTCGACATGAGCAACATAATCATCACACACACGTTTTGGAATGCAAGCCAAGCTCGTTTTTCTTCTCGATTCAGGTGTTCAATAAACGTCGAATCTTGTAAAAGTTGTTTAATCTGGCGATCCACGAAAACTCCCCCACGAAAATCAAGGAAACCTTCCTTGATTTTAGCCTCACTAATGCCCAAATCACACCAGCCTATTTTTCATCATTGTTTTCAATCGTTGGCCCTATCTTTCAGGTCTACGATCGTGTGATTTGCCTCTGTTGACCATTTTCATCCCTGATTCCATCATTGAAAAAATTTCAGAACGTTTCTAAATACAACCCTGTTTTCAGGGATGCTCATTAGTGAGCTCCAATCAGAACCGACCAGCTACGATCCCGAACGAGCTGACCAGCGCCATTTTGGCTACCGTATCGAGAGAATCCGAAGGCTATTTGGAATTAAATATCACAGTGAGGAGATTATTTTTCGAAAATAAACAATATTTTTACTGAAATAAATTAATTCTATGCGTCAAAATGTGCAGATGTCAAATTTTTAAAGAGAGATTTCATTTCTTCTTGAGCTGTGTGAAAGGCCGCAGGGGCTTGTGGGATACCCGCTCTTTTCAGCCGAAATTCAGTTCGCTTTCGCAAATAGTAGAGATGCTTGAATACAATTTACAATTAGTTTCGAACAGATTGACAGCTTACTAAAAGTCATTTCAAATTCTACCTAAATTGCGTTGTCGAAACACGATTTTAGCCTCTAAAAAAAGATTAATCGCCGTCTTTTCGTAGCTTTCGAGAAACCGCCAAAATCTTTTAAGCTCAACTCTGATTGGCTAACACTCTGCCAATCAAATGCACTGTTTCACCAAATTTCGTCGAGACGGAGGAGGAAGCAAGGAAGGGGGAACCCTGCACTGATTTCACTGTAGCAAAACAATGTTGAAAAAAATATGCTGGTGTGATTTGGGCATAAGACGAGGAAATTTAGTATTCAAAAATTGAAATGCATCACCTGGCTTGTCCGTTGCTTTCACAAACTGTTTGATCAATCCTAGTTTGATGTGCAAAGGCAGCAAGTAAATATTTTCCTTCGGAACAGAGGAGCGTGAATGACATTTTTCTGACCGGGAGTAAAGCTTTCTCGCAGAGGCCAGTTCCGTACGATGTAATGTTTGTCTCGGGCTCGGCTGTCCCGTTCACAGGAAGCAGCAGTATTTTGTGAAGCCTGATTGCAGGCCTATGAGTAAAACAACAACTTTTAAGTCAGCGGAAAGTTTCCAATTATAATGATGATAACTGATTTTATCAAGGATTCGGCTGATGTTTTCGTATATCTCCTTCCTATCCACAGAGTATGAGTATGATGGTAACTCATTCCCATTGGCCAACAGGACAACTTTTAAGCTTGTCTTTGATGAGTCTATAAACACTCTCCATTTGTCTGGGTCACATGGCATCTTTAGTTCTATCATCAATGCATTTGCATTAGGACAGAACACTAAGCTTTCATCTTCCGAAAAAAGTAATTTCAGGGTTGACTGCCTGGTCCTGTAAGAAGAGATTTGTACGCTCTTTTCTAAGAGATTCCACTGCTGAAGTCGAGATCCAAGAAGTTGAGATTTACTCTTAGGTCACTCCAAATCCCTGACGAGATCATTCAATTCCGACTGAGTAACGAGTTGCGGTTGTCCATGAGTTGAATCATATGAACACTCTTCATCATCGGTGGACGTATCATTTGATGGTCCAGGTTATGGCTCAGTCTTTCAAATCCGTTTCTGACTCTAGAGTATAGGTTTTTGGAGGGCACTGGGATTGACAAAGTGAGGAACTGGTCTTAGAGCTGAAGGGATATTAGGATACCGAATTGTTTGCTTACTTTTGCTAGAGAACCCGACTGTGGAAGTCATACAAAACTAACAATCTGTACGATGACAGCAAGGTTCGCGCCACACCATGGGTACAGCAAATGGCATTGATTTACGAGTACCTTTGAGCCATTTGGCCAAGCTACTATAATAAGTAGTGCAGCAAACTGTTGGAGCCCAATCTTTGTCCTGATCGCCAACTTGGCAATCACAGTAAAATTTATAAGCAGTTTCAAGAAGTGGAGAAAGGGGTTTTCGTTGCGCTTTTAAAGTTAATTCCCCACAAAATAGCAGAAGCTATCGGGATGATTTTTACACTCGCGTGGCATAATTAAACAGTGAATCAATGCTCGATAGTAATCACAACTCATAATCAGATACTGTAATTCACTTGGAAAAAGCCGGAGTGAAACAATGTCTACCGTTTTACACAATTTAAACAACTTGGAAAAACAGAATCCCGCCTGTGAACACCGACAAATTGCCAAAGCATGACACTTCCTGTGCAAACTTGTGCGCGCGAGGTATTGAGAGCGCCAGCGTGGTACGGTGACTCTTCCGAACTGTTGCTGTATATTTTTATTATTGTTGCTATATATTTTTATTATTTGGGGGTATTCGGGGGAGGATGAGGGGGGCTGGAAGCTGGAATATATAGAAAATAAGTGAAAAATTGGCGAAAAAAACCGGAAAAATCGATCATTTTTAATGATTTTTTTAAAATTCAAGGGGGCAAATCCCCCCCAAAATCTACTTCCTTGTTACAAATGTTCATGTTTTAGAACTTTTCACCTCTCTAGTCCCTCAGAAGAAATGTAAAGGCTAAAATAATCCTCAAATCCTCATACCTCAAAATTATCGAAAAGTGATAAAAATAGATGGAAGGGGGGGGGGGGGCTCCTCCGAAAACGGAAGTTATATTTGGATTCAGGAGGTCATTTTACATAAGAATCAGCACGAATGGTGTCAGGGCCGATTGTCATGCAGATTTTCAGTGTTAATGGTCATAATGATCATAAACATTAATAACAAAAAAAAAATAAAAAAAATTGGGTTCTTTTTTAATTAAGTAACTGAATTAAGTTAATTTTCACTTAATTGAATCAATGAATAAAATAAGTTTAATAATTTCTAACTTATCTTTATTTATTTTTAGTATTCTTTTAATGAATTTTTTTTTTTTTATTGAAGAATATATACAACAACCAACAAGCCTATGAAAGAAATAATTCTTTATTGAACAGGACAATAAGAAATTTATATTAAGAGTAAATATATAAAAAAACAAAGAAACGTGTACAATAATAAATATTACTTAAATTACCACTTTATTTCTATTTTTCATGCCCATACTTCTGCTCCCATAACAGTTCTTTTTCAATTTTTGTTGAACTTTAATTTTCATGATCATAAAAAAAGTCTAGCTTTAAAATACTCATCTGTTATTTTTTTGAGAATATCACGGCAAGATGGAAATTATTCTCACACACATTTTCCAAATTTTCACCGCTGAATTTGCCAAGCATTTTCAGTTTTTCACTTTCTCTACATTCAGTATCTATTGTTCGACAAATTGTAAAACTATTAAATGAAGGAAAACTTAAGAATTCATTTTCAGAAGATGATTTCAACAGTTTATTCAAAGTGAAATTTTATATTGCTTTTCAAATCGTTTTCAATAGAAAACAATAGCAATCAGACTAGTTTAACAGTCTTTGCAGATCTATTTACCAGTATTTCGTCATTAGTTTACGAACAAACAGTATTTCGTTTTAATTTTCGTTTACCGTCAGCACGATGTCTTTGAATTGATCCTCTGTAAAATCTTTCTTTAATTAACGAAATATAACCATTATTTTCTTGTTAAAACTAGCGGTAATTATTATAAGTAAATAGATTTATTGCAGTAGAAAATAAAATACTTGAAAATCTTTCCTGCCAACATTGTGGAGTGAGCATTTCAAACGAATTTTATTTCGTTCATCCGCCGGAAAGCGAAAAACAAAAGCTCTGCTCTGTTGCCGAATCAGAACAACTAGACATTCTATTTTACCAAAAAAAAGATAAAAAGTATTAGCAAAATGATGTAGTTGCTTCATAAAATTGGCGTCGCAGCCGAACATAAGTTAAACGATGGATCCAAAATGTTGCGCATTGATCACGTGGCGTTCTTAATAATGTACTCGCCTTGTCGGCAAATGCAAGATCAAAATAATGCTTTCCGTACTTGTCTATCGACGCAAGGACCATACAGTGGCTTTAGTGAAATCCGTGAAATATCGCCACATCTGTACCTGGTGGTGACAGTGAGAACTACAGAAATATTGTTCTGCAACAATTGGAACTAAAATATTGTTCTGCACAATAGCGACACATAGCAACCTGGTGGCGACAATTGGAACAACACTAATATTACGGTGCAGCAATTGGAACTAAAATACTGCTCTGCACAATAGCGTCATAAAGCAACCTGGTGGCGACAATTGGAACTACACAAATATTAAGGTGCAACAATTGGAACTAAAACATTGTTGTGCATTATAGCGCCACATATGCACTGGTGGCGAAATGAAAAGTACACGAAGATTGTGCAACAATTGGAACTAAAATATTGTTGTTCATAATAGCGACGGGATTTTCAGGATTGATATAGATTTGTAATCATCAGATGTATTTTTACGAACTGGGGAAGGTTTGAAGTGATAAGATTACGATTTTACAAAATTCGAATAACCTGGAACTAGGTATAAAATTGGAGGAAGAACGGGAGAAAGAGAAGTCTTATATAGTAAAACCTCAATATAGCGCTCCCGTTTATAGCACTATCCTGTTCTTTACGCTGCTTTTATACGGTCCCTGACCGTTTTCTATATAACTCTGTACACTTTTACCCTCTTGTAACGCTTTCAAATCCCGCTTGTAGCGCTTTTTTGTATCGGAAATTAGAAAAAATTTCATGTAACTTGTGAAATTTGTAATGTTTTAGAAGTGTAGTGAAGAAAGTGCGCTAAATCTCCTCCGAAAATCTATTAGTGTTCTCCTAGTGGTGGATCAATTGATGTTAATAGTTACTTGAACCGCATTGAAAATATCATAATCCATAACAGTAGCACACGGCAAACCACAATCAAAAGATTTTTTCAATAGGAAATAAGCTCATATTTGCGCTATATCTTTTGCAGAATCAAGTATGTTTCCTATAAATGGTGTCTAAATCTTTCCCCATCTCATAAATCATTTCCCGTCTATAGCGCTATCTCGCTTATTACGCTTGTAGTTCATGGTCCCTTGACGAGCATAATAACGGGATTTTACTGTATTTGATCTTTTATTATATCGATCTCGATATTAATTTCATTTCTACGAATCTCGAGTTACAAAAATTCGAATAACCTGGAACTAGGGTTGTACACGGGAGGGCGGTGAGTGGATGTACAAACATGGTTAAAGGATGTTTTTACGGTGTTTTCGGGATAGATATAGATTTGTAATGAGATCAGACCTGTTGAGCTTTTTTTTTTTTTTTTTTGGACCAACCGGAAAAGTTTCGAAGTGATCTCGCAGTTGCAATTTCGTTATCATCCACATTAGGACATTTGTTTGTTTGCAGCCCGAGCGAAGAACGGGCCTTTCTGCTGGTAAACTTATATAAAATATACATTCTTTTCAAAAAGTACAAATACATATTTTGCCAATTACTTAGAATAAATAGTAAACGAGAAAAACACTTCCCAGATCAAACAGATTTAGAAGATCTGAATCACTTTGTGATCTGTAGAAGTTAAGAAAGAACCGTTCGCACTTTTCTATGTGTTTCTGTTCCTGCAGAAAATCTCCTATCCTTAAAAGAAAAAGAGATTTATTTTTAGGATAATACTTGGAATGAAATTAAGGCTTTTTAGTTAATCAAATGAAAACCTAATTGGAAGATGTTTTTATAAAGGACACTAGGGACGCCATATTGTCAACCAACAAAACTAGGGACTTTTTATTTTCCATCTGAAAACGCATAAAGTTTTGTAAATGTACACATCAATAAAACCACTTTAATGTTATTACTATTCGATAGTGGGAGGGTTATTCCTTTATCGGTTCCTTTCGTTGTCTTTCTTTAAAGACGCTATAATGATCTTCTGATGTTGTTGTCTGTATGTTGCTGACTTGTTTTCGATGATCTTTGCAGTTGATGATATTCTCTTGAAAACACACTGACATGGAGAGGACATGGACTGAAGGATTTTTATTATTTTTGATTGATTTCATTTCTTTTTTTTTTCCTGATTATGTTAGGAACATTAGATGAAAAAGTGATTTACGATTAGAAATAAATAAATAATATTCTTCTTCACTTATTTTTTATTAGAAGTATTTTAATTTATTAAATATAAATAAGATATATAAATAAAATAATAGAACTAAACATTTTTTTTTAATCTTGTCTTTTTTCTTTCCTATACTAATACTCTTGACATTTTATCGAGTATTAATATATTAACAAAATATCAAGAGAAAAGCGCATAGGAAAGAAAAAAGACAAGATAAAAAAATAAAATAAAATTAACATATATACAAAAAAATACATATATAATACAAAAAAAAAAAAATCACATTTTCTGTGAAGATACAGCTAATTTATTCTCATGTCATCAGCGGCAATATTTAGAAACAATTTTGAAAACAAAAACGCAATATTGCAAGACTTACCTTTTTTTATTCAAAAACTAACTGTACCCGGCATGCGTTGCAACGCCACCCAAAGAAAGAAGGTGTTCGTGTTTTAATTCTGGTTATTGAAGTGCTTTTAAATTTTTTGTTTTTCCATCTGGTGCATACACGAATAAATCAGAAGGTTTTCTGAAGCGTTTGGCCACATACAGCTGTCCATATGTGAAGCATGGATTTTCCACATTTAGTCGATACCATCAATGTGCTGTGTTGATGGTCAATGCGAGTTGCACCGGAAAACTGCAAACGTTAAAACCGGAAATACACTCACTTGTTGAAACGCCTCGTGCACCAGATATTGTAAAAGGGTTCTACTAATTCAGAAACCTTCGCGGGCGTGCGCACAACAACTCACCAAAGTTTCATTGCAATCTGATGAATGGTATAGGAACGCAATGGAACAAACAAACAAAGAAACATTCATTTTCATATATTAAGACTAACAATAATACTACTGAATAACCTAAAATCTAGAAATAAACAATAAAATTACTGATATAATAACTAAGTAATAAAGCTAATCAGTGCCTTATTAATTAGTAATAAAAAATATTAAAGATTAAAAAGAGCAAAATCTATAATATTGAATTAAAGTTATAAATTATAAAGTAAAATAAGTAAATAAATATCTTAATAAGAAGCAATGTTATATTAACTTCAAAATTAGGCTTATATATCGAACAAGCAAAAGTCAAACCATTGAAATCTTTGCTTTGCGAAACTTGAAGAGAATGCTTTTAGTTTTGCTTCTTCGATATATATATATATATATTATATTTAATAAATAAAAATATTTTTAATAAAAAGTAAGTTAAGGAGAATATTATTTATTTGTTTCTAATCCTATATTACTTTTTCCTAACATAATCAGGAAAATAAAAACTATATTAAAGAGAAAAGAAAGCAAATGGGGGAAAAATTAAAAAAAGAAGAAATTAAATAAATAAATTAATAATCACTAGTTGACCCGTGCGAATAATTCGCACCAAAAAACCACTTTCGAGAAATAATAAACAAATCCAACAGCTGTCGTGCATGTTAGTTAAACCCATTGTCAATAGATGGCGCCTTCTCCATTTTTATAAAAAGGTTGACCCGTGCGAATAATTCGCATGGTATCTTCATCAGTCGCCGAATGGTAATGTGGAAATAAATAAATGAACAGATTATCAATAGATTGCATCTTCTACATTTTTATAAAAAGGTTTTTAAAATAAAGTTTTTTAACGAAAACAATAATTTAAACATTTTGTTTATTTTTCGTCATTAGCGGTGAACGTAATTTTCAAAATATCTAAATCATTGATTTTGATGAAGTATTAAGGGAGATTAAAAAAAAAAAAAAAAAACCTTTGAGAAATAATATATGAGAAGTTGATAAATTGTTATGTTTTTTATTGTAATAAGTCGTTTATTTTTATTAAAACATAAATCTTGTTTGTTTTTTTATCTGTTCTTATTAAATAAACGATGAAATATCTTTTTAAAGTGCATTTTTATTTCAAAAAGGATGTATTAGAAGTTACGACGCTACAGTATTATTTGAAATTTGGTTTCGCTTTTGAAAAATAAGTCGCTTCTGTTAAAGAGTGTCTACATTTATATAAAAAGGTTTTTAAAATAAAGTTTTTTAACGATAACATTAATTTTAAACAATTTGTTTATTTTTCGTCATTTGCGGGGAACGTAATCTTTGAAATGATGTCTCAAACACTGATTTTGATGAAGTCTTAAGGGAAATATGCCGTATCCGACAAAAAATCACCTTTGTTAAATAATATATAAGGATGGTACTTACTTGCGCCGAAAAACGTTGATTTAAGTGAACGTAACCTTCAAAAAGACGTCTCAATCATGTGGCGCACCGACAAAAAAAAAAAAAAAAAAACCCCTTTGAGAAATAATAAGCAACTCCAAAATCTTTAAACATAGTGTGCCTTCTACAACTAAAGGTTTTTAAGAAAGGTTTTAAAATAACATTTTTTAACGAAAACATTATTTTAAATAATTTTTTTATTTTTCTTCATTAGCGGTGGACATAATCGTCAAAATGATATGTCAATCATTGATTTGTTGAAGTTTTAAGGGAAATAAAAAAAAAAAAAACCCTTTGAGAAATAATAAGCAACTCCAAAATCTGTCATCCATTTGTTAAACATAGTGTGCCTTCTACAACTAAAGGTTTTTAAAATAACATTTTTTAACGAAAACATTATTTTAAACAATTTTTTTATTTTTCTTCATTAGCGGTGGACATAATCGTCAAAATGATATGTCAATCATTGATTTGTTGAAGTATTAAGGGAAATAAAAAAAAAAAAAAACCCTTTGAGAAATAATAAGCAACTCCAAAATCTGTCATCCATTTGTTAAACATAGTGTGCCTTCTACAACTAAAGGTTTTTAAAAAAGGTTTTTAAAATAACATTTTTTAACGAAAAAATTATTTTAAACAATTTGTTTATTTTTCTTCATTAGCGGTGGACATAATCGTCAAAATGATATGTCAATCATTGATTTGTTGAAGTTTTAAGGGAAATAAAAAAAAAAAAAAAGCCTTTGAGAAATATTAAGCAACTCCAAAATCTTTAAACATAGTGTGCCTTCTACAACTAAAGGTTTTTAAAATAACATTTTTTAACGAAAACATTATTTTAAACAATTTTTTTATTTTTCTTCATTAGCGGTGGTCATAATCGTCAAAATGATATGTCAATCATTGATTTGTTGAAGTATTAAGGGAAATAAAAAAAAAAAAAAACACCTTTGAAAAATAATATATGAGAAGTTGACAAATTTTTAGGTTTCTTATTGTAATAATTCCTTTAATTTTATTAAAATATAAATCTTTGTTTGTTTTTTTTTTTATCTGTTCTTATTAAATAAACGATGAAATATCATTTTAAATTGCATTTTTAATTCAAAAAAGTATATATTTAAAGTCTAAAACGCTTTATTTAATATGTTGTTTCGGTTTCGAAAAATAAACCGCTTCTGTTAAAGCGTGTCTACCTTTTTATAAAAAGGCTTTTGAAATAAAGTTTTTTAACGAAAACATTAATTTTAAACAATTTGTTTATTTTTCGTCATTAGCGGGGAACGTAATCTTCAAAATGATGCCTCAATCATTGATTTTGATGAAGTATTAAAGGAAATACGGCGTTCCGACAAAAAAAACCCTTTGAGAAATAATATATAAGGATTAATTAATTAATTAAAAAAAACATGTGTCTCTCACGCAGAATCGAACGCACGATCCTTACATCTCCAGACCAACACTTTAACCCACTGCAACAACACTTGTGTTGGAAACGAACAAGTTAATAACCTAATATTCGAAAATCGATGAAAACAATGTCAAATATCTCGAAAATGCTTGAGAGTTAGTCCTTCAACCCATGTTTATTTTGAAGTACTCCTTGCGTACTTTCATCTCACAAAAAGGGCATTGATTTTCGCGATGTACAGGCCATGTCCTCTCCTTGTGGGTATTTCTTGGTTTCTTGGTTCTTATCCTTTTTTAAATAACTAATCTGTAACAACATTAAATAATGACAACATTTGTCTTTTGTCCAAAGAAAATGATACTGTTTGGCCGCCGCCGTCTCTCTCCAAAAAAACTTGTGTTCAATGGAGGTGATCGTAATGAAAAGGAGCATCGAAATATTGTTGCATTAGACAGCGAGAAAGTTCTTACTTGAAAATATCAAGAATTGGTGCAGTAATAATAAAAGCAAAGGAAGAAATAACACCAAAGTGTTAAATAGACTTACTTCTAATAAATGAAATTAAAGTTAATCAGTAAGATTGTTTTTTATCTTAACACTTTTAAAAAAAAATTCAGCAATTTATTTCATCTCGAGGATAATTTTGTGAACTTACAGAAGAGTGAATTACTTGAGATGAAAAAAATAAAAGATAAAATCATCTTCAGATAGAAGAGGCATCGGAGATTTCATAATGTTACAAAATAAAAAGATCAATGCCGCCTGTAAAACAAAAACCAACAAAAATATAGTGAGACAAGTTGATGGCGAATTTAGCATCAGACATGCCTTATTATTATTATTGCTTCGCACGTGTTGACGAGAGTTGCTTTTTTTCTATGGAAAGTAGAAAGATAGTAATGCTTTTCTTTTGTAAGAGGAAAAGCGGTTGTAGAGTTTGCAAAATAAATGTCCTGGAACATTTGATAAACATGACACTAAAAATGATAAATTAAAATTATTGACTACAAAATGGAATTGCCCACAATAGAAAAACACGAAAAAAAAAACTTACACAAAAGACCTTAAGTAGAATAAGGATTCAGTAGAATAAGGATTAAAAAAGCCAATAAATGAAAAAAAAAACAAAAAAAAAAAAAAACCAACAACATACAGATAGTCAAGATGTAAAGTAATTATTTATGGGACTCACAAAACATCAATTCTTAGTTATTACTTACAGCGATATTAATTAGTTCTATGCCAAATCAAAATTAAAATCTAGTTGGTTAATCTTTCTTAAAAAAAAAAAAAATATATTTGCTTGAATTATAAACAGGGATTTAGGTAGAATTGAAATTGCAATGACAGTTAGCGCCATCTAGTAAAAGAAAGATCAATTAATGTTTTTATTTTCATTAGAACTTTTAGTGACATCTGAGTTTCTTAATAAATCATCTGGTATTTTTTTGTTTTGTTTTTTGTTTGCATCGGATATTTAATTATTGCAAAAAGAAATCTCCATCAATAAAAAAAGAAATACTGTATGACTTTATTTTGTTATTGAAAATATCTGGATGAGTAGGTTTGGATGATTTTATTATTAGCGGATTTTTTGAGAAAAACGAAGCATATCAGATCACTCAGTCAGTATGGATTCCCCTAATGATATTTGAACCATTGGATTAATCTTCTTGAAACTTAATATGGATAATGATGGACTTTTCGGTTGGTCTTTTGTAGCGCGAAAATACGATAAAAATTCACCTTGACAAAGTATAGGAATCTAAACAATAGGATTTCTGTTATTACTTCGTTCTTTTAAACAAGACCCTTTTCAACTAACTTTCAACTCTTTTTGATCCAATATGGATCAAAACGAGAAACATAAAAGAATTTAGAAATGTATTTGAAAAAAGTGGTTGAACAATATGGAATACTGTTATTATTGAAACAGCATGGATAAAACAAAAAGAAAATAATAAAGAAATTAGTAATATAGCTGAGGAAAGTGATTGAATAACATGGAGCAACGTTAACTTTCAAAAAACATGAATCAAATGAAAATAATAAAGAAATTAGAAATATAGCTGAGCAAAGTGGTTGAACAACATGGAGCAATGTTATTTTTCAAACAACATGA
>JAFIDM010000001.1:1485863-1539536 GCA_023159025.1 Thereuonema tuberculata
CTGAGGAAAGTGGTTGAACAACATGAAACAATGTTATTTTTCAAACATCAAAAGAAAATAATAAACAAATTAGAAATGTAGCTGAGGAAAGTGGTTGAACAACATGGAACAATATTATTTTTCAAACAACATGGATCAAAAAGAAAAAAATAAAGAAATTAGAAATATAGGTGAAGAAAGTGTTTGAATAACATGGAACAATCCATACATTCCATATCTTAGTATTTAAAATTGTTTTATTCAAATACTATGCGAATTTTCGGGACGAAATTGTATCGTCATCCCTTCTTTAAGCGAAAAATTAAAATTTTCTTTGGAATAAATACAACAAAATAAAGTTGTAATATGAAAAGGAAGGAATTGCTAGAAGGATACGGAACATGGAACAATGTTATTATTCGAATAACATGGATCAAAAAAATGAAAATAATAAAGAAATTAGAAATGTAGCTGAGGAGAGTGGTTAAACAATATGTAACACACTGTGTTAGTGATTTGGTTTAATCCTTAAACTTTAATAAGAGTTTTGGTTTTCGGCAACCAGCTAAATGTGTAGCCTATCTGGTATACTGGATATCCTCAAACTTTGGCAATACTAATTAAATAGATATGGCCTAGCCTGCATGCCACAATAAAAAGATTTAAAGTTCTAAAGAATACTCTGAACGATGTTATTACTGGAACAACATTGGTAAAAAAAAAGAAGGCAACGATCTCAACTCCTTGAAGTTTTTCCAATTGTTCAACTGGAATCAGAAGATATTTAGAACTTTTAAGTAAGATTATAAATTGAGAGTTGGGTAGCATTCAGATATCTCTTTTCAAAATAACAATTTGCTTTACTTTGATTAAATTGTTTTGAATTGGTTGCTCTATTTTTTTTTTTTCATAAGTAGTTTTTTAAATTACTTAATACAGTTGAATCGCGATAATCCGATAGTTACGGGACCGAAGGGGTGTCGGATTATCAAAAATGTCGGATTAACAAAGATTGATTTTTTAAAACTGAATTTTGACTTCTAAGGCAAGAAAATGTAAATTATGTATATACAGTACTGTACATAATACAATATAATATTGATTACATATTTTACGGCCAATGAGGATATAAAAAAAAAACCTCAATTAGGTATAGTTTTTGTAATGAATACGTATGTAAAACAAACTTATTACAATATTTATATCTTAAAAAATAAAATTACAGTATATAATGTAAAATATAATTTTATGTCTTAAAATAAAAAATAAAAATACGTACATATGTATTTACGGCTTAAAAAAAATCTGTAATCGTTTTTTGTTTCTTCTTACGTAAAGAGTCTGTCATGGCTTTTTTTTTAATATCTTTTAACATTAAAATATTCTCGTAGTCGAGTTCACTCTCCTCACACCAACGTATCAAAGTGTTTGCAGCCGACATAACTTCATCGGAAGTGATTGTGCATTTCAGCTCAGTGGCCGCCTCAATCGGGTCGTCGTCTACAACATGAGTTGTAACTTCCTGGATTATCTCCTTTTCTGTCAGTTCGGAACAAAAGGTTATCGTCTAATACCCATTTTCTCAAGTCTTCTGCAGATTCTTGCTGAATGTTAATTTTATCACAAAGTGTAAGCGCAGCCTTGGTAACATCGTTGTTATCTTCAGATTTGTTATTTCTGTCGTCTTTCTTTGGAAGGAACGACTAAACTGAAACTGAAACTGTCGTGAGTCATGGGGCAGACGGGAGATGTCTGCAGTTAGCCCATTGACGTCATCCTACGTGGCGTCGGACTACCGAACGTGTCGGACTGTCAAATGTCGGATTATCGAGATTGAACTGTATATTAATAATTCTTTAGTTTTTGTAACAATTCGTATTTACAGATTACAATGGACTATTTAAAAAAAATTGAAATCTTTTAATACTAATAAAAGATTTTTGTTTTTATTGAAATTCATCTTTTGTAAAAATTCTTTCAAAATACCAAATTCTTCAATACTCTTCTTCCTTTCCATCTCAGGGTTGTTAGACAAAAGTAAAGACTTCAACTCATCAAGCTAGTATTTAAAAAGATTTATTTAATTACTAAAAGCAGCAAATTTTCGAGAAGCGTGCATCTTCTCTTTATCAAGCCAGAATAAAATTAACAAACAAAAAACGGGAAGATGAACATAACAAAGTTTAAAGGCATGAACTGTTAACAAATACAATTGTTTTTACAAAGGTATGCTAACTCAAATATATATGAACTAGTTGCAATCCGTGAAATATTCACGGAAGTAAAACAAATACTACTTTATTGAAATACCGTGAAATTTTTGAAACACACAAGATTGAAAAAGATCTTCTAAGCTCATTTTTTTAAAAGGAATAAAATATATAAACCATGCTGCATTCGATCTATTTGCAGCAGAAATTTGTACATTCAATACAAATTCTATTTACAGATTTTGTCATTTATTATCGACACCTTCAAAATAAACTATCATACACATGTCTCATTTGCTTATACACTCGTTAACAAAAAAAACGACGACCTAGAAGGAGTTGTCCAATTGTAATGAAATTTCGTATGCAAAGACATTGGGACCGCCCATGCAAATAATTAAACTTTGGTGTCCAATGAATGAATAGCAAGAGCTACAGCACATCGGAACTGCGCACTCAGCAGGTGTTTATAAGAAGCGATTCTCAATCTGATGGTCAAAATTTCTGTTGTATTGCGAGTTGGGATACTTTTCAACGACTGAAAAAATGCCTCGCCGCAGGATTCGAGCTCATTACGTGCAACTGTCAGAGTTTGAAAGACGTCGTATCATTGGATTGAAAGAGGCAGGTTGGGCAAATAGGAGAATCACTCGTCATATGGGTCGAAGTGATGCGGCGATTAGAAGATGCTGGCAGGAATGGGTGGACAATGGCAGATTTCAGCGTCATGAAGGTAGCGGTCGACCTAGGGCCACAGCAGAGCGGGAGGATAGAGTGATTGTCAGATCAGCTGTCACAGCGCCTGATCATCGTTATCAACCATCAGATGTGCGACCCGCACACGAGTGTCCACCATGACCATTCACAGCTGAGACGGCTGAGAGAGCGATATCTACGATTGTACCGACCGTTACGCCACCTCCACTCACGTCTGCACACTGTCGGGCCAGATTACAGTAGTGCTTGGCTTGATCCGGTTGGAATGATGCTGACTGGGGACTTATAGTGTTTAGCGACGAATCCCGCTTCCAACTGTGTTCTGACGATCGTCGCAGACGTGTCTGGAGACGCCCAGGGCTGCGTGCCGATCCTGCTTTCACTATTGCACGCCACACAGGCCCTCAACCAGGAGTTATGGTCTGGGGTGCCATTTCCCTTGAAAGCCGGACCCCTTTGGTCGTCATTAGCGGCACACTTACAGCACAGCGGTACGTCGACGACATTCTGAGACCTGTTTTCCTATCCTTCCTTTTGCAGTACCCTGGCCTTATTTTTCAGCAAGATAATGCCAGACCACATACGGCACGTGTTGCTACGACCTGTCTTGTAGCTTGTTAAACACTTCCTTGGCCAGCCAGATCCCCAGATCTCTCTCCAATCGAGCATGTCTGGGATATGATGGGAAGACGACTGCATCCACCAGAGAATGTGGATGACCTAGCCCGACAATTGTCAATTCTTGACAAATTTGGCAAGAAATACCAGGAGACCATCAGGGAGCTTTATCACTCTCCGCCACGTCGTATGGCAGCTTGCATTCAGGGTAGAGGTGGGTCAACACCTTATTGAGCTCGTTACTTTGTAACTCTGTAACTCTGAAATAAATCATTCAAGTTGTCTGGAGTTTTAATCATTTTCTATTCTGTAAATAATCTTCCTCTCCACCAATTTTTGTCTCCATCGGACAACTCCTTCTAGGGGGTCGTTTTTTTTTGTTAATGAGTGTATTTGCGTCCTCAGCAATCCATCAGAACCTCATTACTTGGTCAAAGCATTGAAATATCGGAAAATTATTTGCGACGGTTCAATAAAGAAAATGAGGCATTCAGTTATTCATTATACGGTTTGGAATTTATTTTTCAACAACACGGAAATTCTTGTGTCTCTTAAGCCCCGCGAACACCATGCAATTTTTCAGCAATTTAGTCGTCCGATTTTGACGTCACGAGCAGTTTTGAGCCCGTTTATTGATTATGTCAGCTCGTGACGTCAAAATCGGACTACTAAATTGCTGGAAAATTGCATGGTGTACGCGGGGTTTTAGTATTTATCTTTTCCATTTGCAGAACAGGATAACATTTATGATCATTTAGCTGAAGTCCAGAACAAACAAACACTTTGTCGAAACAATTATTTGATAAAATTCATTAATTATAAAAAATTTCCAAATAATTTAAAAATAATACTCTATTTTTAAACATTTACGCTAACCAATACTGGAATTCTTCCTATATTTATTTGCTGAACTTGTGCTACGGCAATTACATAGCGTCTCAGCGCTGACCGAAAGACCATCGTTATGCGATTCTTGATTTTTTAATATCAACATGCTTTCCTGACACTTTCGGCAATCCTCCTGCCCTAATATCCTCCTCCAAATTAGCCTAGGAGAGAATGCCCCGCATTGCCTTACAGGGACGTAGGAATTATTTTAGTTCATTTTTTTATTAGGCACAAAATGAATAGATTCAAAAGTTTATAATTCGTTTAAACTTAAGTATTCTTTTTTTTTACCTGTTTTTGAATTGAATTAAAAGTTTTGGATTGATTTAAAATAATTAAAGATTAAGTATCAACATACTCAACATAAATAAATGTAATAATATATAACAAATTTTACTCTCTTAAAAAATAGTTACACAGTGTAAACGTTCACCCAAACAAACACAAAAAATCACGTTTAATCACTGGCATTTTCTTAGGCAAGACGGGCCTCAACCAGGGGCCTAAGTGTTGCTAAGGTATTGACGTAAAATGTTCGCAGTGCCAATGATGGCTGTCTTTTGTAATTCAGCTGTTGTTATTGCTGGTGCTCCAAGTCTGGTGTAATAGTCCATAAATTTAAGTGATAGTGTTCCTAGTGCACCAATGATGATTGGCAACACTGTAGTTGTTTTATTCCATATTCGTGTAATTTCAAGTGCCAGAGCCCTGTATTTGTTGATTTTTTCCAGTTCTTTTTCCTGGACTCTACAGTCCCCAGGGATAGCAATGTCAATTAGGGTCACATTTTGTTGGTCAATTAATGTAATATCAGGCGTATTAGCTGTTACATGCTGGTCTGTTTGAATACGAAAATCCCAGAGGATTTTAACTTGCCCATTATCCAAGACCTTTTCTATACTGTGATGCCAGGGTTTTTCTGATGTATGGAATCCAAATTTACGACATAGTGCCCAATGTATTTTCTTGGCTACATCGTCATGTCGCTTTTTATATTCTGTGTTAGCAATTGTAGAGCACTCACAGATTATATGATTTACAGTTTCTTCTCGGTTGTTACACAGTCTGCAGAGGCTGTTGGTGCTTGTGCCTTGTATTTTGGCCTTCATAACATTGGTCTGAAGGGCCTGTTCCTGTGCAGCAAGGAGCAGACCCTCAGTCTCCTTTCTCAATGTACCATTTTTTAGCCAAGTCCAGATGATATTTTTGTCATGTTTATGTTCGATTTTTTTGAAGAAAGCCCCATGAAGGGGCTTGTTTTTCCAAGCTTCTAGTCGAGTATTGTACTGGTCTTTTTTGTACTCTATTTTGGATTTAGTGGCTTTCAGGAAATTTTCAGTTTTAACTGCTTTTAGCAGTTTTTCATTACTGTTGTTGATGTAGTCACGGAGGCCACATTTTTCCTCTTCAACATAATAATATATATATCTACATTTATTAAAGGACATTATTTATTTATAATGTTTTTTAATCATTAATAACTAAAGATTATTTTGTTTATAATTATTTTTTTTTATATTTTTTTTTTATTGAACAACACACGAACATTAATTAAATCAACTAATTTTTCTTTTGAAAAAGACATTTTTTAGTGTATTTTTAAAATTAAAAATACACTTAAATATTCTCTCTCCGACTCTCCCCGCTCTCTCCACTTTGATGACAAACATACATACGTTTTTTGCGTATGTATCAATTTTTTTTACAAAGTATGCTAATTCAAATAAATATCAATTGTTATAACATAAATTAACATCAATTTCTCATTTTTTAATCATATTATATTGTTAATAAATTAATGCATCAAATGTGGCTATTTTTTTGACATCAATATTTATAAATTCTTTTATTAACATAATAGTATTTGGAGGCTCCTTCGTACCTATAAAAATTTTTACTTTTAGTGTTTTAATAATGCAACTTTTTCAATTTTTTTTAAATTTTAAGTCTTTAAAATATTTCTTTAAATTATTTATTAATATTTCGTGTTTTCTGTTTTTCAATAAAATTTATTCATTGTTTATTTACGTTCACTCACTAATCAAGGAAATTATGTAAATTTATAAATAAGCTTGTTTGTTTAAAATGTTTTCCTGTTTTTACTTCTAGGTTTTTACTTCTAGGAATTCCCTTTAAAGTTTTCATGAAGAATTTAAAAACAAGCTTTTTTTGTTGTTAAATTGATCTATTCTGTTCAGTCTCATCATGATGAATATTAGGTTATAATTTATTAGAATCAACCAATTCAAATAATTAGCCCAGATCTAACTTAAGAGTAACACAATTATTGTCATTCTTAGTTATTTTCTAAATAATAAACATTTATTAATTGAATGTTAGGTTTTTGAAAAAGTTGAAATAGAAAATTGAATGCAATTAATTGTATTTGGTTTTAATGATCTTAAAGTAAAAAATGTATCTCCTATTTTTATTATGAATTCCTTGTATCCGTATCTTGAACTCTCAGTAAGCGAATAAAGCCTGCGAACTAAAAACCACAATGGAAATTTATTTAAAAAGAAATCCTGTCGCGATACATAAGTTGAATGAATAGTAATTAAACATCTCAACTCTTCTTCGTGTTATCATAATGAGACTAATTTTGAAAATAGTTTGGCTACAAAACACACTTGCCCTAATCACCCCCTCCCCCACACTGAGTAATAAAATAGAAGAAAAAAAAAGGAAATTGAAACTGACCATTTAATAGGAATGTTAATTCATAAACATCACTTGAAATACTAGCGTTGAATAATAAGATCAGAGAATTACTGTCCAATGGAGGTTTGTTTCTTTAGCCTTTTTTTTTTTTTCAATCCAATTTCCTGGCAGTTATTCATTAGTTTAAAATACTTCTTTAAACTGTTTGAGATCCTCTTCCCATCATAAAAACAAAGAAGAGAATAAAATAAAATGTACTAAGTTATTACAGGTTCTCATAGAGGCAGGAAGGGTCCAGTGGCGGCTCGTGGCTGGGAAGTTACGTGAAGAGCTAGTAGGAAAATAATTATATTATTATATATCATAATATATATATATTATAAATTATATATATATATTATATAATATATATTATAATATATAATATAAATTATTATGATAACTTCCTTATCTAATTATAATATAATATATCATAATATATATATATATATATATATATATATATATATATATATATTATAAATTATATATATTGTATATAATATATTATAATAACTTTCTTCTTATCTTCGTCTTTCCAACGTGAAAATGATGTTTCTAATAAAACACACACTATATCTTAAACAGGATTCACATTTAAAAGCACTGCGAAACAGGCGCAACCGAAAGAACTTCACATGGGAAGAAGCGAGCATATTTCTCAGTTTTAACTTCACCTATACAGCGGGTGACGTCATGGTTGTCATAGCAACCATCGCTTCGGTTATGCAGCTGAGCACCGCGGCTGAGGTTGAAAAATTTCACACAAAAGTCTACTTCACTTGGCTCGGTGCCAGAACCAACGCAACTTACAAAATACAAAAATACGTTTCTATTAAAAACCAATGTACGTGAGAAGGAAAATAAATTTTTCCTTTTAATAATTGTTATATTATAAATAAATAATATTGTATTTTAAATAATTGGTGAAGTGCCACTTCACCTACTTCCCCTGAATAGCAGCCACTGGAAGGGTCTGTTCTTCTTCATTTTCTTCTTCTTTCTGGGAAATTTCAGTTAATTCAAGATCAGTGGTTTTCGGGATTTTTAAAAATAAAAGTCACGAGCATCAATGATTATAAATCTATATCTGACGATATGTGATATATTTGAAAATCTTCTAATTATTGATTCAAGTTTTGTTTTTCAAAAAAAAAAACCCTAAAATGTTACCGTTTTGACATAAAGAATTAACAGCTGATGTCGAAGGAGTGTAAGTCAATCAAAAGGATGAATTTTATAGCAAATGGGAAACGACTACTAGTAGACGAATGCGTGTCATTATCTTTTAGACAAAATCTATGTTAAAACATGCATGGATTGCTATTTACTGCAGGGCTTAAATATACTTTGTGTATCTGATCCTGCGCAGCTTAAGGAGGTCATCGTTAATCTGTATTCTAATAAAAAAAAAATCAAAGATCTAATAAGGAAAACATTCTCTGGTTTTGGTAAATGACAGGAAATATTTTGGGTTTTGCTTTCGATAAATGCGCAATGAGAACCAAGAGAAAATAAAAAAAAAATCATCAAAAGATAAAGACAAATAAATGTAATTAAACATTTGAGATTAGAATAAAGATCCTACAGCATTTCTGCAAGCATTGTTGAAATGGATGCAGAACTTAAGTGCTAATTTATTCTCAAACTCCTTTAGATCATTAGTAAAGAAGAAAAATTCACACAAATGAAATATATAAGACGGAATCTTTAAAATTAAACAACATTGATTAATAAACCTGAATCCTACGGTGAGACAATTTCTTTGATAAACATATTGCTTACTAAAAAAATTAAACTCATTAATTATTAATTAATACTTTCCCTTTAAAAACAAAGCAAAACAAAAAACAACATTAAACAAAAAAGATCTCGATATTAAAAAAGAAAGTTGATTACAAAGTCCTCTGCAGTGTTGCTATGTATTTGGTTTATTTTGGATGGTAGCAACTCGATGGTGAATGGGATCCAAATACACTTCCGTCCAAAACAAGCATTATTCCCATTTCCGGAGTCATCTCTAATATCTTCCCATAGAAGAAACAACAACGTTCTAGTTTTACCTTTATCTTTCAAATATCATCCAATAAATTTATGATATTTTTATTATTCTCTTATACTTTTATTTCACGGATGTGTTATCGAATCATATTTCTGTTTATTTTTAAAAAAATATCAATACTTTATGAAAAAAGAATTTTTTCTTCTTCTTCAAAACTTCTTGAGGCTAAGTGAGGACAGGAAAATCTTTTCCTCATTTAGAATTGGTTTTTAATTTTAACTTTAAATCCATTCCTATATAACGTATTCTTACTAACAATCTATAACATAATCCCACTAACAGTCAAACCTATAGTAATATATAACAACTCATCAATATGACCTAATCTTTACTAACAAATAAATCCTTAGAAATAATTGAAGATAATAATTAAACTTTTCTTTTTTTACATATTTTATTTAAATTCTGTTAGGCTATATCGCTTCTTTTAAAAAATTGTTTTTGTTGATACATGACATTAATTTTATTATTTCCTCGCTTGGCCTTAAGAAATTTCTTGTATAAACAAATGAAATATTGCAGTAAAGAAGGTGTTTATTGGAGATGAATGTTTAAGAAATTAGTTCTGTTGAATTGTGGTTTATGACATCTAGAAAACGATTGATTGAAATGGAAAGGTTTAAAATGTTTTATCATTTTTTTTTATTGTTATTATGAAGACTTATTTTGTGTAACTTTACTAACATTTGTTTTTAATAACAATCTTTTAAGCACATTTTAAAGTGGAAATATTTGAATCGAATTTACTTTTTCCCTTTTTTTAATAGATTATTTTTAAAGTAAAAAAAAATAAATCCATAAACGATAAAAAAAAGTAAAGGAAGGTTTAATTTTCTTCAAAAACTTATTTAAAACAATTAAAACGCTTATTTAATTGCTTATATCAGAATTATTAATATGTTGAAGATTTTTAATTTAGAATAAAATGATTCCATTTTTTATTATTATTTTTATATTGTGGAATTATTTAAAAAAAATAATTTAACTTAACACGAGATGATTTTACAAAAGCAGCTCCAAATAAACAAAGTTCATTCCTAAGATCTTATTTATGACATCCAAAGAAATTGTTCTTTAGAGAAAAAGGATTAAAAAATATCCGTGAATGTTGGCCCGAATTTGCCTTTACGTTTTTATACAAGGTTACTAGAATAAAGGAATAGGGTAGAATTACAATATTACCAAGAATGTAAAGAAAATATTGTAATTTTTTTTTAGATTTCAATTCAGTTTGTTAAATTGCATAAACAAATAATTTTCTCTGGTTGCCTGATGGATATGGAATTAAATTTAAAAAGTTTGTGACATTTATTTACTTTTTTTTAAAAAACGAAGAAACAACAATTATAATCTAAAAAGCCTGTTAAGTAATTATCCGTGTAATTTAATAACAATTAAGGTAAAGTTGGGAGAGATGACACATGTAGTGTAACTTCAAGAAGAGTTTGCAGTAGACTGCAGCGCATCACATGACCAAAACCCGAGGCCAGTCTGAGCTTTAGTGTATGTAGAGTGTTTGTGCTGAACTGATATATGAGATTTTATTGAGTTTTTCTTCCAATGATATAGCCAGGTTTGTGCTCGAATTTTCGTTGACTTTGCAAATTTGTTTAGTTAACAGCCCTTTTTTAAGGCATCTTTCGCTATAATTCACGGTGTAAACATGTAAATAGAGCAAGCAAGGTTATGTACCGGTCACTAGTGTCTTGGGTCCCATTTGGTGGAAATGGCGGTGTATGTCATCTGTCCCATCACTTTTGGAGAGATAACACACATAAGAAGGGGAGAGATGGCACGTGTCATCTCTCCCCTTTTTCATTCTTTTTCTTTTATTTTTGTTTTTCTTTTATTTTATATTCATCACAATACAATTACAATTTGCATAATTTAAAAAAAGAATAATTAACACTAAGTTCCATATAGACTTAAAATAATAAAATGTAAAGTATTTTGCAAATCTGATAACTGTAAGTGGTTTATTTTGGAAGTCAGAAGGAAGTGGGGAGGAGACCTTGGAGATATTGTCATATATTGGATTTATTTAAAGGAATTTAGTTATGTTTCTGTTAATATTTATTAAACAGTGTTTCTTTGTATTAGTTTTTTAATATAATTTCTTTTTGAGTAATATATATATATGTATATATATATAGATATATATATATATAGAAAAACTGCTAAAAGCAATTAAAACTGAAAATTTCCTGAAAGCCACCAAATCCAAAATAGAGTACAAAAAAGATCAGTACAATACTCGACTAGAAACCTGGAAAAAACAAGCCCCTTCATGGGGCTTTCTTCAAAGGAATCGAACATAAACATGACAAAAATATCATCTGGACTTGGCTAAAAAATGGTACATTGAGAAAGGAGACTGAGGGTCTGCTCCTTACTGCACAGGAACAGGCCCTTCAGACCAAAATACAAGGCACAAGCACCAACAGCCTCTGCAGACTGTGTACAACCGAGAAGAAACTGTAAATCATATAAACTGTGAGTGCTCTACAATTGCTAACACAGAATATAAAAAGCGACATGATGATGTAGCCAAGAAAATACATTGGGCACTATGCCGTAAATTTGGATTCCATATATCAGAAAAACCCTGGCATCACAGTATAGAAAAGGTCTTGGACAACGGGCAAGTTAAAATCCTCTGGGATTTTCGTATCCAAACAGACCAGCATGTAACAGCTAATACGCCCGATATTAAATTAATTGAACAACAAAATGTGACCCTAATTGACATCGCCATCCCTGGGGACTGTAGAGTCCAGGAGAAAGAACTGGAAAAAATCAACAAATACAGGTCTCTGGCACTTGAAATTACACGAATATGGAATAAAACAACTATAGTGCTGCCAATCATCATTGGTGCACTAGGAACACTATCACCTAAATTTATGGACTATTACACCAAACTTGGAGCACCAGCAATAACAACAGCTGAATTACAAAAGACAGCCATCATTGGCAGTGCGAACATTTTACGTCAATACCTTAGCAACACTAGGCCCCTGGTTGAGGCCCGTCTTGCCTAAGAAAATGCCAGTGATAAACGTGATTTTTTTGTGTTTGTTTGGGTGAACGTTTACACTGTGTAACTTTTTTAAAAGAGTATACATATATCGAAAGGCCAAACTCGAATGATGCATAATTTCGAGTTTAGCGATGCAAAGATTTCAAATATATCATTTGCAATTTTGAAATTTAGAAAATTTAGAATATAAGAATAGAATTAACTTACATTACTAAACATATAGCTAAGCCGGACAGCTATCTGAAATTTAAAAAAACCCAATACAAATTTCAGAAAGCTGTTTCTGTGAGTTCTGATTTTCTCACTTCATCAGCGGCATCTAGTGTTAAATTTTTGAAACTTAACTAAAATTTAGAAGTCATTACAGCGCATTATTTAAAGAAAATTGCTCCTTTTATTATATATCATTTCATGGAAATAGCTTGTTTTGTGTTTCATGAAATGATATATAATAAAAGGAGCAATTTTCATTATATAATGCGCTATAATGACTTCTAAATTTTAGTTTAGTTTCAAAAATTTAACACCAGATGCCGCTGATGAAGTGAGAAAATCAAAACTCACAGAAACAGCTTTCTGAAATTTGTATTGGGTTTTTTTAAATTTCAGATAGCTGTCCGGCTTAGCTATATATATATATATATATATTGAATAATATATTTAATGTCTTGATCAGCAGGGAATGTTATTTTTATTAAACAGTTTTTCCAAAAAGTTTCAAAAATATCATTATTCAACTTAATTTTGGTGTTTCATTTCATATGTTTGTATAAAATAAAGTAGCAGCTTGATTTATACAGGTCTCTTATTCATATTCCATGTGGCCATCTATCCCCTACTACCGTGTCATCTCTGGGTATGAGAGAGATGACTCAATGTCCAAAAAATTTTTAAAATACTAAAAATAAGAAACAGCATTAAAAACATAAAAAAAAAAATAACGTAAATATGAAAGCAAAGGATAAATCAACAGTGTAAAGCTTTCAAGCATTTAAAACACAAGGTTTTTAATATTTTCTGGGAAAAATTCGAATTGTGTGTCATCTCTCCCAACTTTAGTTCCGCCATCGTTTTGTGACCAATGAGAAGAAGTCGGTTTGTTATGGAAGCCATCTTTAATCGCGGTAGTCATTCTTCAGAAGGCTGCGTGTGTCTTAGAACCCGTCTGAATCAACCTATGGCAGGGTTTGAACCTAACGCCTCAGTCAAGTGCCTTGCACAAAACTACTGTTAATGTTTAAACGTTTTTTTTTTTTTTTTTTTTTTTTTTTGATATTTCGAGAAAATAGGTTGTTTAAAGTTTCTATTGAATGATCAAAGAAGCAGCGGGAAGTGGGTTCTCTAGAATTTATTGGAAATTTCCTCTAGTTTGCTTTTTTAAAAGTGAAAAAAGGATAGTTTCCTAAAAACTCATTTAAAAATAGGAGTGGTTTTTTTTTTCTTCTTTCTTGAGTTAAATTTTTCCGGAGTTTAAAAGTTTTTGGTAATAAATTCGATTAAAAAAAATAAACACGAGGTTATTGTAAATTATTTGACTTAACAGTCATTTTTAAAACTTTACATTCACTTGTCCATAAACCTTGAAAACCTTTCTTTAGTGAAGGAATATAGAAGACCATTCCAATTACAGAAACCCCATCTCAACTACAATATTCAAATGATAGTTTGTTTTTTAAATCTAACTGGTTTTAAAAATTAATAAATAGTTATGTGATGTATTACATCCTTGAATAATGCGATATTCCTTGCGTAACATCTGTCCTTTTGTTGGAACTAAAAACTATAGTAACATATAATAATGAAAGCAGTAACATTAGATTCTTTTCTTCCGCCATTTGGTAGGAGATGTGTTCAAGGTCAAAAAACAACCAAGAGACAAATTGTTTTGATACAGCAGAATATTCACAAAAATCGATAGACGTTCGTTCATAAGATACTATTTTCAGCGATCGGAGTCAAAATAATTTGTTGAAAGCAAAGCGAACAGATCCTTAATTTAAATTAGAGAGAGAAAAAAGAAGAATTAGTGGTGATGAAATATGTCTGTGATGAAATAGTTTAACTATCCCTGAAAACTTGTTATTAACCGAAATATTGATTTATTTATTTTTCATCTGAAAATTCGTCAAAGCAAGAACTTTTTCACTGTTACTTAAATTATTTTCATTTCACAGGAATTTTAAGATAAAATTTAAAAGATTTTTTATTACAAAATATTTTTGAATATTTCTTACCTCTTCTTTTTTTGAGGAACAATAAAAATAAATAAAAAAAGTGTTTTTCTAATAATTTATGGAAAACTTGAAAATGTATTTCGTTTTATTGCTTTTCTTTCTTCCTTTTAATAAAATGTTTCTTCTTTACTATATTCTGCGGTTGAATAGTTTGTAAATAAAACGGAGTTTTGAAAAGCGAATCCCCCGGCAACTCGCATCTTTCTTTCGCGACCAGACTGAGGGAAATAGCGAAGGGAGTTCAACAACATAGCTAAATTTAGAAGTGAAAAAATAACGTCAGCTTTAAGTGCTGTGATTCGCAATTATGGTTCTTTATTCACCTCCAAGCGTATCCATGCAATGATCAGCCACTACCAGAGTCAACAACAGAGTCAAAACCATTTATTGATCGCATTCCGATAGTTCTGGTGGGTACAAGTCAATGTAGAAATTAATTAACTCCATTAAACGAAGAGGAATCACCAACTCATTGTATTCCATCGAGCCTTTTTGAAGAAAAAAATTACGCAAATAGTTTCTAAAACATTTTTTTTTCCTGTAATTTTCTTTAGTGACTACAGTCTACTATTGTTTTGGAAGAAAGAAATGAAGTATTTTAGTAAATTCTAAACAAAATTTGTCGACGCCAATTCTAATATATGGGTCATTCCATGTCAAACCAACGCAGCCCCCAACCTGACCATTTCAGATTTTGATGAAAATTTGTAAAGTTGTTTATCCATCCAAGATATGTAAAAGTCTAAAATTTTTTCCCTGTAGGTTCCATAGGTCCCAAGTTATGGGAGGTCAAAGTTGACAAAAATGGCCGATTTTCACACTACTGACCTGTACGTTTTTGCTAATATCTCATATACTAATAAAGCTACAGCATTGGGGCAGATATCATTTCAGTGTACTTAATGAACTATTAAATGACATCAAAAATTTTTTTTTTAACCAAGGAAAAAAATAATTCGGGACAACATTTAAACTTTGACCTTAAATTTCTAAAAAGTGGGTCTTTTTTTTTTTCTCAAAAAAATATATTATTTAGATTAAGGTTTCTTCTACTAGCATACCAAATTTTATGATGGGCCAACCGTGGGATCACGAGATACAAAATAATGTTTCCGTGTAATACTACACTTTTTTATTTACAAGAAGGTCTCTTATGTACAGATAATATGAGAAAATAAATAATAACAATGAAAATGTAAAAACACTTGGACTAGAATAATGTGTATTGAAAGTCCACTTCTTTCATTCATCAAATAATTTAATTTTTTTATTGGCCAGTGTAATTTCTTCTTTGCTAAGTTTATATGTTCTCCCAGTGCTGGTAGTTCCAGGATCAACTTTTGTCAGAATAGCTGAGCGAGGTACTTCAAGAATGTCGGGTTTTGAAGGATAAATAAAAGATGGTGAAGGGCCATGAGGGTGTAAGAAGCTCACAATTACCTCATCTGTGTCTTCCAAGATGTTAAACACACATGCCAACCACCATTTCTTATCATATTCACAGGTTACGAAACCTCTGATTTCTTTTAGTTCATATGAAAGCTTTGAGGAGACACTGAAGTTTTCAACTGCAGAAGCATATGAATATATCTTAGCATTGATGTGGAATTTTCCATCAGGTGTAACACAATGGATTTTCTGTGTCCCTGGCATCGTACGGGTTACAGCAAATCGTTGAGCAAGACACTCTTTTTCTTTCAAATGATTTTCCTGTGATGTGGATGCAAAATTCACTCCAGATATTTCTTTTGAAGCAAAGTCATACAACTGGCGTGGTGTCATTATTTGGTCATTAAATGGGCGTTGTAAACTTGCTCGGGCAGCCAAACGCTTCACAGTGCCTCCAAGACCATCACATGCACTCTTACCATGTGATGTGGCAAAAAAATGCCACTCCGCTTGAATATTGAAATCCTCTTCATGGTAGCACAAATTGATAAAGTTCTTTCAGTTCTTATATTGGGATGCAGCACCATCAGAAAAGTAAATAATTTTTCGGAAGCGACTACTGAATTTTTCATTAAGAAAATTAATCAGTTGACGTTGAAACAAATGTACTGCAGTTGTATCATGTACTAAACAATCTGAAATCACAACTAAATTTGAGTGACAGAGTACTTTCTCAGCATTTTTATAATATATTGCGAATGGATGAATTGTAGCCTGTGAGTTGTTCCAGTGAAATCCCTGTGCTGCATCTTGTAGAATGAATGAATAGTTCTCTGAAAAATCACACACAACACATTCATCACTTAGTAGAGTGTTCTTTCGCTCACTGAAAAATGCAGACTGTTGTTCTGACAGGAACGAATGCTGGCGGAGAATCATAAGCTTTTCCATAAGAGTCTCCAAAAAATCTTCAGTTTTTTTTGTTAAGGTTTCTAAAGTTGCACGGTCTGTAGCAATCCACTGCTTAGATGTGATGTTTTCAATACCATTAGTAGAAAATAAATCATCCAAGTAATTTCTCAATACATCTGGCCCTGGACACACAATACAGTCACCAAAATAACAATTAACGTTTGGTACACTGCACATAACACAGCACAAACAGTCTTTGTATGAGGAAAGTTGTTTTTCAGTGTTAGCTGTGAGATTACTAAGTTTACAGCCACTTAACATTAATTTCACATTTTGGTGTATCACGCATACACATACACTGTGTGTTCCACTGGCACCAGCAAGAACTCAATTTTTTGGTCTCAGTTCTGAAAACTTGCTGAAACCTATGTTAACAGTCGGGTTTTGTTCTTTAAAATGAGCATATAATTCCTTTAAATTTCCAAGAACAAGTCTTTTCTGAACATGAACCTTCTTTCCTTCTTGCTTCATAGATACAAAATCTTTTTTTCCTGGCATTGCTCTGCTGCAGTTATCACTTGTGTAAAATGCTCGAACTAAACAGCTAACATCTTCAGAAAGTGTTTTTCCAGGGCGAGGATTGGGTGACGACAGGATTCCAAACTCACGAACAAGGGTCTTCGCCTTTCGAATCATCCAGTCTGTTGCACCTGTAAATTCTTCTTGAATTTTTCTGTAACTCCAACTGATAGGCAATACTGTTAAGATATGTATCTTGAAGCTATAGTCTTCCGTTGTCTGGAATCTGTGTTTCAGCTGTGAAATAATTTCTTGTTCTGGATCAATAGGCTGAGTTTCAGTGTCCTCAGAAATATTCAAAATTTTATTCTTCACAGCAGAAGTAATCTTCTCCAATTTCTGTTGTGAATAATGTTTTTCATGCAAACGTTTCTTCTTAACAGGAGTCTCCCCAATTGTTTGAAGACTGCTGTTTAAACTTTGCAGAGCAACAGATTCTTCTATATGATCATCATCTTGTTGAGATGATGAGCAACCAGCTGAATTAATATCCTCTGATTCTTTCATTTTAAACTGAGCTGCAAGTGTCTTACGGCAGCCAACAAAAATTTTATTATAAGAATTTAGAGAAAAATTCTCAATCATCCATGATGTCACTGTCCTTAATCCAGCTCTGAAATTTGAATGCTGACTCCTGCTTAAAGGATTGCAGCATACACTTTTGAAATGTTTGCCTTTGTCCATTTTTATTCAAATAGGCCTATTTTCAGGAAGCTTCACACTAATCTGAAAAAACAAAATAAACACTGAATTTAATCTAGAGAAACCACTGAAAAGTGCTTCCTTAAAAACTTTCATATTTAAAGAATTTCAACAATGAAAATTTTATGTGGGCCTACATTTAAAGAATGTAGGCCCACATAAAATTTTCATTGTTGAAATTAAATTATTAAAGCTTTTATGAGTCAATTTGAAAGCTAATTATAGTCCTAACTAAAAGGCAGTTTTAAGGAGGTTTATATGTAAAGGAAGCTTACCTGTTTATAGAACTCAAAGCACCTCGAGATTAATATCCAGAACTATAACACACTCCTTCACTAGACAATGGCTGCTTGTGAATTGCTTTCTTTGTCACAAGATCAACTTTGGACTGATCCTCAGTATTATTAATTTACTAACCTGCCATCTAGTAGCAAGATAAAGAACTACAAATAAATAATAGTACAAATTCCCTTGACTAATAAAGAGGCTGAGACTGTGCAACTGGCAGTATTGTTGCTACACATTCGCCAATAGTAGGAAGTAAAATATTTTATATCTCTTGATCCCATGGTTGGCCCACTATAAAATTTGGTATGGTAGTAGAAAACACAACAATCTAAATAATATATTTTTTTGAGAAAAAAAAAATGACCCACTTTTTAGAAATTTGAGGTCAAAGTTTTCAAGTTGTCCGGAATTATTTTTTTTCTTGCTTATAAAAAAAGTTTTTAATGTTATTTATTAGCTCATTAAGTGTACTTTGCAATGATATCTTTCCCAACATTGTAACTTTATTAGTAGCTGAGATATTAGCCAAAATGTAAAGGTCGCCAGTGTGAAAATCGGCCATTTTTATCAACTTTGACCTCCCATAACTCAGGACCTATGGAACCTACAGGAAAAAAATTTTAGACTTTTACATATATTTTATGGATAAACAACTATACCAATTTTCATCCCAATCCGAAATGGTCAGGTTGAAAATGTTGAAATCTGCGTTGGTTTGACATGGAATGACCCATATGTATATTCTAATATATGTAATATATGTAAGTGTGAAAAATGTGTCTGTCTGTCATTGGAAAGCTCTGGTTGTGAAACTTTTGCACAATACTAACACTTGATCGCAATTATTGATCTGGAGTTTACTGTACAATGTCACTTAAGCAAGCGGTGTACATTCTGTAGAACATTACGTGAAGTTCTAAGGATAGCAGTCACTACAGCTGATCGATTTGAAATGATATTAGTAGTTTCAGATCTTAATTTTTTTAAACCGTTCTGTTGCTATTAGGGATTAGATCAAATTGTTGCAGTGACTTTCCAATGTGTAGTCAAGTGAGACGAATGTCATACAGGAATTTAATCCGAATTTCCTCTAGAAATAATTCATCTGATTATTTCTAAAATATAAGGAATTCTCAGAACATATTTACAAATTCACCTTGGGGGGAATTTCGCCTAAGCGCTTTTTTTTAACATATTAATCTCTGCTGTAACGATTGAGAACTCTTTTAAGGTATTAAGTTTTAGCTGCTGATGAATTAGAGAACATGAAATATGGTAATTGTAATTCCTCAGCAGATTTTCTTTCTTGCTGTTACTGAACTTTCTGAAACTAAATAATTCAAAATATAGAACAGATCGAAAACCATTGAACTTTGGTGACACAACAGTTTACAAGTAAATTCAGACAGTTCAGTCCTTCAACTTCAAAATCAACTTCACGTGACAACAAATGAAGTCACAACAAAATCCGCTCATTTTGATTTGAAACAAAAACCGAACATCCCTTCAGGGAAAATATCGTCTGTTTGATTTTTCCATTCCTAACCTGAGACACTCTTGAAGAAAAGATATTTAGCAATATCTGCTTTTGAGACATATCAGTCACTTCTTGATAGTCAACTGAATATTTAAGTTTTGCTCGTTGCAGAAAACCAAAGTTGAAATACATTGAAAAATCGTTTGTCATTCTTATGGAAGTGTCATCTAAAGCAGACCTGAATCACTTAGGGTTTCCTTTCTTGTTTCTTTCTCCTCCCGAAGGGTCTCTCTCTCACACACACGGACTTTTCTCCTGGAGATCAGATGTTTCAGGATCTCGCCTTGGCCACAAAACCTTACCTCCTGCGAACCACAAAGGCAAGGTTTTTGTGTTCAAAGGATTTTAAGAAGCAACGTCAAATAGCTCGTGTTTTTGTAGAACCTGATGTCGTCGCCTGTGATATTCGGTTCGTCCTTTTACAAAGACTTTCTGCTTCTGTTCGAAATCTTCCCTAGAGCTTCTTTATTGCTATGGAATAATATTCCTAGTTTTAACTTAATGCCAATTAGTAAATAGTGGACAAAAAAAAATTAATCCTTTAAATTGAAGCAACTATTATCATAATTTGCTGTTTTTGATCTTAACTAAAGTTTCAGTTTTGATTTTTGTCGTAGGTTTATTAAAAAAAATTACAAATTCCTTAGATTCTTTTTCCATAATCTTTTTAACAGGGTCTTAGTCGTAGAGGATTTTGCAGTTACATGGACCTACAAAATGTAGACCAGCAAATATAGGACAAAAGTTTTTCCAAAATATTTTTATTTATTTTATCAGTCATTAGAAATTCAATTTTATTTTTCAACATTAACGTTCTTTTGTGTTTTAACGTCAGTAAAGGCTTTGTGGATCTCCAGTGAATGTCAATATTTTAGAAAAGCTTTATTAAGTAAAAGTAAGATTTTAAGATAAAATTCTTGAGAAATAAAATCAAAAAGTTTGATTTGTATATAAACTGTTGTTTATTGTAAATAAAGGTCAGATGTGTTTAAGAATAATTATCAGTTTGCAATTAAATTATACAGTAGTAAAAAAAAACCCAGCAACAATTCATAAAAACACATTTCTATAGCATTGTGCAAAATGCAGTGTGCGTCATTTGAAAAGAATCAAGATAGACTGAAGCCATAGGTCTTTATCACTAACATAAAAGATGCTGAGGAAAAAAACCGTAATTTCGAATAAACTTGAGAAAAAAATTATGGGATTATTTTTTGTATGATCTTCTGCAGCACCTTAAGAAGATGCATTTAAAAAGATGCACATATATATATGGCGTTTGTAAATTCTGTGTAGAATTAAATTACTTTCTTAGTTACTGTCTTGTGAGAAAAACAGTAGATAGAGTTAAATAATTTTCACAGAGAAATACAATAAGCCTTACGTACATATATTACTATTAATAAACTTCTGAAGGATGTATCAGAGTCCATTTATTTTCTATCAATTGTATTTTTGTCAAACGAGACTTTTGTGAATAATTTAAGATTGTCCCTAGAAGCTATAAAACGACCAATGGTGTCTGAGAAATAGACTCTTGAAATCAGCTTGAATCTTCGCAAATTATCTCTCCCTTCTTCTTCCACAATACTTTTTAAAATAGTGAATCTATCTTCTTGAAATTTGGTTTGACAATTTATGGACAAGAAACGATCTATTGTTTTTAGAAATGTCTCCGTGTGGATTATCTGTGCAGAGATTTGTAATTGGATAAAAAGACGATTAAAAGATTAGAAGGAAAACAGACAAAAGAAACAAGAGGTCACGTTCTTTCTGGAAGATCTTAGTTTGTCAAATAATTCTTTAATTAAATCTAAGTGAAACTAAAAATGAAGTCATTTTGTAAAAATAAAAAATTAAAACAAAAACAAAAAAAAAATAAAAAAGCGAACTATACGTAAGTGAATAATAATAATCTGAAGCGCTTAGAACTTTTATATTATGTTATTATACTAATTAATACTAACGATCATTCGTTATAATATGCACTTGTAAAGTTAACGTTTGTATGTAGAAACAAATTAAATGTATGTTTTTAAGATCGTGAAACCTAATAACGAGTTAACAGAAGAACTCCTTACTATGCTATTGCTTTGGGGTTTTTTTTCATAAAATATTTCATTTTATAACAGAATTGCAATACTTTTCACAGATAGTATTTCTTCCAGTAAAGTTTTCGTCTGTAACTTTGACGACACCACAGACATCTTCTAGATGCTTCCCTTTATAATCAACAATAAAATTTAAGTGTATTTTATTTAATCAATGAAAAGGAAAATTTCATCCAAATGAATTCATTGTATCAAGTTTGTATGAATTTTTATTAATCACTAATTGTTTGATAGAAACTGATAATTTAGATTCACTTTTATATATGAATCCTGGAAAATTTATGGATTTTTCTTTATGTTGGTTATAAATTTTTTTGCAATTCTTATCTTTTATAAACAAAGGAAAATGCCATTTATACTATTTATTCCTATAAAATTGCTTGTGTTTCTATATCTTTTATTATCAAAGCGTGTTTTTCTTTCTTTTGTAAGAAACGATTGTTCAATCCTCGATGTGGTCTTTTCTTTCCGTTCTTCTTCTCTTTCGAAATTTGATTGACACCGGCTGTGTCTTGTTTCTCTGTTTGCGAATAAACATGTTTACAGTGGTAAGGGTTACGCTCTCATCATGCCCACCTTGAGCAGAATCCGGTATCTCATTTGTGTCGAATTCACCGAATCTTATTCCTGCAAAACGGCTTAATGAAGGTCCCCGGGAACTGGTATAAATTAATAACGGCGCATGCGCACCAGCTGTTGACCTGTTTCCGAATGTTCTCTTTCTCTACCATTATCATTAAAAATGGATTTCCTCCGTTGCGAAACATTCTCTAATCCTACTAAATCTATGGTATATAAGTTATTCATTTATCTAATTGAACTCACAACAGTATATCTCAAATAATGGGTATCTCGATTACATCCTACATCCAGTAATACTTCCTGGAATCTATTATATCTTTTTATGTAAATCTCGTTCTTTCTTTCGTGCTCTTCCAACGGAGGAGTCCTTGTGTCTCCTGTTATTAAAGTCCAATTCTCTCTCTTAATCTCTCATCGCTTGATTCACTTCCTCGTTTCCCTTCTTACTTTATTTATTATTATTTTTTGGAATTAACTCACAGCAGACGCAGTAGCAACTCTGATCGGAATCCTTTGTATTCATTTAATGAAGAGCCAATTTCAAGGTAACACTGTAATAGGATTAATATATTTCAAAAAAAAAAAAAGAAGTGAAGAGGAACCAAAATCACAAACCACCATCTATCGGACGATCGAACATTTTGTTGGTTTAAGAACAAATTTTTTGGATTTGATTCTTGCTTTTAAAAAAAATTCAATTCAGGAAATTAAGAAATGCAATGTTATCATTCGATCGAAGTTTTATTTACTAAATCACAGATTTCTTTATAACATTAAAACTTGAAAAGAGATAAAGAAATCACGATACATAATAATACAAGTACAATGTTTGTTACTGACAATCCAACAGAGCACATTTCGGCCGAAAACAAATGACACTGAACAATTTGACGACATGAAAGGTGGCAATGCGAGATGAACGCGTAGGTGATTGTTGTATTCGGAACAGGTATGATTGTGGATGTGAGAGTAATCAGTGTTGCTGTGAAAATGGTATTAACTACCGAAGACAAAGTGTTTATTGTGGAGCGCTATTTTCGATCATACGGAACAGGCCGTGGCAATGGACCTAGCGTGTTACACGTTGCTATAGAATTTCGGGAGTGTTTTAACAGTCCAGCACCCACGAACAAGGTTATGCTATCCGTCGTTGATAAATTCCATGGAACCGGGAGTGTGCTCACACAGCGGAAAGATTGCACCGGCCGTCCCTTAACAGTAACAACGAATGAAAATAACGGCTGACTTTTTGAGCAAGTGCTGCAGTCGCCACAACGAAGTCTCCGACGAACGTCAGTTAAACTGATATGGGTCGAACATGACTTCTAGTAGATTAGTTAGGTGTGTGTTGGCTGTTGTGTGTATAGTTTGTGATTTTGTATGGCATCAGAGTGCTTGAGGTAATCCTGTAGCCGTGTTTTGTGTTATGTAATGGGTGGCTCCATGGATTCAACGCGATTCAGAATCAAATAGGACTCAAGGGGTCTATCTGAAATACCCTCTCCTTATGGGAATGGGGGGCGTAGTGATGGACGTGCGCCAACGTAGTGTTGTGTTCCGACTTTTCATCGTGGTATCCAAGATTGCCGTGAACTTGAAATGTATTTTGTAGAGATGAAGAGTGTGTAGGAGCCAGGAATGTGGGACCGAACCAAATGCCTTCTTGTAGTCGATGTACGCGATCTGTAAATTCCTATTCTTCTCAAGCGCCTGCTGAGTTGTTGTTCCAATTAGGAGCTGCTCCTTACAACTCTGGGAATTCCTACCACAGCCCTTCTGTTGTTGAAAGGATGTTATGTGTGTGTATAGATTTTGTCTGCAAGGCAGGAGGTAAGGAGTTTGTAAAGTGTGAGTAAACAAATGATTGGACGGTAGTTTGCAGGGGGCGCTATTTCAGTGTTCTTGCTCTGTAGATATGTGACACCCTGTGTGAGGAAAAGTGGCATATGTTCTGGGTGTTGGATTATGTCAGTGAGTGTAAGAGCTTCCTATGCAGCGACGTGGACCTCTTGATCCAGAAGCACCCAGGAACCTTCCAGTTGTGTGCATGTTTTAGTGCTATCTGTATGTCTGCGGGAGTAATCTCATATAAGGACATGTAGGGTAAGTGTTCCTCTGTGATCCAAGTTGCTTTGCCATTATGTGGGATGGAATTGGACATTAGAGACGACCAGTATTCATGTAATGCCTCACTAGTGGGAGATTCGTGTTGAGTGTATTAGAGGGAGATGTAAGAGATTTGTAGAATTTTTCCTCATTGTATTATTATTATTATCTCAAAAACAGAAAAATTGTTGTAAATATAAATAAGAACGTCAGTAAAGCGAAAAAGATAAATTGTGGAGTACCTCAAAGCTCCAACTTAGGCCCAATCTTCTTCATAATGTTTATAAACGACCTCTTCACTCAAATCAAGGATTGCTATATCTACATTTATGCTGACTACATTATAATCTATGCAATACACAAGAATCGTATCAATACAAGGCAGGTTATTCAAAAAGACTTCATAAACATTCAAAATTGGATGCACGATAATAAACTCATCATAAATAAAAACAAAACAAAAGCTATTTTTATAAGACCGAAAAAACAAATGGCAAACTTTCAACCAAAAGTGTATATTCATTCTCATTCATGTTTACATGCACAAAATGAAAATTGCAATTCTTGCTTTGAGGTTGATACAGTAACGTATTTTAAATACTTAGATATTTCAATAAACAACCTCTTCACTTGGAACACTCATATAAATATGCTTCACAAAAGACTAAATTCTATAATATATATTTTCTATCATATAAAAAATATTATACCAACAAAAATTAAGATACTTATTTACTATGCATTATTTGATTCCTTGATAAACTATGGGGTAAATATCTGTGCCAATACTAACAATATAGATCTGGATCACTTAAAAAACATACAAATCAAAGTGCTTAAGTTAATTTTTCCAAAAAAAGTGTGGAAAAATTCATACACAAAAGAAATTATAATCTAAATAAGTATGAAATTTTATTCCCAAAACAAAAATTTATATATAACATAATAATGCAAAACTACCACAACATATTACAAATAAAGACTAACAGTAATCAAAATTATCATCTAAGACAAAACCATAAAATAAAACTGTCATACCCTCCAATTTTTAATAGTTACGGGCAAAGAAATATAAACTTCAATATAGAAAGAATCATAAATGATATGAATATAGATATATTCTCAGAACATCCAAAAATATCTGTTGTCAAAAAAAACCTTAAAAAATGGCTTATTGAAAATACTTGGAAAAAAAAAGAGTAAAGTAAATATCTTATTAATTATTTTATTTATATTTCTTACCTCTATATCTCTCTCTTTAGAAGAATTTATCAAAATGGAGAAATGAAAAGAAACAAAAAAAACACCAAATAAAACAAAAGACTAAAATTTCAGATGCTTTTATAATGGTACTATTATATAAACACTGGAGCCTACCCTCCAGCGGTCTCCTCGGCCTGCACAGGCTGGTTGTGGCTTCGTGCGGTCCTCTGGGCCTGATCGAGTCTTTAACTTTAACTTAACTATTATAAAAAACTAATATAAGTATCAAGAAATTTTCAAGCATGTTAAATTGATTCGAAGAATACCTTCAATACTAATAATTAATCATTTATTTGTATATGTCAACCCATCTATACTCAATTATTGTTATTTACTTTTTTTATTTTTTCTTTACAATCTTGTAGAACAAATGTATAGTATGGAAATATGTATTGTAAGAAGAAAAAAAAATTATGTAAGTATCAGAACCCGTTGATAGGGACACTTCCCTAACGGGACTGTACTGAGTTTATCTATCTATGTTAATAAAAAAAAAATAAAAAAATTATTATTATGTGAAACAGGTGAGGGAGTTCGCAATTCAATTGACTGAGAACTGGTTGTTGTTTTTTTTGTTTTTTTCTGTTTATAAATATTATTATGCATTTTTTGTTTCTCTTGATGATTCATTTTCATGGTTCCTCCGCCTATATTTTTCTTTATTAAATAAGAGCTTATGGTATTGGAACTATGAGATTTATCATTCAACTCCTTCTAGACTGACTCAGTCTATGATTTACTTTTTTTGTTTGATTCCTTTAAGAAATGGTTCTTTGGGACTTTTTGTTGACCTTGAAATTTAACGATTGACGTATTCACCTAATTTACAAATGAATAAATATCTAAATTTAAAATACAATCTCATGTAATAATTACTGCTTCACTTGAATGATTTTATCCGGAAAAATACCCGTAAATTTCGAACTAGAATTATTTTATAAAACAATTGTAAAAACAAATAAATATAAATTACATTTTTTAATATTTATTTATTTATTTTTTTATTACTATTGTATACATTGTATCTCACCAAAAACTACTGATACTTGTAGGTCCGTTTATGATTGGTCTTTCTACAACACATAATGAGATCAATTCGTGATTTTTACAAAGGACTGTTAGTTTGTTGTCGTTGTTTTTTTTGTTTTTTATTTGGATACGTGGTTGCTTTTAATTTTAAAATAACGTTGTACACAGAATGGAAATCATTCCAGTGCTCAATAAGAATTACAAAATCCCATAGAGATGTTGAAGTTTAGTGTCAATGAATTTGATTAAACGAAACAATTGTTATTAATTTCGATTGGGTTTCTTGATTATATATTGAAAATCAAGGCTCTGTTATTATTTCAAAAAAATCTATTAAAAGCTCTTCATTGGTTTCTCTTCCATTCGACGACAGAAAATACGGAGAACAGAACGGAGGCTTTCTTTCCGTCGTTTCTTTTGGTTGAAATTTCATCTTTGGCTTCCAATTACTTCAAAGAAACAAATAAATCTATCAAATGACCCGAAAAGACTGGGTTTTTTTGTTTTTCTTTCGCTCTAACAAACACAATTAGTCCAAGAACGGAACAGAATTCTTATACTTCATTGTAAGAGCTTATTTTTTCTTTAGATCTTATAATTTACTTTCAAAAATTAGAAAAAATATTCATTAAAAGATCTGAATACATTATTATTGCTTGTGAATTTGGTAAAATTCATTATTTTATTAAGACATTCACTGATCTTTATGTATTTAATTTATCGATAATTTTTTGTTATTTCTTCCATTAATAGGAACTTGATTGATTTTTTTTTTCAATCTGATCAGAAAGGCAATTTCTTCTTCTTTTGTTCAGGTGCTGTTTTTCTTTTATTTGTTTAATATATAGTTAGTTAATAAATAATCTAAAAAGTTTTATTATATAGTACATGATCTGTTGTCCGTCGTTATTTTCATCTTTTTATTTTATCTAATCAGATGTTAGAAATAAATAACATCCTATTACAAAACCTAGTTCTTCCAAGAGGAATTAGGAAAAAACATTTTAGGAAAGATGTAAAGAATTACGATACGGAATGTTTTTAAGCTCTAGTAAATTAAGTCTGATAATATTACTAACAAATGATAAATTAATGATCACTTATCAATAATGTAATAAAAACAACCAAGTATATGTGGATCACTGATAAGGTATCTGCGCCAAATAAGACACACCTAAAGTTTATATATATTGTTACGGTCTTTTTAATTTTCCTTATTTTATTTTTCTTCTCCTACTTTCTATGTCGCAATTCTGTGTGATTATGTCACTTAGTTAAGGCAAAGTGACCTTTGCCTTGTTTATTTTTTTCGCACGATCCGCCATGTTTTTTTATCTCATCTCTCTGTTTCCTAATTAATCGTGAAATGGCAGGTTTTCCACATTAAAACTTTTTATTTAGTATTTTTTTTTATATATTCTTGAACCCTACCACCTTATGTAACCTTTATAATTGTTATCTATAAATGATGATATATATTACTATATGTAATTTTGCTTTATTTGGAACGAAATTTTGTGCTGTGAAAAGGTGCGGCCATTTTGTTTCTATACGGGGATTATAGTGATGTCATTTGGAGTTTCAAGACACTCCTTATTTCTTGAAGGGCCATTGGTAAAACGTTGTTTACGTCATCATGCCTATGAGATGCATTCTTGAAACTTCAGAGTCACTTCTCACGATGTAGCCGGACGAGACACACGTATTTTTCTTCCGTCTTGGAAGGGCGGAGAAGCTGTTAGGAGAAAAACAGCTTTGTTCTTCTTTTCTACCTATACACGGTTAATGGCAAGACTTGTATCTCATCCTGTGGTGCACATATCTCTGGATACTTTTGAGATATGTGCTTCTTGATATGAAGTCGGCTTATTGGATATCTGTGAGGTATTAAGAAAGGCCGTATACCCTCAGGATAGTTCAGTTGTAGTGAGCAGCCATCGTTATTAAGAAACGTTCGTGTAGTGCAAAAGAATGTGTTGTGTGCCATTTGTGTTTACCTGGATACTTTGACATGAACAGTGAATTTTGTCGGAGCTATCCTATATTTTGTGACAATGTAAACAGGACAGAGCGTCGAACTGTGAGTATATTTTCTTTGGTGAAATTAAGTCCGGGAGTGAACTCTTCAGACATACTCTATGGTCAGAAAGTCTGTTTCATAAACAATTTTCGATCAGACTCTGCTTATAAAGTGACTCAAACTATTTGTGAGAATATGTCCTAAGTTTATACTTTTGTTAAATTGCATTGATAAGATTATCGTGAATTACTATTTGATAATTACCAACTTGAATAATTTCGATTTAATTTGTAATCTGTTGGAATTGCCGAATTTATGAACAAAGCAGTGTGTGTTATTATTATATATATATTTTTTTTTTATTGATATGTAATTTCTATTGCATTAGTCTTGATTTGTTGTGTGTGATTGTATAACATTAATCTTATTTATTAATATATTTTGTTGTGAGACATTCCCGAGTTGTTTATCTTTTCTTTACTTCTCTTTTGGTATTATATTTAACTGATTTTAGCTGTGGAGTTAAATTGGGCCCAGCGGTTCCATAAGCTAAGTTTTATTTTCATCACCTATCTTTATGGGTGTAGGCTTCCGATCGCGTTAATTATTACTCTGTTTTGTATATCTTCTCAGTGATACAGGGTGATCCGTAATAATATATACACTATTTACTTCTTTTTATTTCTACTGCAAGAGTACAAGAGTAGAAATTCTGAAAACTGTACCGAAAGTTAGTTTAAGATGAGCTGTTATGAAAAAATGGATTTAGAATTAGTGGCATTTGAAATTTTTTCTGTAGTAAAATACATGTAATTAAGGGCTTTTCTTCGCTTGTTTGTATTTTGTTTCTGTATTTTAGGAGTCTGAAGAATATCTTGAAATGAACTTTCTAATATCTCTTCATCACTAGATTCAGGAGAAAAGTCAATCGATTGAAGAGAGACTGAGTCCATTTGGCTGCTGTTGGGGCAATCCGAGTAAAGGGTTTTTGTTTCTCTTCTAATCAGTTCAGAAGGAGCAAAGGCTCCCTCGTGCATAGTATTGGTATCGAACGGACATATCCCAGTAACATCCCCACTCTCACGTCTACGTTGACTTCCTTTTCTCTCTTCCCCTCATGCCATAAAGTTGTCCCATCTATAGACACAATCATTTTCTAAACCAGAAAAACAAAACCTCAAAACTTTCCTTACTATCTCTATGTAACCCATTCAATCTAAGTCGAATAATCTTAAAACTCGTCATCAAAGTCTTACTTCAGAAGATTTCTCTATAAGATATTTAATAATATAAATGTTTCAAATAACAATACCAAAATATTTGCCAGACTATATTTCCAAAATTATCAAAATATTAAGCTACAAATTAATAATTAATTTATAAAACGGTGAATTTAAAACTAGCTTTGATGATTATTTTATATTTTTTTTTCATTATATATAATTACTTTATGTTACAGAACTTATGAGGCTCATAATAAGAAAAACATACGATAATTGATCTTCCAATAAAACCCATGGGCCTTTGTTAGGTTCATCAGTGGAGGGCCTTATTTGGAGCTCCCTTAAATTAACCCACTCTTTCATTCATTGTTTTACTAAAAAATATTTAAATGCATGATTACTGGAAAATATCCGATGCAGTATCTTACATAAAATGACATAAAACATGTTCATGTGTTAAGTTGCCAAAAAATGCGGACGATTTATCAAATTAAGTTGAAATACACTCATTAACAAAAAAAAACGACGACCTAGAAGAAGTTGTCCGATGGAGACAAAAATTGGTGGAGAGGAAGATTATATACAAAATAGAAAATGATTAAACTTTCAGACAAATTGAATGATTAATTTCAGAGTTACAGAGTTACAAAGTAACGAGCTCAATAAGGTGTTGACCCACCTCTACCCTGAATGCAAGCTGCCACACGACGTGGCATAGAGTGATAAAGCTCTCTGATGGTCTCCTGCGGTATTTCTTGCCAAATTTGCTCCAATTGTCGGGCTAGGTCATCCACATTCCCTGGTGGATGCAGTCGCCTTCCCATCGTATCCCAGACGTGCTCGATTGGAGAGAGATCTGGGGATCTGGCTGGCCAAGCAAGTGTTTCACAAGCTGCAAGACAGGTCATAGCAACCCATGCCGTATGTGGTCTGGCATTATCTTACTGAAAAATAAGGCCAGGGTACTGCAAAAGGAAGGGTAGCAAAACAGGTTTCAGAATGTCGTCGATGTATCGCTGTGCTGTAAGTGTGCCGCTAATGACGACCAAAGGGGTCCGGCTATCAAGAGAAATGGCACCCCAGACCTTAACTCCTGGTTGAGGGCCTGTGTGGCGTGCAATAGTGAAACCAGGATCGGCACGCTGCCCTGGGCGTCTCCAGACACGTCTGCGACGATCGTCAGGACACAGTTGGAAGCGGTATTCGTCGCTAAACACTATACGTGCCCAGTCAGCATCATTCCAACCGGATCGAGCCAAGCACCACTGTAATCTGGCCCGACGGTGTGCAGACGTGAGTGGCAGGTGGCGTAGCGGTCGGTACGAGCGTAGCTGTCGCTCTCTCAGCCGTCTGTGAATGGTCATTGGTGGACACTCTTGTGCGGGTCGCACGTCTGATGGTTGATAATGATGATTCAGGCGCTGTGACAGCTGATCTGACAATCACTCTATCCTCCCGCTCTGCTGTGGCCCTAGGTCGACTGCTACCTTCATGACGCTGAAATCTGCCATTGTCCACCCATTCCTGCCAGCATCTGCTAATCGCCGCATCACTTCGACCCATATGACGAGCGATTCTCCGATTTGCCCAACGTGCCTCTTTCAATCCAATGATACGACCTCTTTCAAACTCTGACAGTTGCACGTAATGAGCTCGAATCCTGCGGCGAGGCATTTTTTCAGTCGTTGAAAGGTATCTAACTCGCAATGCAACAGAAATTTTGACCATCAGATTGAGAATCGCTTCTTATAAACACCTGCTGAGTGCGCAGTTCCGATGCGCTGTAGCTCTCGCTATTCATTCATTGGACACCAAAGTTTAATCATTTGCATGGGCGGTCCCAATGTCTTTGCAAACGAAATTTCATTACAATCGGACAACTCCTTCTAGGTCGTCGTTTTTTTTGTTAATGAGTGTAGTAACGACAAAAGCTTCGGACGACTTTTCCTGTTCAACTGAAACAAACATGTGGAAAAGTCCACTTAAACGGACCTAATTTTCGGTGTAGTCGCTAGAAGCCACTACCTGTCTGAAACATAACTAACCTTGAAATTATATACGTTCTATTAATAAAATAAAGGATGGACCTTATTTGACGCATGTATCTTACTAAGTAAGGGGCCATTCAAGTATCACGTAAGCATTAAATGGGAAGGATGGGATCAGAGCAATGCCTGAGATAGACTAACATGCACGTGCGTGCTGCGCGAGGTAGAGTTTTCCCTCAATATTTCATGTGTAATTTTATATTATCATTCAGGAGTGAATATTATGTAATTTTGACTGTTTTAATTTATTTTTCAGTCATATTTACTGTTAATGATTTGACAAATCTTATGTAAGCACAAGGAGAGGGGGGGGGGCATCTGCTGACTTTTACTTACTAGATGAAGGAAGGGGGTTCTAAAATGACTAAAATTGTGCTTACGTAATACTTAAACTAAAATCCATTATTCGGAATTTTTATTTCTACTGCATTTTCTTTGATCGTACATTTTATACGGACCACATCTATCAGAATGAATTTTCTGATATGAGAAGTCTAAGAAAAGCCTAATTCCATCATCTGTTGTGCTCTATTTGTCTGCCCTTCATTCGATGAATGGCCCTACATCATAGTTTCCATTGGAGAAGGCTGCGCTGCAGAGTGGCAAGGGGAATCTTGTTCCACTGCTTCTGACAGGCTTTCCATAAAACAGCCACAGTTCGACGTCGTCGGTTTCCTAATGCCCATTCCAAAGTCGCAGTAGACAACAAGGGAAGCGTCAGATGATTTCACTGGGATCAAACTGAACTGAATTGATCGAATTCCTGTTTCGTTGGCCATTCGTGACATGTAGGACATTGTTGTTCGGGCAGTATGACTCGACGCTTTGTCCTGATCGATCCATACTTCCGACGACGCAATACCGTACAGTGCTAGAATGTCGCTGAGGTACAATGGTTGTAAGATGTTTTCCTGATAATACATGGCATTAACCTTTGCCTTTCCATCAAGATTTCGCAAAGGCAACTTCCCCTAATAGCTGTAATCAATCACGATCATGAACCCCTTTGAAAACTTTTCCTTATATTGGCGGAACCATTCTGAACAACCTTTAGCATCACGATGACGATAATAAATTGCATGTGATTTGTTACAGTCGTTGAGATAAACCCATCTTTCGACCAACGTCACAACATACTTCCATTTTTCGCCCGACAAATGCTCTTCATACAACTTTCGACTGTTTGTCTTAAGTTCGGCGATGGGGCGAGGCAACAGCCTATGAACATTTGCTTTCTAGGGCTTCTATAGATGCAGGTCCCTATGAATTCTGCGTGTTATGGTTGTTTTGGAACCTCCCGTTCGTTGTGCAAGACTTCTAGGGCTGTTGCGATTTTTTTTCATAATGTTTTGTGTAACCTTAGACTTAACCTTACAGCTGGAATGGCAGCGCTTCGTGGATGTGGTTTGCGGCCCTCGGGTTTCTTCCTCATTCACTAACTGCCTTCAAACGTGACTCAGCAATAGTTCGACTAATAACGGACTTGAAAGTTTTAAAATTTCGTTGTTTACACATTTCTATTATTCTGGAATAAGAATATTTCGCATCGGAAAGGCCTACAATGTACCGTTCCCACCAAATCGGTACTCGTGGAGCTACTCCAACAGATAACACTAATGTACACATGTTAACACTTACTGCACTCGCTCAGCAACAAAAATAAACAACAGGATTTCCGGTTAAATTCACGTGCGAATAACAATGCGCTGTTGAAAACGTTCTTATAAATGTGGCCCAACCCTCCGTATTATCATAAAGATGGAATAGAAATACAAGGAGAAAGCAGACAAATTGCAGTCACTACATTTCTAATAACATTTTTAGAAAATGAGTTTCTCTACAATTTGTTCGATTCCAGAGACAATTTCACATGATTCGAGTATTAACAAAGAAAAAGAATTCGAATGTTTTATTTTACGACAGGAAAAATCAGTAACTATTCTTTTAAGATTTCGTCAGTTTCACTAACTTATTTTTGATTTTGTTTTACCTCTGAAGGCTTAAATTTATTTTAAAGACAAAAATTACTTTTACTGATTACTTTTTTTTAAAAAAACTCATTTCTTTTTTTAATTTAAGATAATAGAAACACGTATTATCTTAATTTCAACTGGGTTTTGAACTTGTCCTTTGTGTATCTCCTATCCATCGCTGTTCACAAGGAGATTAAATAAACCTGATATCAACGAAGTGAGATTTTGTATTTTCTTTGTGTCAAAGACTTTTTCTTAGTTTTAAATCTCTATGTGGGTGAGATGACTTTTTTGTTTTTTTTGTTTTTTGTCCAAAAGGAATCAGAAAAAAAAAATCGGAATTAGTTCAGACCCTCAAGTAGATAAATGGTCTGTAGATATTAGAGAAGAAGGTAATGGACTAAATGAACTTTGTCTAAATTGATAGAATATAAACGATTCCAAACCAAATTCCACCATAATTCGTCTCTTTTATCGCTGTTTTGTTCGTAGCATCGACTCGAAATGCGTCAAGGAATTATTTGTCTATCATTTGTTTGACATTTCTTACAGAGGCAACTGATAGAAAATCATGGAGACTTAATAATAATAATAATAAATAAGTGACTGAAATGAGAAAGGAGACGCTCGTTCTGCTGTTTGTTCTTCTCCGCCTGCGTTCAATCAATTTCCATAAAAACCCAGCCATGTCACGTGTCCTTTTTCCTTGTTTAGTTGAAGCACCTGCGTTGAAGAAGTTGTTTTTCGTTTTCGAAAGTAATTGATCTACTGACAAGCGAATATTCTCGAAATTTCCTAGTCAGCCTTCGCAATTTCGTATGAACTGTTTAAAATGTCTAAATGTCTCCTTTTTCTTCTTTTCATTAATTCATCCGTTGTTCGTTTTTAGCAGCGAATTAAGAAGAAGCTTTTGTTTTTCAGTTGGAAATAGAAAAAAAAGCTCCACGACCTGCTTTTGGTTTGGAACAACATCTGTTTGTTTGTGTCCAATACAAGTCCATTCTCATCAGGAAAATCCAGTGAATTCTTAAATATATAAGCTACTTGAATTAATAGCTTATATATTTATATTTTTACTAAATATATGTATTTCGATAAAATTCATTGGATAATAATATTATTAATAAATAAAAATTAAAATAAATATGAATAAATATTAAAATAAATAACAACCTAATAAATGCTTGAAATTCAAAATAAATAATTAAAATATTTAATTTTAATTAAATATAATTATAAATTATAATTAAAATACCTTGTTTACTTAAAGATAATTAAAAATTAAAAATTGACCTTATTTTTTTTTTTTTTGAATACACAGGCAATGGAATGTATGCCATTAACATTGAAAATACGATATTCAATATTTCAAATTTGGAATGATTTTGTCATGAAAATCGAGAACTTTACAGCTGTTACCAGTTCTAACTATTCGGTCATTTGTATTTGATTTCTCACTTCACAATGGCAGTTGAACAATTTTTATTGTTTTAACAAAATTCTAATTTTATACAAGTTAGGTTTCAATAAAATACACAACATTTTTAGCAGAGATTATTATAATCTCTCTGGATTATCCACTTTTTAAAAGCAATTCGTTATCTACAATGATAAATAAATCATTACTTTGAGGAACAAATTGGGAGGGGGATGTGGACGTTTTGAAGGCAAGAACTTGTAGCTGTTAGGATGAAAGAACTCAGGAAAGATCTCTTCTACGATATTTCGTTTCAAAATAAAGGAGGAGAAGATAACAATAATAATAAAAAAAGACTTTCGATTGCGAAATGACTCAATTTTGCAACATATCCGCCATCTTCAAAATAGTTCAGACCCCCATTTTTTTTTTTTTTTTTTTTGTATATAGGATACTTCCGCAAAAGCTGTTGCCTAAATTTCTAGTTTTTCTAAAAACCATAAAACAAACAAAAAAAAACAAGTTTTTTCCATCGATTACATTTTCTGCTATGTCTTCAGAATCTCTTCGTTCCAAAAAAATTCGTTTTAATTCCAGTGGTTCGATGTTCTACACAATTACTAAAATAATAATAATAATAGCTTGAATCAGACATTTAAATTTAATAAAAACCGAAAATATAACCTTTGTTTCGGTTTAATTCAAACGTTTTCCAAGTATAATGGGACAACAAATATTGTGACTATTGATACAATTCAAACTGTCATTTAATATTTTAATTAAAAATGTTTGAATTAAACCGAAACCTAGGTTACACTTTCAGTTTTTATTATTTATTCATTATTTTTGACCTTTTCTGATGTCACTTAATTCAGAATTAAACCAACAAAAAGAAAGAGAGAATCCATTCAGACGAAATAAAAGCAGGTAAAGTGGATCAAATGACGCCAGGAAACCCCCAATTTTGTTTTGTTTGTTTTAAATATTGTTTTCCTGTTGCTAGGAATTCGAAATACAGAATAATACAGTTGTTTCCAAATCCTTTTTGATTAGAATAAGTTATATAGCGGAAGATTCCAAGAATGTAATCATATTCAGAAAGTTTGCCATTTTTATATTTTCTTTCGTAAATTATTTAGATTTTCAAATAAAAAATTGAAAATTCTAAAAAAAAATACTTTTTCTGATGCCTTCTGCTGTGTGATTGGCTATTTAAGATAAATGATTCGTAGATAATAAACTGTCTTTCAAGGAAAATAAATTTGAAGAATACAAATAAGTGCTATTGAATGACTTCTTCTCTGGCATCGCATAAATAGTCGAGTTAGTATCAATGGAATCTTTGGTTGGAAGAACCTCAGGTCTTCTGCGGTGAATAACTTCCTCTGCTTGACTGTTTTCAATGTTAAATAACATAAATAATATTCTGAAATAAATTCTTTATTTTTTACTGACTTTTGAAACATGATTTCAAAGGAAACAGAACATCAGGGAACATTTAGGTAGATGATGGCGTTGTCTTAATCGCAGAATTTCTCAAAACATTTGTAAAAAAGATAAAAACAAAACAGAAACAACGAAATAAGAGGATCTGTTGTTTTATTGTCACCTGATAATTTTTACACAAAGGACAAAATGCTTTCCATGTTTGTTGATCTCATTTAAAAATAAGCATTGGTAGAAATTCAGCCGAGGACCTCTTTGAGTTTCTACTGTTTTTTTGTCTTTCATTTCCCACTGTAATCCAAAATTGGTAAATTTGTGATTTTTGTTGAACCCACATAATTCTATAAACAAACACTGAATAAATTGATTGTTTTAATTAAGTTTTTTGAGAAAAAAAATAAAAATTTTAAATTACTAATTTAATATCTGTAAAATCATGACATCAAGATGTTATGAAACGCTAGAACATTTCTTTAAAATATATATTAAAATTACAAAAATATAAGGATTTTTCTGCTAATTGACATCTAGACCATCAGCAGAATCATTGTATGACGGAATTATAATTACATTGTAGCACTGCCGCAAAAATCTTAGGGAGACTACAGGAAAAGTACGCGCAACACCAGAAATGAGCTATCACATTAACCAGCTCTGCCCAATCCAATATATTCGATCAATTTAAAGCTAATTCTATGCAAACAGACAAATTATTTGCATTTCTAAAGAAGGAAATGTGTTCTTTAGATGTACTCATACCTTCGCACTTCGGTCAACTTTAGCACAAATTGAAAGAAATTTTCCCCATCTGCTACAAAGCAACGATCATGAGAAAGCAATCAATATGCTTTGCCTCTTTTAAAAATTAAGATAAATAAACATTAATTGAAGTATTTTCAAATGAATAATATTGGCATTTGTTTTTGTGTTAATATTTAATTTCATGACTAAAATATTTCAATTACGTTAAAACATTCTACGTAAAGACGTATTATTTACCATATTGTTTACCATCATTATATTTTTTTAAATTTTGAGAAAACTTCAAATATAATAGAAAACTATCCAAAATGATTGTCTGTTTATTAACAACTAGCCAAATACACATAGGATGTGAATGAGAAAGAAATTGAAATTGTGAGATCACTCGAAATTTTCCCAGTTGATACAAAAATCACGTGGTAGGTACAAAGTAATGTTAGATTTGAATTTTGTAACTCTAGATCCCTAGATATGAAATTAGTATCAAGATCAGAGAATATAAGACTTACCATCCCTTCCTTCCTGTCTTCACAATGAATGCTGAAGAAAAGAAAACACGAATTCTGATGATCAGCCTTCAGTATCCGGAAGAAGAGAAAAATTGATAGCATGAAGCGTTTCTCCGACAGTTCGTCAATATGATGACGAATGTGACGATTTTGAGGAGACAACAATATCGACATTTATATTATCTGTGGCAGGATAGAAAACTGTGGTATATATAGGTGCACAACGTGTTCAGAATGGTCCCATGCAGCATATTCTGGCTATAATTCACCCACCAACTATATTTATGACTACTGTCGTGCCTGACCAACATTTAAAATTGAACTTTTGGAGAGAAACAAATTTGATTAATATTGCTTTTTAATTTTCTTGTTTTCTTATAAGGTTTCAAATAAATGATCAGAATTACCCACACGTTGGGGAAAATCAGATCAAAGGATTTTCAATAATTTTCAGTTTACTCAACAGTAGTTTTCAGTTTGTTTTTAGTGTACAACCATGTTTCACTAAGATAAGTAATATATATATATATATATATATATATATATATATATATATTAATTTTGTTGTATTTCTCAGCACAAAGCGTTTTTGGGTTTTGACAGTTCCTCCCAAGGCATTCCCCCAAAGCATTTCAATTCTACTACTTAAGAAATGAAAGGAGAAAAGCAGGAGTTCTTTTGATGGCTCTTTCATGATAATTTATTTTTATTGGTTAAATATATAACGACAGATTACTAATATTTCAAATAAGAATAATTAAATAATAGGACATCTATTTACAGTTCTATTTTATTACCAGTTCCAAAATCAAAGACCCTGTTAACGAGACTATTTCTTTATAAATTCTGTGATGAGTAAATTCTACATTTTTTAACAAATATAATAAAAATAAAAGTGAATAACCTCAGCTTTTTCTTTCTTATTTAAAACATAGGTGAAAACTAGAAAGCATTTGCGTTGATGTTCAATATAGTTTATTTCATATTTACATTATATTTCTTAAATATAACGCAAATATGTAATTGGGATTAGTCTATGTTTTTCATTCTAGTTTACATTTTAAGGTTAAAAATGGTCTCTTCTGATCCTTATAAACATTGAATGGCCTTTAATTATTTATTTGGAATATATCATCCTCTAGTTTCCTCAGTCTAGTTGATATTTCTCATTTTCTATAAGATTCTAAAAAGGCAACAAAATTTGTAGAAATTTGGATTGATTTCATGGGAGAGAACAATACCAAATTTTATTATAATAAATTATTAATAAAGTTGATTTTACATGAGTTGATGATAAATCCTTACAGACACAGTTGTTTTCTTGTAGATCTATTTCACAGCGATTGAATTGAAATGTCAACAGTGAATCTTAATTGTTTTGAATTCGGCTCTTCCTATTTCGTAGATTCTTGACAATTGAGTGAAAGAATCACCTGAGGAACTTTTTATTTGATTATTAAAAACTTGTTGACTTTTTTCAATATTTCAAAGTCTTCATTTTTTTCTTTGACTTTTTTTTCTTTGATGAAACCTAAAAAGAATCTGTTATTTAAATTCTTTAAATATTTTATATAATTCAAATCATTCGAATTGTGCTATTAATTATTTTTGTGAGAAGTGAAGAGGAATGACTTGAACGACAGATTTTTTATATTACTTTCAATCTTTGTGCGGAAATTCACTATTAGATAAAAATGTTTTGTTGTTTGTTTTTTTGCCCTATTTCCTGACATAGATTTTGGTTCAAACCTTGTATAAGGCATGGGTGTTATTTTCCACTAATTGTAAGGAAACTAAAAAAACTGTTTATTCTTTTGAATGTTGAAGATGTAAAAGAAAAGCAGTAGGAAGGTAAGGAAAGGAAATACGAACAAAAGGATAAAAGGAAAGGCAGCAACTGGAGGAGGATATTTTTTTAATGAAAATCTCGTTAAATGTAGATGATTTTAAAACTATATATGGATACAGAAAGTAGAGTGGGGGGGGGTGTGGATAGTTGTAACATTTTTCATTGTTTTCACCCTGCTCGTTCTCTGATTCAATAGAAAGGTTAGTTTTTACAGACCCTTTCAACAATAGCCATTAATAAGTTATTAAGCAAAAACTAAAGCTCGCTGAGTGTTACAATCTACTCATGCTTAGGTAAAGTTGTGACATAAAAGTGGGGTAAGTTGTAACAAACCTACACAAGGACAGTGAGGCTCACTAAGCGTAGGCTGTTCCAAACATTGTTATTGTAAAACCAATTAATTTCCGATCGTCCAAACCACTAATTCCTTAAAGCTCTTTACTGATGTCGGCCTACTGTCACTCATCTCACTCTTGCACTTCTGGCAAATAAACATAACTTTCTCTCGATTGGCTAAGCAGTCCTCTAGTGTCTACTGCTTGCATTCGATGCACTGCACCCAGTTTTTCTTCTATCAAAATAGACCTTAGTCATTATATTTTGAAGTCATCATATCCAAGTCGGTACTTGGTGGAACGAATGTTTCAATAACTTTGCTTCTTTTTCGAAAACTACCTAATGGATTTCGATTATTTATTTTATTTTAGCTAGATAGTGGCTAAAAATGACAAGAAAAATCTAAAGTTAATTAATATATTCTTGGGGAACAATCTTAGGAAGAAGGAATTTCTTCGCTCTTGATTTCTTTATAAGTGAAAAAACCTTTAAAAAGCAAGGTTTGGTTTCAAGAAGGACTGAGCTTGTTTCCAAATTTGTAATTCTACTGCATCTGGTTCTAATGTTCTGCTCTTTTACAGATAAAACTCATCAATTGTTTCCTAAGGATTTTATAAGAACAGTGATTTTGTTTTCTTCTTTTGGATGGAAACTGTCTGTTTGGAAAATTGAGAAGTTGATTTTTTTTTTTTTTTGAAAGAAAACCAGATTTTTTTCATAAAACTATTCATCGAAAAGTTCCACTGTCAAAAATGTAATCCTCCATTGGCTTTATTTACTGTTTCATAAAAATCAGAATATAGGAAATAGAAGACATTTAGAAACTGAAATAAATGTAAATCATTGTTAAACTATCTGCGATCTAAAGACTGACGCCATCAACAGAAACCTCTCGAAATTTCCAACGGAAGAAATGATCTTTGAAGCAGAATAAATTAATAAGAAGGAGATACCTACAGATATAGATAGATAGATAGATGGATGGATGGATGGATAGGTAGATAGATGAATGGATGGATGGATGGATGGATAGGTAGATAGATGAATGGATGGATGGATGGATGGATGGATAGGTAGATAGATAGATAGATAGATAGATAGACAGATAGATAGATGGATAGATAGATGGATTGATTGATTGATTTAGTACTTATAATTAAGGATATATTCTTTGCAAAGTTTCTTTTGTTAATGAGTCGTGAGCAGTGTTGAATTCATTACAAACAATAATAATTAGAATTGATTAAGTTACTAATAATCAACAGTGTTTTAGCGTCAATTTAGAAGAGACTATAAGAGACTTTAAAATGTGCTCGAAATTATTGTTCTTAAATACCTCAAGGAATAAAATACTAAATAATTAATCCAATGAATAAGCACAAATAAAAAGATAAAAATTAATAAAATAACATTACCACGTACGCATTCGGACTCTCTTACACTCAAGTCCTTTGTCAAGTGTTTCCCCCCTAATTATAAAAAGCGTGCCTGGAAGTTGTCAATGTGAATGGGATTGCTATCTCGTGAAGGGGATATCGAGCCTCTATTGATGAAAACTATAATTATTTACTTTAAACCATCGTCTGCTTATCTAACTTTTTTTGTGTAAGTGTTATTGTTTTATTTTTTTCTTTATTTATTATTTTCATTTTATGCGTATTAATTATAATTTATTTGAGGCATTGTTTACACTTAAATCCCATATTCCAATACATTGCGGGTAGTTAAATCTTGATTATAACTACCTTTGGATTTGATCATCGCCGATTCATAAATTGAAATAATTGAAATTAATATAAATAAAATACTAATTTATATAAAATTTATTTTTGAAAATTTCCAAGATATTTTTTATTAAATTTTGATACTTCTTAAGAAACCCATCTTTTGAGCCATTTTTAACTTAGAGCAAAAAACAAAAAACAAAATCTATATTCTTAAGTACTTTAAACATTAAAGCATTGATTAAAACTAGATTAAAATGTTTCTATTTACCATTAATGTCCACATCTCACTTATTTTTTGGTGATTCGACATCCACTGTAAAGGCTAGTGCACACCTAGAAACAAAGTCGCGCGATTATTGTATAGGGACAGATGCTATACGTTGTCCCTAGACTGTCCTCTACAATGTCGCGCGTCTTCACTTAGGAGCCAGTTGCACTACAGAAATCAGAGGATTCCATTCCTTGCAGCAAAAACAGTAATGGCTGGTAACCAAACCAACTGCACTTTTTAGGGGATGAACCACGTTTTTTTTGACTGGGTCAATTTTTTATGTTCTCGCCTGAATTGAGATTTCAAATTGTAGATTTTCTTCTCCATGTCTTCAATTGCCATCTAGTGTTTTGGGGCCAGATGCTCCATTGTATCCCTGCTTTTATTTCTGTTTTTATAATCCACACTTGTGATATCCCAAAGATATGGGAGGGACTGAAAATCTTCGATTATTTTCAATGTTATTTCCATGGCGGACAAGTAGAAACTGACTCAGAAGTCTCGGAACACGTACAGACTAAGCGCAACATTGTATCATGTTCCCCGTTTCGATGGGGAACATGAGACTTGGGACTTTAGTAAAGGAACAATCCCGGAACAGCCCTGAGACTTGTCCCGAGACATGTGTTCCGCGACTTTGTCCTAGGTGTGTACTAGCCTTAAGACCCAGTTTCCTGAAGATTCCAGAAACCTTTTGTAGCTGAACTAATAATATAAATAGATGATATGGTTTTGGATTATCGTAGTTCACAATCGATAGGATTATTTTTATTACCAATTATTTAGTGAAAAGCAAAATTTAATATTTCATAAATTAAGAAAAAAATCACAAACTGAACAGTAAATATGCTTTCGACATTAAGCCAACATCCACAGAATTTACTCTTGATGTTTGGCTCAGTCTGCGCGAAAGCTAAGGGAAAAGCATTGTCGTTCCCGGGAATGGGCCGCCGAGATGAATTATTATGGACGTTAAATTTTGCTTTTCATTGAACTTATGATGTTTCTTATTTATATGTAAATTCCTTAGAGCCTTTCAGTGAAAGGACAAAGGATTAATACGGTGGATTTCACTGAATTACTTTTTATTTGATTGTTTTTATTCCGGGATCGAGATGCTTTTCTCTTAGCTTTCGCGCAAACTGAGTCAAACATCAAGGGTAAACTCTGCCGATGATTCCTAATAAGGATGAAACAGCTGTTCCCGTTGATGTTGGCTCAGTGTGCGAAGGCATAGTGTGTTTTTTTTCTTCTCTTGATTTACTTATTTAGTTTTGATAGAAAAAGGTCTTGAGAAATGGACATTATTTTTTATAAGACGCATAATTGTTTAGTTCAGTTTTTTTAATGAACTTTGTCGTTAACTTTGATTAGGAAAAAGGAAAAGAAAACGTCACTCGCACTGTAAGAAGTGAAATTTATAATTAAGGATTAGAAGAACAAAATGAAGGAAGGTTATGATGCTGTACAGTTTCCACACCCGCCAGCTTGCCTTTAACTCCCTATTCCCATTTGACAGGGGGCTAGGTGAACCCTAGAGTCCGCGGGGAAAAATCTCTACCCATCGCCGGGAATTGAACCCGAGATCATTTTCTGGGGTTGGGTGCGCAGCGTCTAAATCATAGGATCCATCCAGGGACCCCACAAGAGGGAAGTCAGTTGATCCATCGGCCGTCAGAGAGGCTCGTTTGCTACTTAAGGATCACATACTGTTTGAGCTTCCATTACAACTAGCACTTGTTTCTTTATAGCATTTTATAATGAACATTCACATTTGTAACTAAATTAAAGAAATTGCCAAAAAAAAAAAGTATAAATATGGTTAATTTAAGATTGTAATAAGGTTATGAATTCTTGGAATCAATTTAGATTCTTTTTCTGTTTTAAGTAAATATTTAAAATAATAACGCAGCTGTAGTTCCATCACAGAAGGAAGATGAAGTATTGTACAAAGCGTAGTTTTGTCTCCAGTTCCAAGTTTGTTCTCCTCCTGCTGGTTGTGGATCAGTAACAAGTTCAATAGTGAATACTATCATGGGCTTTTTTTTTCAATTTTTTTTGTTTTCGTGTCACCTTTTCGAAGAAGATGGTTGGAAGATAGAAAGGAAGCTTCCGGGAATTCTTTGCAACAACTACGATATGCAGCAAATGATAGATCTGTTTGGAGAGCCTTAGTGCATGAGGTCACCAGAAGTCGTAGACGACTTGATGGAACCTAACAACAACAAGTCACCTTTAAGCCGAATTCTTAGCTTACAATCTTAAGTATTGTTCCCTCACTCGTTGTTTTTGTTCTGTAAATGCTTATTTTGTTATAAAAGACATCAATTTTTATATTCATAAATCCAATTCTTTTGTATTTTAATTTTCATGTTATCTGATGTTTGTATTTTCATCTATTATGTTCCCTTTGATTATTATTTATTCGTATTCTCATAAACTAGTGTTTTGCTATTTCCCACGGCGGTCAATATGTCAATTCTTTGTCCTACGTCACTAATTAGAATCACGGCCCCATATGTAATGATTGGCTATTTTCTATTAATTTGTTTGACGGTACGGCAACTAGATAATACACATATCCTTATGATCTAACACAGTTCTGCTAGTACTTAATTATTCTTAAGAAAAGTTAACGCGGAACACATGGGGGTGATGAAATGTTCCTGTTATTAGCTCAGTATTCCAGTAAGTTAAGTCGTATCATCATCTACAGATCTTCTAATATGCATACCGGGATACGTAGTATCCATTGTCAACGGTTGAGTGAATCAGTAAAAATTAAAAGAAAAGAACCACTGCTTCGTTTCCTTGATCAACGATCCATCCCGATTCCAGAGACGTGCATATTGGGACCCGAAGTGATCTCAGCTCATTGTAAGTACGTACCGTACCCTTTATTGCGTTATATTTTTCGTGAGGGGAAGAAAAGTGATATCCGGAAAGAACTAAAGACCTTCGTTATGCTACTTAAGACAATTTCTAATTCAAAACAATCATAGTTCAGAAAGTAGTTCACGTAAGTATTTCGATTGGTCGAAGAGAAAGACTGTTTTGTAACTATTATTTTACGTTATACTCTCGATATCTCGAAGTCAAAGGGACGCTAAAAAAAATTCGAGATAGCGAGTTTTTGAGGTAATAAGGTCATAACCAAAACATAAAAATTCATGTAAAAACACAAGATACGGAATAAAATTCTAAAAATTAGAGTCTTGATATATGAGAATAAGTAATAATATGTAATGATAGTTAACAGTAAGTCTAAATATAGCAATGAGAATTTTAATTTTTAAAATTATTCGAAAATAATTACATTAAACTGAAAAGAATTAATAAAATACAAAGAACTTATATTGCTAGAATTTCTTAAAAAATACCTCTATTTGCTTCGACACAACTGAATGGCAATTTTTCCGGAAAATTCATTTTTTACTTCGAAAAATATTCGACATAACAAGGTTTTGAGTGAAAACTCTTCGACATAAGAATTAAAATTAATATTAGATGAATATGTAATATTGTGGTGTGTTTCGATGTGTCTGGTTCGTGGTTAAATAAAGGAGGCTTAGACTTGTTGGATCTGCATCTCTGGGTCTGTTCTGTTCGACTCTGTTTGTTTATTTACAGCTAACATTGATATTTATAGACTATGTACAAAAGGATTTGATTGGTTGTGGCATTTACAAAATGATTGGGTGCTTTAAATGACATATGATCACAACGGGTTTTTAAACCGTTGTGATTTAAATAAAAGTGAATTAAAAGGACGCCACAACCGTTGAAATTCAAAAATAAACAGATCAACAGATAATTACAGAGAAATTGAATAATAAAGATTAGAATACAGAAAAACGGAATAACTAGAATACAAAGGATAAAATTATGATAAAACTATACAATAACTATAAAAATCACTACAATATCAAGGGGAAAAATAATTTTTCGGCATATCAAAGTTTTCGAGATATCGAAGTTGGAGATATCGAGAGCATACTGTACATAAAACTATTAAGTCTACTGGTTTTAATCAACTAAGAAAATTTACCTATATCCAATTTATTGTTTTTCTGTCTGGCTTTGTTCAGCTGTTTTTTTTTTTTCTTTTCTTTGCGTAATTCGTTGTTTATTTAATATTTTCGAGGCGATTGTGTTTATTAAAAGGCGGACAACTGTTTAGTTTTTTTTTTTCTTAAAGCACAATCATTGCAATCATTTCTTTGGACGAAACGGCTCCATTGTTAATTTTGTTTAATTTAATACATACATATGTATGTATGTTTGTTTGTGTATTTTTATAACATAAAGAAAAGATATCAGTGTAAGAAGTTTTTTCGAACAGTCAACAGTAATATAAAAATGTATTTAATTTATCTCGTGTATCTTCTCTTTTTATTTGAAGACATTCATTAAAAATAATTAGCACACATAATAAAAAGATCAGATTTGCAAAGCAAAGAAAACAATAAGGACGGTTTCAACCCACTGACTGTCGGGTTTTCATCAGCTCCTCTTTTTATTAGGTAGTTGTAATTTGATAATTATTACTGCATAATTTCTTTAATGTTCAGGCATTACTCATTGAGTTCAGCGTGTTTGGAGAATATTTCATTCACTATTTCGATGCTATTCCGAAGAACGTACAGAATTTTAAGTTTTAGATGTTGTATCGCTTCCGTGACAGAAGTATGGTAGCGTTTTGTAATCATCTTTATCACATTCCCAGATTTTTCTTTACTTCCATATTTTTTTTTTTTTTTTTAATTTCTGATTAAAATTTTTTTTGAAGTGTGTTAAAATTATTTAATAAAAAGATGAGAAACACAAAAATCACTTTTTAAAAAATTTATAAAAAAATACTAACAAAAAATGAGTTTTTCGTATCCTATGCGGGCAAAACCCCTTTTCAGTATCCCTTTTATTTTATGATTGTTCACAGTTAGCTAATTTATCTTGACGATATGTGCGTTTACACTTTGCTTTAATTATTCGTTTTATTAGAATTCCATGAGATGGCCGCTCAGAAGTCTCACGGAAAAGAAAAAAAATATATTTATTTTATATTAAAACTAAATAAAAGATATATTAAAGATTAAATTAAAAAATACATGCAATACAGTATTGAAATCGGTTTGTAACACTACTCTTAAATTCTAAATATGTAAGACAGTTTAAAATCAGCTGAAACATTCCCCAAAAAGGCTACTGAATTCTCAGCCTAAATTTTAAACAAGCTGACTTCCTTGTCCTTAACTGTTAATGAATTGGCCTAATTTTGAGTGATGTAAACCTTAGAAGTATTTGAATTTTGAATTTTTTTATTTTAAACGATTGAAAAATGTAATATTATAGTTTATAAATTTAAGAAATTTCAATGAATATTAATTTTAAGTCAATCAAATTTCATTTAGAATTTATTAATTTATTGCAACATTACTTCTGTTGCCTAGCAACGCTCGTGCGAATTGTTGTGCAATTCACTTGTTGGCGGACATGCGCAGAAGTTTTATTTTTTAATAAGCTTAATACAGATAACATAATCATGGTGTCTCTCATTCGTCGTTCCTGCAGGATTTTGTTATTGTTTAGGCTGAACTAGTCGGACAGTTACAAACAGAAATCAGGAAGTCAGAAAAGGAAACTAAAAGCAGAAAAACAGAGGAATAAATCGTCAGAAAATCACAAAATTTTTCAAGTCTTTCTCAGGAAATCCGAGGAACTTAATTTTGCTTCATCATCTTCGGCTTGAGGCTGTGGTGAAGACGCTGAAGCATTGGAAACTAATGGTTCTGAAATCTGCCCAGGACCAGTTCAAGAAGTAAAGTCTGCAAATCCAGAAAGTAACAATTTAACAGCGATCCAAGAATGTGATCTAAAAAAAATTCACAGATTCTGCATTGTGGCCTCAAAAAATAAGTGGCAACATTCGCCAGCAAATAGTTCAGGCAAACCCATTTTCTACGTTAGAAAATATGTGAAATTGCGTTAAAACAATACCGAAAGATTTAAATGTTAAATGTGAGTTGTGAGATTAGTGCGAGCCTAGATCGCACGCATAATTTCACGCTCCGTAAAAAAACCAGAAGAAACAACAAAAGTAAGTTATCTAGATTACAGATATATTACAACTATTACAACTAATAACCAAACATATAACTGTTTAATATGTCTCAGAAGGGATATAATATAGACTGTGCAAAATGCAAGAAAACACTTAAAGAAGAAGAAGGCAGATGTTTAGGATGTGGAGACGAATTCCACATAAAATGCATGCACATTCCAGCGGATGCAAACATCCCAATGTCCACAAGAAAAAGGAATTGGAGGTGCGATAAATGTAAAAACATCACCGTTAGATCAAAAGTAACCAAAGAAACAATTCAGAAAGATGAAAACAAAACTACTCCACCCCAACAAAGTGAAATGAACGCAACCCAAGAAGTGAAACCTACCCGGCAAAATGAAATGGACTCCACCCAAGGAATATACCAGTTAATAAATGAGGTAAGAGAAATTAAATCAGAAATCCAAGAAATTAAGAGCAGTCTAAACTACATAAATGAACACTATGAAGAAATTTTAAAAAAACTATCAACAATAGACAGTAAACAAATACAAAATGAGAAAAGACTTGTGAAACTTGAAGAAAAGGAAAATAATACATTGGAGAAAATTAAAAACCTGGAATCAGAAATAGACAATTGTGAAGAAAAATTAAGACAAAATAACCTAGAACTAAATGGAGTAGCCCAGCTACCAAATGAAAAACTCCATACTATTATAGAAAAAATTGCTGAAAAGATAGGACTAAAAGAACAACTACAAAATATAGAAGTAATGCATCGAGTTCAAACGTTCAACCAGAACAAAATAAAACCTATAATTATAAAATTCTCAACATTAAAAAACAGGATAGTCTGGATGGAAAAAATGAAAGAAAAGAAAATCCTAAGAAATAATGAAATTTATAATAACGATGACACCAGCAAAATATACTTTAATGAGAATTTAACGAAAAGAAAAAAAAACTTGTTTTGGAAAGTAAGAGTATTAGCGAAAGAAAAGAATTATAAATTCACATGGACAAAATTCCATAAGATACTGGTTAGAAAGGATGAAAATTCACACATTATTAAAATAATGACTGAAGAAGACCTCAAAAAAATAAACTAATAAAAGAGTGGGAAAAAAAAAAAAAAAAAAAAAAAAAAATCCAGTTAGATGTTTGAAACAACGAATCAGAAAAATTCAAACATATATAACAACTTTGAAGAATGGTATATAAATAGGAAAAAAAATCAGTCTTCTGAAAAAATATTATACCTGAACATAAGAAGTATGAAAAAAAACTTTGATTATCTTATTTGTCATATACAAAAATTCCAAAATGAAATAAACATTATAATTTTAGTTGAAACAAACATAAATGAAAATGAAATTAAGTATTTTACTTTGAAAGATTACAATATGATATATAACCTCAGAAAAAATAGAAGAGGTGGTGGGATAATAATGTATTATAAAAATGAATATATATTAACAAACTTTAAAATCAACACAATAACGTTTGAAAATATTACATGTATATTAAAATATAAAGATATTAATATAAATGAAACTAAGAATAGCACAGATTCTAAAAAGTTATTAATAGTCTATAAACCTCCACTAACCAATAAAAATCAGTTTCTACAAGAACTAGAAAAAACAATAGACTATAATCAAAACAACTTAGAAAAAACAGATAACTTCATAATCATTGGAGATATGAATATTAATATTTTAGAAAAGAAAACCAACTCGCTTATATTGAAATATCTAGAAATTTTTAATACATATGGCTTAGAAAATATAATCAATGCTCCAACTAGAGAAATACAAACAACAAAATCAAGTACCTCAACGTGCATAGATCACTGCTTCACTAATATAAGAACCAAACATACTCAAAGTAATATTATACAAACCGAAATATCAGATCACTATATAATAATATTAGAATTGTACAATGAACAAGTATGTAAAAATAATCAAAATTTGAATAAATTTAGAAAGCAAAACAACATAACAAATGAAGAATTATTTATTAAAAAATCAGAAAATTTACTTAATGATATAAGAAACAAAAAAATAACAGACCCAAATAAAATAGTAAATAAATTTGTAAAGATAATTAATACATCTAAAAAACCCTTAAATAATAAAGAGCAACACAATAAAGGAAACCCGGAAGACAATTATAAAATTATAAAAAATGATAGAAAAAGTTATAAACATGAATGGATAACAGATGAAATCTACGACCACATCAAAGAAAAAGACAAATTATACAAAAAACACAAAAATAATAAAACAAATAAGAAATATAAAGAAAATTATAGAAAAAAAAGCAATTGGTTGAAAAACCTAATACAAAAAACCAAGCAAAAATTTTACCAAAATAAATTACAAAAATATGACAATGATAATAAAAAGACTTGGAATACCATAAATAATATCATAAAAAAAAACGAAAATAAAAATATAGATAAAAACAAAATTTGTAAATTAATAGAAAAGTTTAACTACAAACAAACGGATGAGCTATTTGGTAAAACATTCAGTAAAATTAAAAATACATGTAACTGCAGCATTACAAATAATAATGAAGACATTGAAACATTAACAAATACAATAGGATTTTATATACCCGATATTGAGGACATAATAAAAATTATCAGATCAATGAAAAATAAAAACACTGTTGGTATAGATAACATTGCTATAAAAGATATAAAAAACTATATTGATATATTTGCAACAATAACACACGAACTTTTAAAAAGCATGTATGATTATGGAATATACCCAAATATTTGGAAAACGGCAAAAATAACTCCTGTATATAAAAAAGGAAAAATCTATGAAATAAAAAATTACAGACCAATTTCTGTTCTGTCCAATATGTCCAAAATTATAGAGACTTATTTGACCAACTCAATATATAACTTTCTATCTAAATATAAGATATTAAAAAAAGAACAATTTGCATATCAAAAAAATTTAAGTACTGATAAACTATTTCAAGATTTTCAAAATACCATTAATACTGCCCTAAACAAAGGACAGTATATCTATATTATTTTTATTGACTATGAAAAAGCATTTGATAGTATAAATCATGATATATTAGTACAAAAATTATATAATATTGGTATAAGAGGAAAAATGATAGAAATATTAAAAAATTACTTAAAAAACAGAAAAATAAGAATTAATTTAAATTCAAAACTAGGTAAAACATATAAATTAAAAACAGGTATCCCTCAAGGTTCAAATTTAGGACCACTCTTATTTATTATATATTTAAACACATTGTATAGTACAATATCTACATCAAAAATTTATGCTTACGCTGATGATATTATTTTAATAAATATTAATGAAAATTGTAAAACTGCAGAAAAAAACATACAAAAAGACTTTAATAAATTAATTGTATGGACACATAATAATAAAATGAAAATAAATAGTCAAAAAACAAAACTAATGATAATCAGAACAAAAAATAAATTTTTACATGCAAATCCATTCATAAAATACCATAATCATAATTGTTTGAGGAACAATAACATAAATTCCAACAGATGTAACTGTGAAACCATAGAAATAATTAATACAAATAGATATTTAGGTTTACTAATTAACGATCAATTCACTTGGAAAACTCATTACTTATATATATTAAATAAACTCAACTCCTTAATATTTATGTTTAAACATATACAAAATATATTTTCTATAAAACATAAAATACTGTTATATAAATCTTTTATTGACTCATTAATAAATTATGGATTATGTTGCTGGATATATCTAAACAATACAGACATTAATAATATAAATAGAATATTAAATAAAATAATAAACTATATAATAAAAGATTATGGCACTTTAACAAAAAACAAAAAAATAAATATAAGAATTAAATACAAAATTCTAATGCCTAGAGAAAAAATAATGTATTCTTTAATAATAAAAAATTTTTACAAAATAAAAGAACAGTATAGAAAAAATAACATAGAAAATAACTCTAGAAATAACCTAATAAAGATTATTTATTATGAAAATCCAAAAAATAACTTTGGTCTAAGAAACAAAAATAGAATATTATTGAAACTTTTTACACAAATAGAAGATAGTTTAAAACAAAATGAATTTAATAAAATAAGTGCATTAAAAAATGAAATATTACATAAAATAATAGGTGAAAAAATAAACTGGAACATTTAGATACATATTTTATTATTTAGAAACCCATATTTACAAAAAAAAAAAAAAAAAAAAAAAAAAAAACCTTATTATTTTGAATTGTATTGTCGAATTGTACTATTATTAAAGAAATGTAGAAATGAGAAAATATTGTTGTTGATTGTAATCAAAAATAATATTTCTTAAATTAATTATTTATATTGAATACTATAAATATAGATATTCAAAAATTTAGAATAGTATAAATAATAACATTAAAAAAAAAAAAAAAAAAAAAATATTTCTGTTTTATAGATGATATGTTTTTAATATAACATTATAGAAATTAAGAAATATTATTTATTAATATTTATTTATTAGAAATATTATTTATTAATATTTATTTTTATGGTTATTATTTAATAAATTTAAAATTAATTTTTTTTTTTTTAGTTCTTTAGAAAAAAAATTTTTCTTCTTTTAAAGAAAAGAAGTATTTCTGTTTAAATTGAATTATAATGTTATTAATAGAACACTAACAAACATTTGTATGCAATCAAAAATGATATCTCATAATTAATTATTTAACATTGAATAGTCAAATATTTTTATAAAATTAATTACAATTTTATGTTATAATATTTACAATAATATTGATATATGTATATTAATACTAGTATATAGTATATTATTATTATATTTACTAAATAACAATATATGGATGGTAACATAACTAATTATTTCAAAAAAAAAAAAAAAAAAAAAAAATGATGTATATATATTCTGTAATAACTCAAATGGATATATTGTACAGAACCTACAGACAGATCACTTTCAAAGTGGATCTAGTAGGACTGGAATTGTAAAATTATTAAAATTAAAATAAAAAAAAAAAAAAAAAAAAAAAAAAAAAAAA
>JAFIDM010000001.1:1554483-1566003 GCA_023159025.1 Thereuonema tuberculata
AATATAATATTAACTCCATTAGGATAAATGAGATATAATATAATATTCTCTTCAGAAATGCTGTTTGAAGGATCTTGGAATCCTCTCTCTTTTACTTCTTGTTATTTAGCAACATGACTATTGTTTTTGGCAAATAATCTTTCTTCTCTTTGTGTCACTCAAGTGTAGATCTAAGAACAATAGGTAATTGTTTCCCCACATTTGCCAAAATTTGGAAATTCTTACCAATCTTTTTCACCATTGTTTCCCAGCATCCAAAATTCCAGTCAAATCTTTTGCAGATTTTCTTGTTAACGGTACAGTAATTAATTGTCTTCCTATTAAAAGGTGAGCTGGTGTTTTCTCTTTATCTGATATCTATGTTAATGGTCTAGAATTCAAGATGGCTTCAATTTCTGCTAAAATGTTCTTAATTCATCAGATATTAATGAAGCTCTTCTTCATGGAACCTTTAGCTTTTCTTTAACTGGTCTTACTAGCATTTCCCATAATCTGCCCCACCATTGTATTCTTTGTATGATAAACGTCCATGAAATTTTGTTTCCTGTCTGAAATTCCTGTACAAATCAGGATAATCAGTATAAAGTAGACCCAAATTTGTATTTTTTTTTCTGCTCTCTTGAACATTTTTGCAAGTTGATATGATTTTTAAATAATCCATGTTGTTACATTTCAATTCTTATCCAGTAATAGTGTAGGCCTAGTTCTTATTCTAATTCAGTAAACTGTACTTAATCTCCAAGTCTTATTAATTTTTCTTTTCTGTTTGTGGGATTAATTTTTTTAACGTGAGAATGTCGACTAACAGCATCACCTTTATTTAAAGCTTTTTGTTCTTCTGGGAACACTTTTGTCTGTTCTTCCTTTAGTATTGTAACTTCTACTTTATATATTTCTCCAGTCTCTAATCTTTGCATCTTCTTTATAACAAGCTGTATTGGAATCAAACTCTTGCAAGTTGTTTCCAGATCTGTTGACTTCCCACAAGACATTGTTATTGAAACATGAAATTGGATGGATTTTTTTTCTTTGCAATTGGCTGTTCATTTCTTTCCTATCATATTGATAATTTATTGGATATAATTTATTAAATTCATAATTATTGGGTCTGATAATAATCTAGGTACAGTTAACCCTCTTGTCACTTTATTTATAAGGATTTTCTGATTTTCAAACAAAATTCCAATCATCTACCACAGTCAAACATTTTAATTTCTTTGATTCTGTTGGTGACGAATTGCTTCCATCTCAAAGTATCTCTATGGATCCAACTTAGTACCACCATGAAATCAGTTTACTTTCAGTTTAGGCTTTTTTGAAAGCTTTATTCACCGAGCTTCTATTAATTCCAATCGTGGAATACTTATTTGTTTCAATGGAATGACCTTTTTTTTTTTTTCTTTTTTTTTTTTTTGCTAATTAATAGTAAACTATAAACTATACACATCCTATATACAGCTGCTCCGTACACCTTTTCACTAGCATCACTGACTCCATGGAGTACTACTTCCTCTATTTCTGTTGATAGCATATCTCCAACACATTGAATTATCTTCAAATTTTGTAACATTGTAACTCGTCAATCCATCTATTCCATTCTTTAATGCTGACTATCCAATGGTTCATCCCATTGTAGCTGCTTTCTTTCTCCATAAACGTTGAAATAATATCTTCAGTCTAACCCCATAGGGAGAAATAAAACCCATTGGATTGAACACTCTTACCATTACTTGAAGTACTGTTCTTTTCATTGGAGGCCTCAGAAATTCTTGTAACTCTATTGTGTCAAATGAAAGTTTGATTCCAATGTACTTAACATTAATGTTTTCTTCTTTAGATTTTATTTGAAACTTAAATGTAACATACCCATTAAGTTAAATTAGTTTTCTTCAATATATTGTCATAAATCCTGGTTGGTGGTAGCCCATTTTTATAATTAATGCCTGCTTGCTTCATAATCTTTACTTTTCTTCATATCCTTTACTATAAGACTAAAAGAACTGACTTATCTATGATACCATCTATGAACAAGTTGGGTTCAGTTCAATTGAAACTTTATCTTCATTCACTCAAAATGGTGGTTCAATGTAACTGCTAACAAATAAGGTCTGCAGTTTAATTCAAACAATACTATTATCATTCTATAATCTTTTGACTTTGGCATAGCTAATTTTGCAGCTTTCCAACTCTGGTTCATTTATAAAAATCTTGTTGCTTTCTGCAACAATCTTCCTTTGCTACTTCAATCTGCAAAAATGCTTTCTCCACATCTGCCATCATTACTACAGAACAGCATCTAATTCTCTTTCAAATTTCTAATATATCTGGAAAGAACTGTGGTCTGGCAGGTAGGCATTGATTCAAAGACAGATTACCCAATGAGGCATCGAATAATATCCTCAACTAGCTTTGTTGTATTGTGACCCTCCAGTATAACAGCAAATAGTTTCACCTACAGTTCCATCCACTTGTGTCCTAACTTCAACTATTCCATTTTGCTTCTTGGTTTCTTCTCAGATTTTCTGGATGTTTACTCAAACATCTGTCTTTTTATTTTTCACACTGTTGCTTATAATTATTTTCTACTTTGCAATCTTACTATTATTTCCCTTGAGATTCACTGATCTTCATATTTTCTACTTTTCAAAACTATTCAATCTTTATCCATAGATTACTTTCCTTGTGATCGACTGAAACTTCACTGCCAAATTGGACCAATGGGCTCCAGTCTTCAGTGGTCCTATGAATGGTCCACTCTTAATATGGACTCCAGACTCCACTGCCAGACTACGGCAAAGCTTCCTAACATTACCTCTCATTATTTTCAAATAAACATGTAAACAAATGAGATATCTACTGGAAAGCTGTTATGACTTGCATGAATGAAGGGATTACCTAACTTCAATCCTCTTGTAGTCATTTATTTTTCTGTACTGAACTGTACCAGTGTTCTGTATGATGGGCACGCTTCATTAACCTTACACATGATTAACTCTACGGTTTTGACCTCATCTTCACTCTTCAATTGTATTTGTACCTTTGCGTGTTCGCTCGTCTTGCCATTTTTTTTTACAGGCTGCTGATTGTTGATGTTTCATCTTTTACATGGTCTGGGTTCAGAAAGCCTTTGCTAACAAAGTTTTTTTGGCACCCATCATCTGAAGGCATCTTGCCCTTACTTCACCACTTGTGATGACTAATGCAAGTAACACAATACTTTGTTTATTCTCATCCACTTGATTGTTTGAAACAGTTGCAGTGACTTTCTATTCAAATTTTCTTCTTCCCACTTGAACTTTTCCTTCTCTGGGATTGGTTCCTCATTGTTTTCTATCAGGTTTTCTTCCTTCTATTTGTAACAAAGGCAAGTGTGATGGCTTCCCTGACAGATGCAACACACAGTTTCGGTTTCGAGCATTCATATGTCTGTCCCACAAGCAATTGAAACATTTTCCTTTCTGTCAAAGTTTTGCTGTCCTTTCCTTAATGGTTGTCAATTCACAATTTCTAATTAGATGATTAACTGCCCATCTCCTATAATTTCTGCTTTCTTGGTTTGAAACAGTTGTTGGTGAATATCTGCAACTATGTTAAATGTGGCTATGCTTGGCATGTGTTTCTTGCATGTGTTTCTTGCTCCTTTTGCCCATTTTTTCTTTTTCAATTTCCCATTCAATTTTATTTCCTACAGTCAGAGCAGCCAACCTTTCTCTAATTTCAAATTCTGTTGGTTTGTACTTTATGAATTCATCCAACTCAGTTATTTCCCATTTGGTTTTGAGCCCAACTTAGATGAATTCCTTAGGATCAACTTAATTCATTTCAGACATATCCTTATCCAAGTGTGCTTACATCCAAAGTTTTGAATCCTTCCATTTTGATGTCACATTCATCATACAATATCTTAGACTGCTACTTCATTTATCAGAGTTGTGATAAATATTGAAAGAACCCAATAGGGTATTGATAATCTGTTCTTTTTTTTTTTCTTGATCACTGCTACTTGATAGCTATCTTTGGATACTGACAATGTCTCAATGCAAAGTAATGCCTATCCCATCTAGAATGAACTTAGTTAGTAAAATTTGTCCACTGTTGAAAGAGAAAGATTCTTGTGAATTTCTGACTTAAATGAATCCCAGCGATTATATAACATCTCCTGAAAACTTCTCTTCAGAAAAGTTTTGTAGAAATTATTTCTAATTTGGCAGCCTCGTGCTACTTCTAACATGAGATCTTGTATTTGATGTTGAAGAATTTGATGTATCTTTTCATCAAATTCCTATCCACCCACTTATGGATTTTGCAAGCTGCAAACCCCAATAGTATCTTTCACATTGAGATAATGTCTTTGTTTTCTGTAATCTTGTTGATTTCCTCCTCTATGATCTCTTCAGAAATTTTACTTTCCATTAGTTTATTATATTCATTCAAGTTAATTTATTTGTTCTTCCCATTTCCTAGGACTTCTTTGAAGTTCAATAAGCTTTCACTATTTGTGACTTCATCTTGAAGTTTCATAATCTAATCACTCTACTTGCTTTACTAATGGCAGCCATGTTTATTTAACACATCTAAAATTCACTCTTCTTACAGTTCACTGCAACGATTAAGCCTAATTCTTAAACTTCATCTAAGTCAATTCTGTAGAATTAATTTTTGTCTTAACTAACTCTTTCACAACAATTATCATGAATACTTTTTGTACCTGGATTTTTAATTCCTGAAATTGCCACTAGTTCACTCACTAAAATAAACATAAGATGTCTATTTGAATTTCACAATTTTCTTCTAAATTAATTTATAGTTCTATTTACTTGAATTCTCATCATTATATTCACTTTCAATACTCCCAGGTTTTGGCATCATACACCTGGTGATTTCAGCTTGCTGAAAAGTCACTCTCGAAACTTTTAACTAATAACTTATTTTATTCCTCCGTCCATCTCCATTCCAACTAAATACACTTTCTGTCATATCTTATCTCTTTTTAACAATAAAAAAAAAAACTTATTATGCAGTGCTTCAACTAATTTAACAATTTTAACAACTTTTGTTGTTTCACATTCCAAATGATTCCAAGATTGAATTCCGATGAAATGGTTGTGGGAGTTTTTCAATCCTCTAAACCACAATCAGTTTTGTTCCACAGGATCAGTGATCACTAAAAGTTATTGATTTTTTGTATCACTTTTGTTAACCCTTGAAAGTTTGGTGAAAAGTCCAGATGACAGGCGTTCTCAATCTGATTGCACTATCAGTCATGTTCAAAATCACTAAAGTCATAAGCTTTCTCTACTTTTCTACACCTAACTGATGCTAGAAGGGATATTCTGCTTTATCAAAAATTGTGGTAATCTGATATATTCCATGTTGGAATGAATCATTTATAAGAGGAGTTGTGGTTTACTCAATGGGGTATCTTTGTGTACATAACTTGGCATAGGAACAAAATAGGTTTTCTTTTCAAACTTCTCACCCACCATCACCACCACCAATTGTTCTTTAAAGAAGTGATAGTGGATGAATTTTATCAATACTTTATACATTAATTGTCAGTTTCGATCCTCATAACATTTTCCATCTTTTACATTTTTCTTTTTCCCAATGTGTTATTCTTTTCAAAAATTAATAAAAGTTTTGGAAAGCTCAAGTCACCTTTTAACAGAAAGGACAAAAACAGGAAATGCATTTCTTGTAATGAAAGCATTGAAGAGAAAAAAAATGAGAGCAGAAATCTTTTCAATGTTGCTTTCAATCCTAATATTGATGTGTGGTCAAAATGAGAGAGACAGAGTCAAAGGTTCAGCATAATTACACACACATATTTACAATTTTATTTACAGTTTATATACAAGATTATATAGGTCAACGGATTCTGAAATCCAGGTTAATACAGTTCAAAGATATATAGATCGGATTCTCAAATCCAGGTTAATATTTTGGATTCTCAAATCCAGGTCGCTCTCAGTTTCCTGTTCGGTCCGTCAGGAAGGGCGTGGTCCGTTAGGAATGGGAGAGACGAACTCGGATTCTGAGAGCTCTCGGCTTGGCCAATCACAGCGCGGCCTTCGACGCTGGCGTCTGGGGGTCTCTGTTGGAGCTCTCTTCGCGGTCGGCCTATATTGCGTCATGGCCTCGTGACTTTGCATCATAGCTCCCCCTCCAAGGTTCAACGTCCTCGTTGATTCATGTGTCTCTGAATCTCTGGGGTGGCCTAATGTTCCTCTGTGATCGGCGAAGGGGAGGGTTGGTTTCGCGCCGTGGTGTTTCATCTGCGACGGCGTGGTCAGGTCGGGCCGGGGCAAAAATGGCATCGTCCTCTGGGTCTACCGCTGTCCAGTTCTCCACGATTGGCAGCGGTCGTCTAGGTAATCTGCATCAAAATAGCACAAAAAAATTATCTTAGGAGAATGAAAGTAAACACTTAGTTGCCAAATGCAGAACACTTATCTTAAAAAGAAAGAGCTCCAAATTGCTAAAATATTTTGCCAGAAATTTCCCACAATAATGGTAAAAAAGCACTTGTATAATTAGAAAGTTAAATTGGATTTTATTAAATCAAGAAGTTCCTTATTCTTATGGTACAAATTGTGATCCATAACTAAGAAGCTTAAAGCCACCAATGGGAAGCCTTTATTAAATCACTGATAAATCTCAGTGGATTTTAATATTGGAGATAAAGTTCAAAGTTTAATAGTAAGTGTAAACTACCTGCTATCTATTTAACAATAGATATTCCCATTCAAATGTTGCCATAGTAACTGTAACTTTCTTCTATAATTTTAAGAATGGTTGAAATTAGATTCTTCCAAATAGTATTAGATAAAAATGAAAGCTGTTTTTTTTTTTTTTTAATTTATGGACGTTGATGTAGTAATTTCTTCTTGTTTTTTATCTCAGATTAGAACTCACTCTGGTTTTATTACGTTAACTGTCAAACTCCTTAAAAAATTTAAAAAGAAAGCATTTATTTTTTTTATGCATGAATTTGTTTTAAGCATAACGTAAATGTTTAACAAAATATGAATTTACTTTATTTCTAGATCACACATCAGTATTTTATCATCTATAAAATTCATAAAGTTCTTATATTCACATCGGAATCTAATTAAATTGAACTTATTAAGTTTCATAAATTGGAAGATATTCCTAAGCTAATAACAACAGTAGCCCTTTCCCACTCAAGGAAGTTATTCTTTAAAGAGCTAATCCTTTAACAATTGCCATTGAAATTGACAAAAATTAAGGCAAAGATCACTACTTACAAGTGATTATTATATTTCAAACTGTTTTCTATTAGTCTTACCAGTGATCTGGTTTTCTCTTTGTTCATCTTCACAACAAAGATATTTATTTTCATTAAGAAATTCCTGATACTAATGAGAAACTGCTATTAATGACTGTATTTGTTTAGAAAAACAAAGTCTTCTGGAAGGGATTGTTATTCCATTAGCTATTTATTGAGTAACAATAATAATAAAGATAGTAGTAATATTTTCTTCGTATATACACATTTCTTACTTTATTTTAAAGTTGAGGTCCTATCACAAACTGTAAGTTTTCGTTATTAGGTCCTTAGGTTCTATAATTTAAACACATATTTTTTGGAAGGATTACATACATTTTTCAAATCAATTAATTGTATTATTCAAAACATTTCTAACATAATATATAGGACAGAATCAGAAAAAAACAAAATAAATTAAATTCCTAATTTTGGATATCTTTTATTATAGTAGATTTAGGATATAATAATAATTATTTTAGAGGTAAAAAGTTTTTTCACTGCTTTGATTGCATATGAAATAGAACAATGACTTTTAACCTGTCGTCTGTGGATACTCTGTTATCTTCTCACAGGATATCTTTGAAGGCTTGAATTAATACTAAGAGCCTTTATAGTTAACTAGAAAAAAAGAAAACTATAACAATAACATGACACGAAGAGTCTATGGACTTTCTTAGAATAGAAAATGTACTTCACATTTCCCCCACTTATGAACATAGAGAGGAACTCATAGTCATAAGATTAAATTATTATTATTATTTCATATTTTTGATCATGACCATTTATGTTTGGAATATCTTTTGTCTAATATTTATTTATAAAGTTTAGGGTTTTAAATCTTAATTTAAGTCCATGATAACCACAGATATTTGGGGGGGGGGGGATTGTAAAGAAAACGTTAACAACTGCTAAAATAGAGACTCTAAAATTCCTTATATACACATTTCGGTGAAACCGGAGATGAGGGTACAAGCCTTCGAGGTAATGGCCGCTTTGGAACTACTTTCCGAATCGGAAAAAAATTAGAAAGGGCCAAAATTTTTTCGAAATTTACCAAAAGATACAACCAGCAGCTAAGTAGACCTAACTTCTCTAACCTACAGCTAATCGGAATCGACGATTCGTTCCTTCGGAACTCAATAGCATGTAAGTTGTTTCTTAGGCTAATTCGCTCCGCCACGTATCCTTCCGAACACTGCGATTGCCTTGTACCCTCTTCTCCGTTTTAGCCCACATTTCCTATGGAATCCTTTTCATAGCTTTGCTATCCATTACTATTATGTTTTCTTTTCTTTTTTCTTTTTAAATTGAGGCTTTTTTAACTTTGTAAAAAAATGCACATTTATATTTATTATACAGATTAGCATTATCAAAGAGGAAAAACATGTGATACATATATTTTATAAACTAGACACAAATTGAAAATAAACTAAACATATTTTAAAAATAAAATTAAAAGACTAATTCTAATGACTGACTGTATTTGCATGTTTTGCTTTAAATTAGGTGAATGGATATTTTTAGATCTCCATTTTAACAAGTTGAGGCAATAAAGAAAAAAAAATGATTAAAATATGAAATTAGAAATTATGATATTTTGTTATCCTGAAAACATTTTATTCCTTTGATTATTAAGAAATTGTAAAATAATTAAATTCCCATTTTTTATGAATAGAAACCAACTGTAAAGTCCATTGGATCAGTTGAGGATGAATTTTTTCTTTGCGTTCTCAGGCATCCAAAACCCATGGTCTCGTACCTTTATAAATCAGAGCTATGTTTTATAGAAATAATCTTGTTCTGATATTGTTTTGAGTTTTATTCTTCTCTGAAATTTCTAAATAGTTCACATTGAAGATATGGTTGTTCTTAAGAATGCATTTGACGAAGGGTGAATCAATGGCCTTTAATGATAATAGTCATAGATAGGTTCCAATTGATTCATTCAAAGGCAATAAATCACTCTTTGTGAAAAAATAAAATAAACTATGTATATATTGAACTAAAATTGTGCAATCATTTGTTTTTGTAGTTTTTAATTCATCACAGAGTAATTTCCAATTGATATGTTTTTGTGATTTGATGTAACTTTAAAATCATTTAAAGTTTTCTCTTTAAAATTGAAGGAAGCAAAAACATTTACTATAACAAACTGTAAATAATAAATTTATATCAAAAAGTTTTAAATTGAAGAATTTGTTTTTAGGTTTTTTTTTATCATTGATTTGTTTAATTCTTAAGAATTTACATCAGATTTAGAAATGAAAGTTGATTTTTTTTTCCTTGATTCTGTTTTTTGCCAGTTGTGGTCTGTAGGGTTAAATGCTCTGATTTCAATGGCACAGGCATCCTTTGAATAAAAAATAAAATAAAAGTTTTAACTTACTTGCTATCATAATTTTAACATAAAAATAAAAACATGTATTTAAAAGGTAAACATATGTTTTTATACACAGAAACCACTACTTCTTCAGCTCTTAATTTCATCAATGCCCTCGCTGATGCTCATTGGGATCAAATATAATCATGTTTGTTTTTTCTTTTCTTGTTTTTTGTTTTCTTTTAATAAATTATTTTATTATTTATCAGACTTTTATAGTGAGATTTATATGAAAATGTACAGAGTATTATAATATTAGTTGATATATCCTCTTGCCATTTCCATTTGTATCTTAAGACATCTTTAATCATTTCTTTATCCCAAAATTATCCTTATCCTGTTGAACGGTTTTTTTACCCAACAAGCCTGTAGTATTACGAGACGCCGCAGTAACCAGGATTCCATATGTCTTCAACAGTCCCTTGATTCTTGGAAAAAGGTGGGGATGATAATCGATAGACACAAATAGGTTGTGATTAGCTTCTTTTTTGGCCAGATTGTTATAGATTCTAAAGATGGTGTTCTTTGTGTGCCTAAAAATAAATTCTTTCGGATAACCATTTTTTAACAAGTTGTCGTGGATAAGCAGCAACTCACACTTGAATATGGATTCGGAACTAGATAAGGCCCTCCTCACCGCCATAGCCACAATGTTGATTTTAAAGAGAGGGCAGAAGGATTCAAAATTAAGTGTGATTCCTGAACATGTTTTTTTACGAAAAACCTGCGTTTGGAAGCACTTAGTGTCGTTGATGATTAACACGTCTAGGAAAGCCAAAGAGTGATTTGACTCCCGCTCAACTTCAAAGCATATAGCTTCATGTACATTATCAAAAACAGACTTAACCTTATCTATGTGATCCTTATGAGCATAAAACACTAAATCATCAACATATCTGTTATATAATCCTATAGGAATTTTTTCTTTATCAATGATCATTAGTACCCGTATAGATGAGCACGAAAGAGCCATTCGCAACAAAAATATGGCGTACAACATTGTGCAGCATTGCCAAAAAACGGGCCATACCTTTCATTTGAGTGATTCAAGGATTCTCATTAAAGAAAATTCGGAAATCATAAGGAAGTGCAAAGAATCTCTTTTTATTGTGACTAATGACCATTGTATCAATGATTGTGTTTCTTTAAGAAACATTTATCAATATGGTTTTAAAAAGAAACCTAGAGACCTGATGTTTGTGAAATGAGCTCTTTGTTAGATCTTCATATTTGTAAACACATGTTTTTAACCAGCTACACCAGAGGGCGTCTCAATGTTTACAAACAACACAACATGTGCTCCGTTCTTGCATGATCGTATCCATGGACGCCGGATTGATCGCCACCAGGGGCTCAATTGCGTTTCACACGGACACAACTGTTTTACATATCACGACAATTGGCTAAATTTGCCAGGCATCGATTGATCGACAGGGTGATTGGAGGAAAGACCTTAAAAAAGCCTGTTCCTACCAATGATCTTCCACACTGAGGCTGGCTTATTAATTAGGCCGAAACTAGTCTGGCCATTTTTAACATGTTTTTAATTTTTTAGCTTTAATTTTTAATTTTTATTTCATTACTAGCTGTACCCGGCATGCGTTGCAATGCCACTCAAAGAAAGAAAGGGCTCGTTGAGAAGGGGCCGTAAATATAAGGTCCCGGTGTCGATCAGGTGTGGGACACTTATGCCGTTGTGTGGCCATCGCCCCACCAGTGTGTGGTGTCCCTGCCCCCCACAGGAGAGAGAGTTTTTCCCTTTTTACAATTGATCTTAAATATAAGATCCCGGTGTCGATCGAGGGTGGGACACTTCAGCCTTTGTGTTGGCTTCCTCCCAGCCAAGTGT
>JAFIDM010000001.1:1580289-1590657 GCA_023159025.1 Thereuonema tuberculata
AAAAAAAAAAACAACCCTTAATTCACAATTCATTATTTTTTTTTCCAGATTCAGAAATCTGGGAGAGTGTTGAAGAGGAGGACTACATGCGAATGGCATCCCCTGGTAGTACATCCATTTCTTCTCCTCAGTCAATTCCTGGTACCAGCAGTTCAGGAGCACCATCTGCTGCCATCCATAGCAGAACACCATCACTCTCTAATCCCCCTAGTCTTTTAGCAATTGGATTATCAAGTGTCAAAGCATGCTCTCCTCCAACAGAAGGGGATTATCTGAATATGGCCTCCCCAGCAGCTAGTTCTCCTTCTGATTTAGGTACTGTTTGATTTTTACTACTAACTTCTTTAAATTCGTATCTTGAAGCATTCAAATTACATATTAATCATAAAGCATGTGACATTCATAGTACAGTTGTTTTTCTGTTGCTACATTTATAACGTCTTTTGTTATGAACAGTGCCGGATCTAGATCCAATTTCACCTGGAGCAAACAGTCAGCTTGGCACCCCCGACCTCATTCACAGTATTTTCAAACAATTGAAATAATTTATTTCACATAAAGAAAGATTTTAAATGGAAATAGATGTCAACATTCATTCGAATAATCATTTATTATTTATTAACCCTACACCAATCACAAAAGACACAATAGATAGATAGATAGATGGATGGATGGATGGATGGATGGATAGATAGATAGATAGATAGATAGATAGATAGATGGATGGATGGATGGATGGAGATTTTTTAATTCATCATACAAGCACAGACACATACAGTTGTTTTAACATGTCTACAAGTAAATAACACATGCATGAATCATCATCAGCCAGTTTGATCAACATCAGTAAGATAAGATGAACTAACAAAAAACTTAGTGGGCACATTGTGTAGCTAGTTAAAGTCGGTTTCTTTTAAAGATTGAAGTGATGTCAGAGAACTGCGTAACACATTATTCTGTAGCGAAGAGTATAGCTCCGGCATTCTCGTTATTTCATCCTGAATTTAGAAGATTATTGTTGATTTGAAAACATTTTAAGGTACAGAAAATGTAACTGTTCAAATTATTAGATTTGTTTATTTTCGATCACACAGCAAGGGAACTTGCGATGGTTAATGTTGTTGAGGGCCTCATTTCAATATGTCAGCCTCCAGTGCATCTCCTTATATATATTTCAATAGTAATTGTAAAGGTCAGTCGATACATAGCAGTGCGAAACAAATAATTTTAAATGTTTATTCCTAGTTAAAAGAATTGGAAAAGCACCTGACAGTTGATGAAGTCATTCAGAAAACGATATTTTTGACAGAAATATCGGTGACGTCTTTTTATGTCATTAAGAAAAATTTCAAAAGGAGGGAATTTTACAAACACCAGACAAGAAGAGGCCTTGGATAGCAAATACATCACAGTCGGATAAAATTTGTGATTCATTTCTGTGCACTGCAATTAGATGTAAACATAAAATGTTTTTTTTTTTCAAAATGAAATATCAACAATAGGAAATGTGATTAAGATACTTGAAAGAGATTACTGACAATCCAAAATTGCCAAATATTTCCTTAGTACACTGCATAGAACATTGAAATTGCGTGAATTGAGATTTCAGTCTTGGTATAGAAATTCATGATTATGTGATAGCGACGATATAATCAAATGGTGACGTAAATATTTGCGTACAATTCGGCAATTTCTTGCAGACAATAGGTTTATCATTTATTTAGATGAATGAATAAATGCCATGGATAAATGCCAGCCATACACCTGGAAAAGTTTGACACAATACTACCATATCATTGAAGAAGGAAGCTGTGTGGACTTTTAACAGGATTGAATGCACTGACGGGTAAAGGTGGGCATTATATTTGTGTACATGCTGGCAGTGTTGAAGGCTTTGTTGAAGGAGGACTTCTGATGTTTGAGTCAAAAATTTAGTGGGGATATGGAAGGTAAATGTTTTCATGACTGGTTTAGCTCTCTGTTGAACCTTATCCCATCTAATTCTATCATAATGCTTCCTATCATAGCGTCCGCAGGAAAAAATACCGATAGCGAATTGGCATAAACATGAAATTCAAGCTTGGCTGTCAGAGAAAGGATTACAGTTGCGAAGTGATCAGCTCAAGTCAGAATTACTTCTAGTGGTTAGGTTTGAAAAACATAAATACTTAAAGTAGCATGTCGATGAAATGGCAACAGCAAAGGGGCATCATGTGTTAAGATTACTACCATATCACGCAGAATTGAATCCAATAAAACTGGCTTGGAGTCAGGTGAAAAGCCATGTAGCTCTACATAACAAAACATTCAAAGATGTCAAGTGCTTGTTTGCAGAGGGCATTTTGAAAGTGACAGCTGAAATGTGGAGGAGTTTTGTAGTGGACACTATCAATTGGAAGATGAATTTTGGAATCTGAACTGCTTGATAGACCGTGAAGAACAGTCATTAATCTGAACTGTGATTCTTCTGATAGTAAGAGCAATTGAATGTGAAGTTCTCACAGCGAACACTGATTAATAAAACAAATCAAAACGAAAACAAAATTTAACAAATACAATAGAAAAAATGTGAAATAAAATTAAATAAAAAAAAATAAAAAGACAAAAAAAAAATAATAAAATAAATAAAACAAAAAGGAAAAAAAGGTTCATAAAAAGACAAAAATATTAAATAAAAAAACCTGGATAAAAAGTAAAAACTAATAATCCAATGACGCAATTTCACAGTTGATAAAAAAAAAAAAAACCTGCCTTCTCTGACATTTTGTAGATGTTTCTAAATGACGTACATTACATAAGTAATTTTAATATTCATGAATTTTATAGGGATCTCCCCAATTCTTTGGTTTTTAATTAATTAAATTAATCAAATCTGGGAAATTAAAAATTTATTCATTTATTTATTATTTCTTCACATAAGTTCGATTATACAATAATAGCTTTTTCAGCTTGATCCCACATCTCATCTGAGGTCGCTGCAGTGGCTTCTTCTCTTCCATTTTGCTCTATCAAGTGACAATTCCTCTTCCAGTCCCAACTCTCATAGATCTTCTTTCATTGTATCCTTCAGTGATTTAGTGGTTGTCCTCTCTTTCCTGGAGGCTCCATTTCCAACCTATGTAACTTCCATCCCTCCACTTAACGAACCATCTTAACCCGGATTCTCTAGAATCTTTAGTGAAGCCTTGCTCACCTTTATTGTTCCACATTTCATTTCTGATCTTATCCATCTTTGTTCTCATTTCAGCCTCCTTTACCTCCATCCTTTGCCATGTCTCAGATTCATACAAAAGTCTTACTAATATTCTATATACTTTTCCTTTAAGCCTTATTGGCATTTTCTTATCACACTCTAGAAACCTTTCTTCAGTTTCTCCTTCTAGATTGAATTCTAGCATTTAGTTCAGCATCAATTTCCCACTCCACTTGAACGTAGGATCCCAAATATCTAAAGTTTGTCACCTGCATGACATTTACTTCATGAAGCTTTCTGCCATTGTTAGCCCCCACATATTTCATATACTCTTTTTTGTTACTACTGATTTTCATATCACAACTCTCATTGGAGAATCCATTCTTCATCTTTTCTGTGCCTCCCCTCCTGTTTCTGTACCTATCACAACATCATTAGCAAACATCGTCCATGGAGCTGCTGTTCTCACACCCTCAGTTCAAATATCCATGACCAATGTAAAAATAAAAGGGCTCAAACCAGATCCTAAGTGCACTCCCATCTGGAACAAAAATACCCCACTGGTACCAGCACTACATATAACTCATGGCTTGCTGCCTTTGTACATGTCTTGCACAAGCCTTATATACTTCACAGGGATTAATTTCTTTCTCATAGACATCTATATTTCACTCCTTGGCACTTATTAAAGACCTTCTCCAGATCAATAAAAGTGAGTGTGAGCTTTTTATGGCCCTTCCAATTCTTTTCCACCAGCTGTCTTGAGGCAAGATAGAATCTGTTGTACTCCTTCCTGGCATAAACTAATATCTACAATGCCCCGTAATCAATAACTCTTTTCAGATCTTCAAAATGTCAATTTTACTCCACTGTAATTATTATATGTCTGTTTATCACCCTTAGTTTTATATTTAGGGAATAAGTCTATTCTCTCTCCATTCTTCTGGCATTTGCTCATTTTCTGTCATTGAAGGCATCTGTTAGTAAAGTTAGACCACAATTGCCCAAATGTTTCCATTTATCAGCCGGGATATTGTCAGGTTCTACTACTTCATTTTATCAAGGGCTTCTTTCACCTCGAGAGCTGCCACACAAGGAATTGTCTCCAGGAGAGCCTCTTCATCTCTTGTTATTCTACTCATTCAGTAGCTTTCGAAAATAATCTTTCCATTTGTTAATTATCTCATTTCTTGAAACAGTAAGATGCCATTCTCAGCCTTTAGTAATGTTGCATGATAAACATCTTCACTATTGAGATCTCTTTGTCTTGCTATCCTAAGGATCTTATTTTTATCCCTTCTATATTTTTATCCTTTCTCTACTATTTGGGTTCTTACATAAATCTTCAGCTTTAGCCACTGCTTTTCTTCTTAGCTTCTCGAGTTTCACTTTTACTACTTTTTGATCCTTCTTTATCCCACCTTTTCTTTGTCTTTTTCTTTTCTCTTAAGCATCTTTGTACTTTTTTGTTCAAGTCTCCTTTTCCTCCTTAACTTTTCCAGTTGTTCAATCAAATATCTCATTTCCTATATTTAGTATTGTAGAGAAAATTATTTTAATGTAAAATAATTAATAATATATTTTTAATGCTTTGAAAGTTATTTTGAATTAATAGTATAAATTATCACCAATGAAAAAGGAGATGAGCAGTTTGTGCCCGATAAACAATGAAAGTGAATGATTAGATTTGTAACCATGGTAATAAACAAAATGAGTGTCTCTGAGTAACGGAGAGGAAGCCGATTTTAGGTTCTCGTCGAGTAACGATGCCTATAGTATTTTCATAGCATTAAAATGGATGAAATTAGCTCAGGAAGCTATTCCATTAAGTAAAATAATGTTAAGATTTAAACTATAAAAGTAAGGAGTAATCTTGTAAAACTTATATATAAATATTATATAATTCGTGACTGAATTATGGAAGAATTAGCTGACCGTAAGAGCCGACGTAAGAATTATGAAACTATGCCAATGGATTGTCGTATCGTTGGGCCTGGTGACCGAAGTCAAGAAGACGAATAAACTAAAGGATAAGTAGCTTCGCAGAATTGCATTTAAGAGTAATATGCAAGCAACGATCTAAAACCTAAAGTAAGTGAAATTTTCATAGAAATTTCAGGATCGTTCGAAAGAAGAGAATACAAGAATTAGACTCCGACGTTTACTTAACATGGATAACATTCAGATGAACTTGAATTAAATAGTTGTAAAGAATAATAAGTGTAAATACTGATCATGTAAAGTATATCGTAGTAAATCGTGATATTAAAAGAAGATAAATGAAGATAGTAAAACTTTATCAGTAACGTAAAGGTATTATAGAACTATTAATACTGAAATGCTAAGTAGTAAAGGAAAAGATTATTCAACTACAAAAGGGAAATAAATAAATAAAAGATTAAAGACACAAGTTCAAATATTTGAGGAAGAAATAAACTTTCAAGATATTAGAAAGTCAGAAAAAGAGAACTTAGTTAGAATAAGATAGAACAGTTACTATAGCAACAAGATAAGCCTAATAGGATATAAGCAAATTCAAGTAAATGTAATTTATTAGCTACAAAAGCTATTGTGAAGAACTAATATTATTATATAAAGGAAATATAATATCGTACAAGATGGTTAACGATTTTATAATGGAAGAACTATATTTTTGCCAAACTAAATAACACTAGATGAAACGAATGACTGTGTTTCAAATATACTAGAAGTATATAAGTACAGATTATCATACAAGTGTAAAAGATATCTAATAAGTAGATTATCTTCTTAACTAAAGGAAAATTAAATTTGTGATAAGATTTAATTTGAAAGAACTTACATGGTAATTAGTAAATGAAGATCAAGAACTTTTGAAGTTTAAAGTGAAATAGTGTTTAACAATAATCGACAAGGCAGTGGTTACAGATCACGAGGACGACCACGAAAAAAATGGATAGACAATATTTCAGAAGATCTCCGTTATATCGATTATGACATTCCAACAGCTACACTACATGCACAAGTTAGGACTGGGTGGAAACACATCACTTTGGACGCGGCTACAGCATACCATGGGCAATTCGTGTTATGACGTAACCCATGGAGCCATGCCCCCAAAAAGAAGAAGAGTGTTTAACAAATCTAAGTATGATATATATGTATTCTAAGGAATCTTTTATAAATGTTTTGTTTTATTGAAATGTTTCACTCAAATGAATTTATTTAAGGACCACAACACATACTTTAAATTGACTTTGCTAAACCATTAGAAGCTATCAGTAAATAAAGTGCAGATTGACATTCTGAAATTAAATCACTTTATATATATATAGCTCGAGAAGTAAACTTTGAAATATTAAGGGGGATAATCCAGTATTATCATGATACTACTATTTATATTATATACCAAAATTACCCTCAAGTCAGACCCAACAAGTATATTACAATAATATTAAATATATGTAAGTAAGTAACTTGAATGCTTTATGTGGTCTTTGAAAAACATTGTCTCAATTACAACTGCATCACATGATCTCTTCGTTCAAGGTTGACACTTGACTCCTAACTCACACTATACCATCTTTGAAAAAGCTGTTTATTGCTTTGTGATTCTTTGCCAGTGTTATCAAACACATAGATATGTACGGACTGACCAGTGACAGGAATGGCTAAACAGTACCTAATGTAAAATGTGCAATTATTATTAGAATTCTTAATTAATCACTAACACAATTTACATTAACAGGAATTAAGTTATTACACCTTTCTATTTTAATTCCTTCACTATTGCAGAATTGAATGAGATATGGAGTTTCATCTTTTTTCAACCCTACTGATTAAATTTAGTTAGTGTTTGGTGCCCCTGCAATTCTGGCCCCTAGATCTCGCTGTGGCTATGAATCAATTACTATAAAGCAATAGGATAAAAAAATTTAAAAATTTTTTAAATCTTAAGTCCAAAGAAACATATATCATCCAATCACTAAGCTATGTAACTGATACTAAAGTACTTATATCTTAAGATTCTGAAGATTCTTAAGTCTACTAAGTCTGTGTAATTTTCTGAGAAAAAGTTCGAGAAATAAGGTACTCAAAATAATACTTCCGGCAATCTCAGTAACTACAATAAATTAACAAATTTTTATCTGAAGAAGATGAAACTGAATTTATTGAGATTATCTTCTGTCTTTTCCAAATTCACTTCAATTCAAAAGGTTGACCCATAGAAAAAGGAAGCCACAATTTCAATAAATATTTTTCCTTGGTATTTGAAACTTGGTATGATAAATAAATAAAGAAATTTAAGTTTACTGTCATTTTTAATTTCTGGATTTTTTTTTAGGCACTTTTAGGCCTGTTAAAGAATGTTTACTTATCTAGATATTCTTAACAATGTTGTACAAAAGAATTATTAAAAAAAAGTTTTTTTTTTTTTATTTTATTAATATTACTAATTTTTTTTACAGTGTTTTATTTGATGCTTTATTACTTTTTTTAAGCGATTTATTTAATTATTACAATTACTTGTAACTGTGTAAATAGGAACTACAACAAAGTTTCCAAATCAAATGTAAAGGCTTAAGTAACTATGATAAATCAGTTATTTTGAACGTCTATGTCTACAATCAATTTATTCAGGGTCAATTTATTCTACATAGAGGGCTCTGGAGCCCGTTCTAAGGCCCCCAATGGAAAGAAATCATTTGGACAACAGATGCTTCAAATGATGTGCTTGCCATTTATTGAAAATAAAAAAATAGTACAAAAAAAACGGCTGATAGATGGCACTGTAGCAATACAAATCACTTGAACAGCGTTACAAAAGCATTCATTGTTGTCGGCAATGTTTTCCATTTGCAAAATGGCATTTTCTACTGCAGAACACAATGTGGTTGCTGGAATTGCTAGAACATGACGTCTAATGCTGTCCTTTAGAGCCGGCAGAGTTTGACATCTTTCATGATATATCTGGTTCTTCAAAAATCTTTATATAACCAGAAGTCACATGGGGTGAGGAAATTTGTATATTTGCACTTTTCTGATGCGAATGACAGTTGAGATCACTGGCCATAGATCATTCTTTGGAGTAACAGAGCCCACTTCTTCTTAAATGGACAAGTGAATACCCACAACTGTCACATATGGAAAACCCTCATGTTATTCAAGAGGTCCCGTTGTATTCTCCAAAAGTGATTGGGTGTGATGTGGCTTTACTTGTAATTTCATCATTGGGCCATATTTTTTTTTTGAAGAGATAACTTCAAGTGGGCTCCACATCTGTTCCATAGCTGGACTGTTCCATAGCAGTATTGTGAAATGTGGGCAAATTTTGTGATACCAGAGCTTCGACCACATGAGTGCCTTCAGGAAACCATATTCATGCAAGACAGTGCATCACCCCACATCACCTGTTGTTTTCAAAATTTGTTAAGGCAGCACTTTACTAATGAACGGGTATGAGCTGTTATTTCCAGACAACTTGGCCTCCCTGATCACCTGACCTAACCCCATATCACTTCTGGATATAAGGTTTTTTTGAAGAACCAGTTTTATCGTAAAAGATGTCAGACTCTTTCAGATCTGAAGGACAACACTAGATGTCTTGTTCTAGCAATTCTAGCAGACTTATTACTTTTGGTGGTAGAAAATGCCATTTTGCGAATGGAAAATGTTGTTGATAACAATGGAGGGTACATTGAACTTCTGTGACACTGTTCAAGTGATGTATATTGCTACAGCACCATCTATTGGCCATTTTTTGGTATTATTTTTTTTTTTTTCAATAAACGGCGATATATCGTTTGAAGTACCTGTAGTCCAAATTTCTTTCCATTTGGGGCTTTAGAAAGTGCTCCAGAATGCTCTAGGTTCAGGAACTTGAATTTTAACAAAACCTGTATTCTTTTTTATTATTCTTTATTAATAAAAAAAATAAATGTAAATAAATATAAGTTTTTTTGGACTGAGAAACATTTAATTTTATTCATTCTTTACAGAACAAATTTCTCAAAAAGTAGCTGGTTATAAGTTTCCATTTATGACTGTGATTCCAAGTGATTTAATATAGGAACCACACTTGTACCACTGCATTTGGCTATTGTTTCATTAATTTAGTTTAGTTTTGCCCCTTCTCCTTATTTTTTTTTACTATTTCTTTTTGCCTTGAATCTCACATTAGATGGTTATTTGCCGATGAGTCCCCTTGGTACATCTTTTCCAGATATTCCTACAAAACCACCAACTCCAAGCAAGTCATTTTCTGCAGCTAGTCCAACGAACTCAGGAACCAAGAAAAACAGTAAAGACATTGGAGATGGGTAAGCATCACACTATGTATAAGACAGTAAGATTATATGAGGTGCTCATGCATAAAATACGGTAATTGACTTTTTAATTTAAAAAATAAATCTTTTACTCCCCTCCCTCTTGCATTATAATAAGAATATTGTAAATATGATTGTAGAAAGTTTTTATTAGTGACCAAAATTGGAAGCTATTGCATTTGTCCTGTCCGTCCATCCTTATCTGTCCATCCCTAACAACTCCCTGCTATTTCTGTTTATATAAACTTTGGAATATCAAAAGTCTTTGCCCATAGTGTGGAGTTCTAAGGTAAGTTCTTTTTTTTTTATTAATATCATTTGCTTTTTATATCACGAAAAGAGGGCCTGTCAGTTTTATATATGATAAATTAATAGGTATCCAGTCAGTTGCCTTCTAAAATTAACCAATCAGAACAATAGAATTAACAGGTTTTTATACAGGGTGTTTTTTTAAACTTACTAAGAAACATCAGTCAGATTCTACAAAGACAAATCAGTAACCAATAAACACAGGATTGGAAATGTATCATTTTCTAAATATTGATAGTGAGCATAGAGACGATTTGATAATGTAATGTAATTGTTTTATTTGTTTCATCCATGTTCGCTTTGGATAGTGCAAGGGTTGTCAAAGCTTTCACCAAAGTATTGTCTGGGCTTGAAATGCAGTTTTAAAAATCCAAAGAAATTTTTTTTTTGTATATCTACTTAGATGAATAACTGCTATCAGGATGAGCTCGTATTCATTATCTGAAATAATGCATTTGACATGCATTTGACATGCATTTGATGTATGGAGATTCATAGAAGTGGACATTACCTATACTATGAACATGTTCCAGATTCATAGAAGTGGACATTACCTCTACT
>JAFIDM010000001.1:1590667-1645008 GCA_023159025.1 Thereuonema tuberculata
GAACATGTTCCAGATTCATAGAAGTGGACATTACCTCTACTATGAACATGTTCCAGATTCATAGAAGTGGACATTACCTATACTATGAACATGTTCCAGATAGACATACATAGACCAATTGCTATACCTTCTATAATAAATAAAATAATAGAAAACTATTTTACTATAAAAATACAAGATTTTACAAGTGCATATAATATAATACAGGAAAAACAATATGCATATCAAAGATTAAAAAGTACAACAATACTTTTAGAAGAATTTAGCGGTCAAATTAATTGTAATTTAAATAAAAATAAATTCATAGTTCTTATTACCATTGACTTAAGCAAAGCATTTGACCTGATAAATCACGATTTACTCTTAAAAAATTAAATAATATTGGAATTCTAGGAAATATATTGCCAATATTATGTAATTATTTAAATAACAGAAAAATGTATGTAAGCATAAATAATAATAAAAGTAAAAAAAAAATGAAATATGGTGTCTCTCAGGGTTCTAATTTAGAACAATTGCTTTTTATTCTCTAAATAAATGACTTATTCTTATTAATAAAAAATTGTCATATTTACATATATGCAGATGACATCATAATTTATTCTGTAAACGCAAATCCTGAAATTGCAAATAATAATGTCCAAGAAGATTTTATCGTAATACTAAAATGGATGCATGATAATAAACTTATAATATATAAAGAAAAGACAAAGACTATGCTAATAAAGACCTAAAAAAACAACTAACAAATTTTTTCCCTATAATATACTACCACACACATCCATGTCTACATAAAGATACAAATCACTGTAATGCATGTTCAATTATTAATTCGGTAAATGAATTTAAATAGTTAGGTATTATTAGAAACAATCTTTCTACTTGGTATTCTCAAATATCTATTTTACTTAAGAAATTAAATTCAACAATATATATTTTTTAAGATAGTAAAAAATATTCTGCCTTTAAAAACAAAAATACTTATTTAGTTTGCTTTGTTTGATTCCTTATTAAATTATAGTATTAATATATGGGCAAATACAAATGATATAAATCTTGAGAGTTTAAAAATTCTTCAAATTAAAGTTTTAAAACTTATATTCACTTAAAAAATTTGAAAGGACAAAACATAAGGATACTTTATGTTGAATAAATATGGTATTTTATTTCCAAAGCAAAATTATACTATATTGCAAAATTACTATTATATATTGAAAATAAAAGATAATATTATACAAAACTAAAACTTAAGATCTGAAAGTTACATGAAATTAACATATCCCTACATAAATAACAGTTATGGAATAAGAAATGTTAATTATAAAATTGAAAACTTTATTAATAATTTAAATATAAACTTATTTGAAAAGAGTCAACATATTTCTCTATTGAAAAAAATTAAAAATGATTAATTGAAAATTTTTTTAAAAAGTATACATAAATAATAGGTCTCATTGTGCTTTTTGTATTAAATGTTTTTTTTTGGTTTTTTTTTTTTTATGTATAAGATATTATACTATATACCATTGTGTTTATTTTTGTAATTAATTTTCTTTTCTTTTTATTTAATTTTATATAATTAAAACATTTAAAGATTTCATTACATAATCTACATTAATATTATCTATTAACTACATTTTTTTATTGTGTATTTTTTATATTTGTTTTTGTAAAATTACTTGTCTCCAGAACCCATTTGATAGGGATTCTTATTCCTAAAGAGACTGAAATGTAATTTTAAATAATTAAGAAAATAAAAAAAATATAACATGTAATAATAACTTTTAAAATTCCTGTCTTTTAGATATGTTCCAATGGCTCCAGTTGGTGCTTCTTTGAAGAATAGTTTTGACAGTGAAGGTTATATGGACATGACGCCCACTGCACTTGCATCATCCAAAAATGGAAAAGGTAGGAACTAATAGGTTCTTCTGATGACCAGCAATTGGAAAGGAAGCATTAGCTCCCTGCAAAGTAAATATTTATTTAAAAGAAAATGCAGCTTTTATTATCATCATATTAATATTTAGTCACTAGCTTTGAGATTGGATTAAAATAATATAATATTAAACCATCAAATTAACTTATATGGTTTTTAAAATTTCACACTGAGAAGCAGGGCCGTCGCATGGTTTGTTGGCACCCAGGGCAAGATTTCGTCAGGCGTCCCCTGAATCTCCAATTCAACAACCAAAAAAAAAAAACAAACAACGGAATCTCCTGTTGCCGTTGCCGCGGCGCCCCCCCCCCCCCTAACCATGCAAGATTTCCTCAGACGCCCCCTCAATCTCCAATTCAACAACCAAAAAAAAAATGGAATCTCCTTTTGCCATTGCCGCGGCACCCCCCCCCCTAGCAGCGGCGCCCCCTCAATCTCCAATTCAACAACCAAAAAAAAAACCGGAATCTCCTGTTGCCATTGCCGCGGCGCCCTGGGCAAGATTTCGTCAGGCGCCCCTCAATCTCTAATTCAACAACCAAAAAAAAAAAGAATCTCCTTTTGCCGTTGCCGCGGCGCCCAGGGCGGTCACCCCGCCCTTGCGACGGCCCTGCTCAGAAGACATTGTTGGTAACTGGACAGAAGTGTTGTATTTGCAGAGTCCTCAGGAAAGAAATGAGAATATCTTATTATAAAGTTTAGTTCCATTATTCCAAATGAAAAAGACTTAATTCACAAGAGAAATGGAAACACATAACAGAAATATATCGGAAACTTCAACTTCTAGTTGAGGTGCTAATGATGGCGCTATAACTAATGTTATCTTTACTTTATTTCCAAAACTTCTTCACAAAGTTACATTTGTAATACATTAAAATGTTGTAAGTGAACGTAAGTAACATTAACATTATCTTTTGGAAGTTGCAGTTCATCAGTCTATTTTAATTTGCATTTAGCCCCATCTTATCTTTGGGGGTAAACAGTGAATATATCTTCAGGCATTTCTTCAATCTGCATAAACTCCACAACTAGTTCATAAAACAGCAGAATGTGAAGAAGAATTTCCACATAAGCAATGAAAGAGAGAAAAGGCAACCTTTAATATAATGGAAAGGCATAATATGTTAAGAATAAAATGTAAACGACTGGGTATTTAGATAATGGATTCTTCTCACATGTGTCATCAAGTGAAGAAAATTTTACGTTCTTATTAAAATTTCCAAAACTTTGAATATAGCAAACAAGCAAATATTAAAAATCGAAGGAATTGGAAGTATGGTACTAATGGTGAATAATGGAAAGACATATAAGCCTGTAGCCAGGCCATAGCTAGAATTGTCTTTTGGCGGGGGAAGGGGGGAGCTGTAAGAGAACTTATTTTACCACAAAGTTCAATATGGCTAAGGAAGCAAGATTAATTATTACTGTATTTTCTTTTTAAATTTATTGAGCCACAGATGTCTATAATTGTACTCCTTTAAGATTTACTATTGTACAAATTAGGCCCTAATAGTATACCTTACACACCTAAATTCCAAACTCCAACAGTGGTTTGCTACGGCTACAAGTTAGCGGCATCTTTGATCTGCTTTTATGATTTATTATAGAAGCAATCTTCTTTATTTCTTCCCTGTCATAATGTTCACCACCTTATCCGGATCCACAGCAACATCCCAATGAACGGAAATCATGGCAAGTGCACTCAGTCAGTCGTCATTCATTCACTATGAGATAAAGTTTTCCGTCTTTTCATTACGAAAAAGGAGTTCTCTATATTTGCAGGTGTTAGTGGCAAAGTAACCAAGGCAGTTAAGAGGTACTTGATTGTACGATAATAAGTCACACTGAACAACTCCAATACTTTCAGTATCAATAATGGAAGCTCTTTTGCACCTGAGATCATATTCAATTCTTTCTTCTGAGAGTGACATTTCGTCACCAAAGTATGGAGATAGATTCTCTAAATTGCTTGTTTATCAATAGATGTAAAGCATGGAAGAAGAAGCTGGAAATTTGGTAGAATATCCTTATTTTAATGAATCTATCAGATAAATTTTGAATGAGACTCTCAACACAAGGAAGTCTTCATTCTTTGTGTCACTATGATATTCTTCAACATTATAGTTTGAGGGTTCGCACTTGTAGTCTGCCTTGATGCTAGTCTTGAAACTGTCAATTTAGTTTGGAACACCTCCTCTTCAAGCCATGAAGCAGAATTAAATATTCTTTAAGGAATTTTTCTGCATCTTTTCATTGTTTTTGAGAATATTAATAACCTCTTTAGCATGGCTTATAGCTTATGCCAAATTAAGAGACTTTTCTTGAAGAAACATAGACAGTGGCTGAGTTAAGCTAAAGAGTTCATCAAAAAACAAGTAGAGTGAGTAGAAAATCACTCTTCTGCATGGTTCAAACACAATTGAACTGCCCAAAGGCATTCGTTCCTCAAAATTAATTCTTTTAAAATTCCAGACAACATTCCACATGATGCTTAAAGCCATGCTTTTTCTAGTCACCTATTGAAAAAAGTTGTACCTAATGGTGAAACTTGCACCTGAGTTTGGTTATGTTGGAGTAAAACAATCTCTGCACTCTGCCCCTGAAGTAACTACAAATGCACCAACTCTCTCCAGTGAAACAGGATGGAGCATTAAAAGAGGCAGGAGGAAGTTGAAAGACTGAATACCATCTCACGAGAGTTAAACATCACACACACAAAACTAGGTGACATGAAAGTCAGCCAACAGAGCAGCATCAGCTGATAAGTTAGTAGAGAACTTACTTGTGTCTGAAATCTATGCAGAGGTTAATTTGTGGAAAAAATTCTTGAGTGCATCCTAGATGTCAGTCTTTTTCTCTCTGAATTTCTTTGGTTCTCTCTGAATTTCTTTGGCTTGGCTTTCTTTGGTTCTAACCAACTCATAGGCAATCATAGTAATGGAAACTTTGTAAGCATAATAGAACTGTTAAGCAAATATGACCCATATATAAGAAAGGCTCGAGAATCACAAGATAATCAAGAGTGTATATAAGTACCTCTCCACAAGCATTCAGAATGAATTTATTGAAATTTGTATTTGTTAAAAATTCTGTGTTTTATAATGTTTGAAGTACCAAATATTTTGTAACAATTGTTGATGCTACACCTGATTGTTCCAACAAGGAACAACTTTGATAATTTCAATAAAAAAACTGGAATTGGAATTTCTTCGTGATTTTAAGAATGCCAGACGAACTTGGGTTGAACTTAGTTCTACGTTAGTCAATCTTATGATAATGGATCTAACATGAATGGAAAATATAATGGAGTACAAGCCATTCTGGTTCAGCGTAATTCAAATTGTTTTTTCTATAGCTGTGGAAACTGCACATTAAACCTTGTAGGTGTCGACTGTTCAGAATCATGCAATAAGGCTGCTTTGGAGCCATACGGCAAATATACAATTTATTCTGTAGCAGTCCACAAAGATGGGAAGTATTAAAGCAACATCTCCCTGTTTCCTTGTACCAAATTTCCAAAACAAAGTGATCCCGCATGGATTGATACTCTTCGACCAATTGCACATCATTTGGGTGAAATCAGAAAGGCCTTAATTGATCTCAAATATCTCAATCTTACAGCAGAGACTCAAACTGAACTTAATGCTATCCATAAATACATGTTCAAATTTGAATGCCTTCGAATCTCATCTTTGTGGTTTAAGTTATTTATAATTATTGACCAGACAAATTTGTTGATTGAAGCACATAACACTACATTTGATGTTGAGAAAGACAACACTGAAAGCCTCATTAAAGACATTCAGTAGATTTATGAACAATGGGTTATGATCTTGAGTGAGACCAAATTAATAGCTCAGAATATTGGCATTTCATCTAAGATGACCCCACATCAGAAAATTCTTGATGAGTTTCATGTTGAACAAATTTACAAAATTAATGTTGTTCAATATTGAATCTTCTACATTATCATTGATTCCATCGGGTCTTAGGAGGAGGTTGGAATCTCTCAATACTATTTGCAATCTATTTGGATTTCTGTAGCAGTTTAATATATTAAATAATGAAGATTTACAGGCATCAGTGGAGCGATTCCAAGAAAAGTACACCAAAGAAGTATCAACAGATGTGTATGATAAGGTCATTTTCCTCAAGCGTGTACATTCCGTTAACTTCAGTCTGAATTGTAAACCAAAGGAATTGCTCCAAGTCCAACTTGGACTTACTGGGGTGTTTCCAAACGTCAGAAGTGCATTGAAAATTTTTCCTCACTCTACCTGTGTCAGTAACTTCAAGTGAACGTTCTTTTAGTGTGCTGAATAGATCAAAAACTACCACCGTTACGAACTATGGGACCAGATAGTTTGAATGGATTAACTACCATTAACATTAACCATGATATCGAAAGGCAACTAAATTTTTCAACTATAATTGATGCGCTTGCACAAAAAAGATAGAAAGGTTTTTTTTCTAAAATGAAAACTAATATCTTAATTTTTTTCAGTTATTGGAACAGCATGTATATGCCCATGTTCAATTTCGTTAAAGTAATGAATTTATATTTCTTTTGTATTAAACTTTTCCATTTTGTTATTAACTATTTCATGTAGCAGTCATATTGGCTGCTACATCATACTCCTGTCCAACATACACTCATTAACAAAAAAACGACACATCTAGAAGGAGTTGTCCAATGGAGATAAAAATTGGTGGAGAGGAAGATTATGTACAGAATAGAAAATGATTAAAATTTCAGACAAATTGAATGATTTATTTCAGAGTTACAGAGTTACAAAGTAACGAGCTCAATAAGGTGTTGACCCACCTCTACCCTGAATACAAGCTGCCAAACAACGTGGCATAGAGTGATAAAGCTCCCTGATGGTCTCCTGCGGTATTTCTTGCCAAATTTGCTCCAATTGTCGAGCTAGGTCATCCACATTCCCTGGTGGATGCAGTCGCCTTCCTATCATATCCCAGACATGCTGGATTGGAGAGAGTCTGGGGATCTGGCTGGCCAAGGAAGTGTTTCACAAGCTGCAAGACAGGTTACAGCAACACATGCCGTATGTGGACTGGCATTATCTTGCTGAAAAATATGGCCAGGGTACTGCAAAAGGAAGGGTAGCAAAACAGGTCTCAGACTGCCGTCGACGTACCGTTGTGCTGTAAGTGCGCCGCTAATGACGATCAAAGGGGTCTGGCTATCAAGGGAAATGGCACCCCAGACCATAAATCCTGGTCGAGGGCCTGTGTGGCGTGCAATAGTGAAAGAGGATCAGCTCGCTGCCCTGGGCATCTCCAGACACATCTGCAACGATGGTCAGGACACAGTTGGAAGCGGGATTCGTCGCTAAACACTATACGTCCCCAGTCAGCATCATTCCAACCGGATCGAGCCAAGCACCACTGTAATCTGACCCGACGGTGTGCAGACCTGAGTGTCAGGTGGCGTAGCGGTCGGTAAGAGCGTAGATGTCGCTCTCTCAGCCATCTGTGAATGGTCATGGTAGACACTCGTGTGTGGGTCGCACGTCTAATGGTTGATAACAATAATTCAGGTGCTGTGACAGCTGATCTGACAATCACTCTGTCCTCCCACTTCTGCTGTGGCCCTAGGTCGACCCCTACCTTCATGACGCTGAAATCTGCCATTGTCTACCCATTCCTGCCAGCATCTGCTAATCGCCGCATTACTTCGACTCATATGACGAGCGATTCTCCGATTTGCCCAACCTGCCTCTTTCAATCCAATGATATGACCTCTTTCAAACTCTGACAGTTGCACGTAATGAGCTCGAATCCTGCGGCAAGGCATTTTTTCAGTCGTTGAAAGATATCCTAACTCACAATGCAACAGAAAGTTTGACCATCAGATTGAGAATCGCTTCTTATATACACCTGCTGAGTGCACAGTTCCGATGTGCTGTAGCTCTTGCTATTCATTCATTGGACACCAAAGTTTAATTATTTGCATGGGCGGTCCCAATGTCTTTGTATACGAAATTTCATTACAATCGGACAACTCCTTCTAGGTGCGTCGTTTTTTTGGTAATGAGTGTATTTAGACATGTCAAGTCCAAGCTCCTTATGTCGCTCTAAATTAATTCTAAATTAAGTTTTCTGAAGACCGATCATGAATTGGGATAAATCCCAAAAATCTCCTTGAATTACTGGGATTTGTGAATTCTCATTATGAATCAGTAAGTCTACATACCTAACACAGATAGAAAGTTGTTCAGTGCTTGAAACATCCATAGTTTCATCGACAAGTTGTTTTAGTTGCATTATTTGTCTTAGAAACTATTTCTTCAGTAACTTGAGCATCTCTTATATAGTTTTCCAGATCCGTCTTTGCGCAATGCACTTCCGTAACGTACTTTCTCTGTGTTTGAAAAATTATTTTAATTTCCTGTGAAAATAGAAATAATTTCTACAATGAAATGTTCATGATGGGAATCGAATCTGCAACCTTCTGATCCGAAGTCAGACATCTTAACCATTAATCCATATGGATTATATTCTAATTACTGTTAAATATCTCTTATCACTCCCCCTCTGTGTGTGACGCAATGAAAGAAGAGCCAGAGAAGAAAAAAAAACATATCAGCAAAATAAGAGTGCTACATTATTATTAGATAATCTAAATGAAATCATAAATAAAAATCTAAATAATAGTAACTATATTTTAATAATCTATATAGACCTTAAAAAAGCTTTTGATAGTCTTGACCACAATATTTTATTACAAGAATTACATATTATTGGAATAAGGGGTCCAATGTATATTGTACTATTTAAAAAAAAGAAAATTTAGAATTAAATTAGAAAATAAACTAAGCAAAATATATAATCTGAAAAAAGGTGTGCCTCAAGGTTCTACTTTGGGTCCATTATTATTCTTGATATATATTAATACAATTTTCAACAATTTAAAACATTCAAATATCTTTGCATATGCTGATGATCTGTTATTAATAAACACAAATAAAAATCTTTCCACAGCTCAAGAACAACTGCAAGCTAATTTCATAAATATTATTAAATGGACACATGATTATAAATTGGCTATTAACAAAGATAAAACTAAATATATGATCATAAATTCAAAAAACAAAAAAATAAATATTTTACCTCAAATAAAATATCATGATTTTCAGTGTTTACACAAAAACCATAAAGATATTATTAATTGTAATTGTGAAAACTTAGAATTAATATATAACTATAAATATCTTGGTTTACACATAAATAATAAATACACTTGGCACACCCACTATATCCATATATTAAAAAGACTTAACTATTTAACTTATATTTTTTATCACATAAAAGATATTTTTCCAATTAAATCAAAAATAATCATATATAAAGCTTATGTAGATTCATTAATTAATTATGGCATTGATAATTGGATTTATTTAAATAAAAATGAAATAAAAAATATTAATAGAGTTTTAAAAAACATATTAAATTTAATTTTTTACAACTTTAATAAGCTTCAAAGCAATGAACAAAATCAAATTTTACTAAATAATAAAATCTTGTTTCCACAACAAAAAGTAATTTTCACCTTGATTTTACAATTTTATTATAAAATATGTTATAATTATGTAAATATAAATTCAATAAGAAGTCATAGTATATATTGTAAACAAGATTTTGACAATCCTAAAAATAATTTTGGATTAAGAATAAAAAATAGAATAATTAACAAAATTTTTGATCAATTTTCATTTGAAATGAAAAACGTTGAAAAGATGTCTACTTTAAAAAAAAAAAATTTATGAAAAAATAATACTGGGACAAATTAAATGGGTTGGTTAAAATGGGTTGGCTAATTTGAAAAAAAAGAAAAAAAAAATTATTACTATTTCACAGATTTTATCTAAATTTCTCATCAATATTTTTTATGTTGTATAAAATTTTCAAAATTGTTTATGTTTCTATCTCTGTAACTTATTTATTGTAAATCTCAGCACCTACAACGCAGGTTGTTTAACAACCTAGTAGGACTGTATTGTACTTTATTGTTAATAAATTATTAATTAATTATTAAAAAAAAAAAAAAAAATTTTAGCCTACTACAAACGCAGACCAGACGAGCATGAGATGCAGAAGCTCGCCCTCAGCGATGAATTGAAGAGTCTTTCAAGACATTTCTCGACAGGAATGAAGAAATTACAAATGACTAGCAAATACTCTATCTCAACTAAATATTGCGACTTGTCAGAAGAAAATTCATCAGTATCACTAAATATTATCTGGCAGCAAATGAAACTTCTAAAATTTCACCGGAGTTTAAGACTTTTCTCATGCTCAAAGAAATAATTCGAAGCCTCTTTTGGAGGCTAAAACAACCCAATTACAGCTGATATCCTTTTTCCAAGAAAACCAAAACAACTAGCACCATTTATTAGAAAAAACATGTCACTTTACAAGAATGAATGTACTCTGGGATGGCACATAGTGTACAAGGTCACTATCCTGAGTTAACCCAGGCTTGGAACGGAATGGATTAAAGAAATCTTTTAGAGTCACTCATGAAATTCAAAGCAGGCTGAAAAAGCAAATGGAAGAGAATTAAAGCAATTTAATCCAGCAATGAAGAAGAATTGCATTGAAAGGCTATTGGGAGAAAAATGCCATCAAACATTTCAGTTCCCAAATGATGAAATGGAAAGAATAGAAATGATGTGATTTAAACAATGACGTCTTTCACTGATGTTATTTTGGTGAAAAGCTGTAAATTACATTCAAAACTGATGTTCCTTGAGGTTGTAAAATAGTGAAACACAAAACGTGGACTGGTAAACACCCACCAATCAATTACTTAAGAACTTTTGATTGTAAAGTCTTAGCTCTAGACAAAACTCAAAGAAAGGAATTTGACTCAAAGGAAGGTATCTTCATGGGTTATTTATCTGAATCAAAAGCTTAGACTTTGGATATCAAATGAAAGAAAACACTTGTAAGTCAAGATGTAAGGTTCTCAAACAAATTTACATTTGGAAAATTTGAAGATTTTATTGTAGACAACTCAAAACATATGATGAAGAAGAAGAATCAAAAATTGAAATTTTTGAAGCTCTTACAAAAGATGAAAATAAACTTAAAAGGAATAAAGTACAAGATGAAACTTTAGAAGAAAATGATGAAGATAAAGAAGCTGTCCCTCCTATTCCTACAAGTGCTGTACCTCAAGCATGAAAGAAAAGGACCTGGTTGATCCAAAATTGTTAGGGATGGAACTCAAGATAAACCAAGGAAGCAGTACAGTATGATTCTAGTAAAACTCAGAAATGAAACTTCTGTTCAGATAAATTGAATTTCAAGAAGAAATTCCAAGAATCAATATATCAGTCCTACCAATTTAAAAGAAGTACTTTTAGATGCAATTTTAAATGCTTCCAATGAATGGAAAATAGCATTGCAGAATAAATATAAAGCATTGATTAGAAACAAAATGTGGACTTTGGTTAATTAAAAAGAAGGAAGACAAGTATAGGTTCAAAATGGGTTTTCAAAACAAAATAATAATGCAGACATAAAAAAGAGAAAAGCCAGAACCGTAGCAAAAGGTTTCACATAAGATCTCTCAGGATTCGGTTTCGTTGAAAGTCTTATTCCAGTTGCAGAATGGAATCAACGTCTGATGTTTGCATTTGAATGCAAGTGGGTCGTTCTCTGGAAATGGGTGAAATTATGTAACTTGGTGTAAAATAAGTGTTAAAGATTTTTTTAAAGATTTTTTTTTACCATAATTTAAATTAGGACTGAAATATGATTTTTAAACCACTGAGAATTTTTTCTTATTAAAAAATAATTGTCAAAAATATTTTGCTGCCTAATACAGCAGTAATTGCATTGTAACTCAGCTGAATTAACTACTTTTTATATTTTCAAACAGTCTTAAAAGTGTGAATTTGAATTTTCGTGAAAAATACTCTTAACTGTATTGGGTTCATATTTTATTCTATGTTGCATTTCTTATCAAGAAATACCAGTAAAGTATTTTTAATAAATTAAAGAAAGTGAGTAACTTGTTTTGTAATCACCTCTATCACACATAACGATTTTAATCACTAAAGAGCCTTCATCATCGAAAAAGTTTCTAAATTCACCACTAGACTATGGCAGCACGTTCGCTACGCTACGCGATCGCTTTGGGCGAGGAAAGAGCCGTAAAAGAAGGAGTGTCTACAACAATCATAAGTTTCTACACTAATATTTGTTTTTAATGATATGTCAACTCCGTCACGCATTTATACATTGTAATTTTTAACAATAGAAGTACAAATTTTAAATAGTTTGTTGAGAAATGTTATTGAATAATTGTAAACTCAATACAGTCATAATCGTAGTTTAAGTCTAACACCAGAATATAAATTAGCACATGTTCATCAACTCCATCACAGACAGCTCCGTCACAAGTCCATGAAATAGCATGACGGAGCTGATGAAGCTAACAATTTACATGTGTTACCTATCATAATAATAACAAGTATTTTTTTAATAAAGAAATCCATGATAATATAATTATACTGTAATAAATAAATTATTTTTAGTGCTTTTTGAAACATAAAAAAATTGTAAAAGAAAAATATTTCTGGTGTCTTGGATTTCGTAGAACTTTCACTACACTCTGTAGGTTTAATCGTCAATCTTTGAAATTGTTGCCTGTACAGAACTTGTACTCTGTGCAAATATTTAGATTTTATATTTTTTTAAATTAGCTTCTGCTTTTTAAACAAATGGCTAAAATCAGTAAAGCTGAACGACAGAGACTCTGCCGATTCAGACGAAAGGCAAACCCTTTGCGTCAAGAGATGCATTTAATGGATGAAAGAGAAAGATGACATCGTTGCAAAAAAAAGTATTTCTACCTTAAGTAGAAGCCCAGTGAAGTAAAAGGGCAAGATGGAGAAAAGCATCAGCAAAATAAGAAAATACAGATTGCAATACAAGTTACAAACTGCAGTCAATAGCTCTATTCATTATAGACGAAAACGTAAGTCAACAGCTGCTGGGGATCGTGCTAAAGAAATTATAACAAATTTTTTCAAACGAGATGATGTAGTTGCAGGACAACTGGAAAGAAGGAAATCATTATAAGATCGAAAATTAAGAAACAAAAGAGATTTCTTACATACACTGTAAAAAACCTACACGCAAAATTTGTGTCTGAATTTAATGAAATTTCACTGTCTTACAGAACATTTTGCCACCTAAAATCATTCTGGGTTATATAGCCAAGTTGTTCAGACAGAGAAAAGTGTCTTTGCAAGCTTCATGAAAACTGTTCATTTCTAACAACAAAGCCACATCAGTTAAAATTATTAGATGCTGTTAACGTAGAGCAGCTAGCTTACAGTATGCCTTGAACACAGAGTCCAAAAACTGCATGTATGGCGATTGTGACAAATGTGCCGAATTGCTAGTTAAATTACTGAATCCAGAAAGTCTTGATAAGGAGCAGGATGAATTTTATTGGGAATGGTGCACACGACCTAAGAAACAGTTCTGAAGGTGAAAAATCCAGGAAGTGTAGTAGTTAAAGTAACTGAAAAGGTCAAGGTAACCACAAAAATAGTTGATGTAATTGACAAATTTCAATCAGCGATTACAAGACTACGCAGGCATGTTTATAACATTCGTCACCAATACAAGGCATATAAAGAATTACGATTTGGCTTAACACCTCAAGAATGCCTATTCCATTCCGATTTTGTGGAAAATTACAGTTGTAAATTCACCAAGAAAATTCTAGCAGTACATGTCGGTGCTTCACATCAGCAGGCAAGTCTCCACCCTGGTGTGTTGTATATTGGCAACAGCAGAACCTCTATGTGTTGCAACTATATCAGACAGTAGAAAACATGAACCAGCTGCAATTTGGGTGTATTTAAAACCAATTATGACGTTTATACGTGAGAACCATCCCGCAATATTATATCTTCATTATTTCAGTTAAATAACGGTACTGTCGGTACTAACTTAGTACCGTCAAAAGGCAAACTTCTTTCTACTTAGCACCCCCAAAGCAGAATATCGAGCGACGGGGTGACAATGTCGCAGAACGAAAGTGAGGGCTGCAGAAAGATATCATATAGAACAGGGGTCGTTTCTTTTTTTTTTTTTTGTTTGGTTGTAGATTTGAAGGTTCGTTTTTTTTTTCTGCACCTGCAGAAAGTTTTTCGTCTTAGCATCAATCGTCGCAGAAAGATAAAAAACATTCTGTTTTCGGGCTTAGCACAATCCTTTTGAATTCGGCTTCAAAGGGTTAAGTTAGAACTTTTTTGAAGCAGCCCTTGGGAAAGGGCTCCAGATGGTGCAGGGAGTGCCTTAAAACACTCTGCTGATAGAGCTGTTCTACTTGGATCAGATGTTCAGGATGCTGAAAAGATGTATAAAGTTTTAAATCGTTCAGAAACAAAAGTTAAACCTCTGTTGAGGTCGAGGGAGCATATGCCAAGCAATCTCCCTTCCGTGCCAGGAACGATGAAAATTCATCAAATTATCTGCCTTGAGCCCCGGAAGATAACATATTATGATGTCAGATGCTCATGCGCTAAACTAGAAACTGGAAAAGGGTATGACTGCTTTCAAATGAAGTCATTTACGTTTTCATCCACATCAGATACCGTCTTACGGGATGAACGTGAAATAAGAGCTGAGTCAGCATTGCAACCACTAGAGTCCGCAACAGATGAAATAATTGGTAAATGGTGTGTAATTGAGTACAACACATACGGATATCCAGAAATTGTACAACAGTTTGATGAGACTCAAATTGAAGTTTCATGTATGCATTCTGTTCAAGAAAATAGATTCTTTTGGCCAGCTAGGAAGGATACTCCGTGGTATGACTTTAGTAAGGTTATTTTTATAATTCCAGAGCCTACAAAGGCTGATCCTAATGAGAAATTTCTTGCAGTCGAACCTGGACTTTGGAAAAACATTTCGAAAAAAACTAGACTTTGGAAAACACTAGATATTAAATTTGCTTGAGGTTTACCATTTTTGCTATTTTTACTATTAACTAGAAATTCTGGAGATATTACAATATGCTGCCATTAATCTTGTCATTTAAATAAAGTGTCATTTACAAATAAGTGTGTCAACTCTGTACTGGCTGTTTAACTCCGTCACAGCTGATCAACTCTGTCACGCACACAAAATTAAAACTATTCAAAATATATATAAAATAAGTTTTTGTAAGCTCTGCTGAGCAGATGACAGTAACAAGTAATTCAATTACTACATATCCGAAGCATAATAAAAATAGAATTTGGTTTATTTTATATTTTTTTTCTTTTTTTTATAAAGAAAAATTTTATATTTTTCTTTTCTTTGTCAACCGTAGTGGGATATTGACCCAAGTGCATCAACGTTAATGCTTATTTAAACAGTGACATTGAAGAAGAAATGTACATGGGATACCCAAAGGTTTCCATGCAATTACATTGGAAGCTAGAAAACAATGAACGGTTGCTATGTTAAATATAGAAGCTGAATATAGGAATATTTCATAAGTGGCAAAAGAAACCATATATCTTCAGAATATCATATTAGAAATTCAAGGTAAATATCCACGACCAACTGTACTCTCCAACAATAACCAGAGAATAAAATGTAGATTGAAAATCCAGTTATATTTAGTTGTCAAAGAACATTTTGAATGGGAAGTGGTCTCTGATTGTGAAGTGAACAGATGCAGACAAATGCCTGCAGAGATATTCACTAAGCAATTGTTTATATCCAACACAAGAAGTATGATATTTCAGTAGGACTAAGTGCAAATTAAAAAAGACCCCGTGATTGACTGGGACTGTTAATATTTATGTTATTTATGTCTATGTAAACATTTTAAAGTATTACAAATGTAACTTTGTGGGGAAGTGTTGGAAATAAAGTAAAGATGACATTAGTTGTAGTACTATCGTTAACTCCTCAATCGGATGTTGTGTTTGAGGCACTAATGATACTCCTATGTCATCTTTGCTTTATTTCCAATAAATGAACTAAAATTGGATTATAAAATAAAGGATAATAGGAATGTCATTTTAAGGTGAGAAATAGTGAAAAAAATCTTTGGTTGCTTTGTATACTTGGAATCGATTACAAATATATAATTCTAATGTTCTTCTAGATAAATCACTTGATAAACCTGAACTATTCTTTAAGGAAGCTAATTGATTTTAATAATAAGGCCCTCTCCTTCAGTGTGAGCTTAGAATAATCAATGATTCCAGACTGGATTAAAAGCTGAAGCCATGTTACTAATACTATTACTAATTACTAATATTATTTATTTCGGTTCCATTTACTTTATTATGTGTGTTTGTGAAATTTAAGGTTTTAATTTTTAAGTTTATATCTATCATTTGGTTAAAATGTTAATGTACACTCTTAATAATGCTATTTTTAACAATAATTTGTTTGGAGGATTCTTTTCTTTCTTTTTTCTTTCTTTTTCTTACTAAAGGAGAATTTAAATTTATCTCATTTTCTATTGAAAACAATATTCAAAATATAAGGGAATGATTGAACTTGTTATTAGCACATTAAAATTTGTATATACTGGGCAATCACTTATACTGCCCAGTAGTGGATATTGCTCCCTTTCTTAGCCAATACCTCGAGGCATGGATTTGATGCAATTCTGAAAAATAGTTGGGCATATCAGTTTGACGACAGTGTTTCCCATGGCTTATCCACAGTCCTGGTGGTGCATCCAACTCATCAAATTCTTCTGCCAATACGATCCTAAAGTTGCTTAATAAGTTCAAATCAGGCAAAAAAAAAAGAAGGCCAGTTCATTCAACCTTTGTTTTATGCACAATCAGTGCTGTGTGATATGACATAGTTCGAACACATTGAAAGGCTGTTGCCATAAACGATGCACTTAATCTGTAACAATAGACAAATAGCCATTGCATAACAGCTATACCTGTCTGTATAAACTATGGTGTCAGGGAAAATGTTGTGGAGGTCCATCTGGTATTGCATTGTACGAAATTGTTAGAATCATGACTTGTCAGGGAAGGTAATCATCTGCCCGTATTTCCACAGTTCCATGGGAATGTTTCTGTGAAAACTCAAAGCTTGTTGTTGATGGTTGCCAGTCAACATGCGTATCTGCTCTCAGACTAATGAAGGGTTCTGTGATAGAGACACCCTAGTGGTGCTTTCCCCCCTCTCTCCCAGGTTGTATTTTCTAGTTATTCGTTCGATAGTTATATGGCTTTTGGCAGACACTATTAATGGAAGATAATACCATCAATAATCAGCGGTGCTTGGTTAGCTATAGCTGACTTGAGTGGTTCCCATGTCTCTACCATATTCGTTGAACATCTTAACAGCAGCAGTATAAAAATAGTTCACCAATTGAGCTGTCTAGAAAATATTGATCTTTTGAGACGACAGACCATGATCATTCCACAAGTCTGTTAAATCAACAATGTTTTCCATTTTCACAGTGTGCATCAGTACCCTGGTGGACAGTATCTCTGCTCTCCTATTTAAAAGTGTAAAGTGCCCTTTTCCTGTTGCCTTCCTGCAGGTTAAACTGTCCTATGCATTATCTTTTCAAGTGAATCATTGGAATTATGTGGGATAGGGGAGGTCAAAATTGTAATACGACTGCACTTTGTACATGGAATTAGAGTTGGGCCTAGGGTGCTTTGTACCTGGGCATTAGATACATTTGTGGTACTCCCCACTTCTCAATGAATTTTTGTGGATGCAAAATGGCAAGGGCCCCATGGTACCTGGATGCATGGCACTCACTGCTTCAGGGTAAGTGCTGCCCTTTGTAGAATGTTGTTTTGAATTATTTTCAACTTACAAATATTTTTAATAATATTTCCTATTAATTGCATATTTTCATGTATAAGACTTATGGAGTAAAGCCCCTCAAATCTCTCATACTTTTCCATTCTGTTAGAAGATAAAGCAGAAATTAAATTAAAGATTAATTTAGTGAAATGCCATGAAGCTCTTCAGCAAAATCATCACTGGCCATTGTTATGAGCTTTTAGAAGTCAGCAAACTCCAGTTATGTCCACTTTTCACTCGCTTTCATTCCATACATGGACAGAAAATCTCATTTCCTCTTTACTGCATTCTGTTACTTACAAGTTTGTTAGTTTTTAAGATCTTCAAGACTAATGTTGTTTGCTTATAATTCAAATGACTTTGAGTAGTATTTTATGTAGTTGTGTATTGCCAAAAGATTACCATTTGCTGTGAAGTTTGTTGAGTGTGGGATCCAGAAATAGCATTCTTATTGCATACAAAACTAGAACCTTCTCTACTTTATAGTTTATTTGGTTTCATTCCTCTTATGTGTTTCATATGAAACTTACCATTCAAAATTTACAAGCTCTGTTAACTTCAGTGTATCAAGTTGAATCCCTAGTACTGCTCACCCCTAAGGGGGGAGATGGGTGCAGGGCCCCAGGTGAGCTAAAAGTGTACCTCCCCTTTCTTCAATGATAATGCCCTGATCCCCCCCCCCCCTCAATGCAACTTCCCTAAAGATAAATTGCCACTGGTGGCTGTAAACTTCAATCAAATGGAGGTCTACAGACACTTTCGGAAATTACATATGTTTTTGGTTATCTATAATGTGGGGTTACAGTTGTGGGCTTTGTTGGAGCAAGTTGAATTTTAAACAAAGAAAATAACCATAAAATTTTTAATATTAAGTTTGATAATATTACAACAAATAATAATGAAAAAAAAAAAAAGATATTTTGTATTTTAAGGAAAGGAGTTTCTGTTTCTTTCCATTCATCCTTGTTTCAATTTATTTTTAACCAATGATATTTTCTGAACTATTCTTTTGCTTCATAACAAAATTTCTCAAAATAATAGTCACTAATGTCCAACTATGATTTATATTTTTGTATAAAAATATCACTGTATCCTGTTCACTTTCTCTAAAATGCAGCAGATATTATTGACAGTTTACTACTGCTGATAAGATGATGATCATTCTTTTGATAGATCGTTTTGCACTCACATCTTTTCATTGATGTTGGACTATTCTTCAGTTAGAACCACAAATGGTGTAGCATTCACTTTCCTTTTTAGAAATGCCTAAATGTTAGAAATGTTAGAAATGTTAGAGAAATGTAAGTTAGAGATATGTAAGACAACTCCATGAGTTCTATGTAAGAAACCTATGAGCCGTTTAATATATGTATGTTATATACGTTATATGTTATAAATATATTTTAGTATAATATAATATACTCAATCGCAAAATGTAGTCTACGAATGCTGATGTTGGATTTGCATTCATTACTGCAGTTAACAAAAAAAAATTGAAAGATGGACTTAAATCACTTTCAAAATAAACGGCTCATATATAAAACAATATAGAATAAAAATGGAAATAAATAAAACGCACTTACTTATGAAAGGTTGAATATAAAGATTTACATGGAAATAATCCGACAGTTTCGGAATACTATAAGTATTCCTTCATCAGGGACGGCACAAAGATATAGGACAAAGGACAACATTTAGGACGACATGATGGGGGAAGGGTATGTTGAAAGTGAGGGAATTAAGAGGATTAAGAAAGTTTAGCAATAGTGACGGGCGTTTATTTCATTCCACGCATGTTAAGCCTATTTAGTTATAAAACAATATCTTTCTCTGTTTTTTATTTTTGTTTTTTTATTCTAATTTTACAGGAAATCCATATTTGGAAATGTCGCCTACATCAACAACTATCTTCAAATCTGGAACTCCATCTACAGACATCAGGTTTTCTGAATATCAATTAGAAAAAGTTCGAGCCTATTTTACACCATCAGAAGACGATGATGAAAGATTGGTTCGAGCTTATTCCTTTGGTAGCAAACCAGAATCCACTAATCGACGTCGCTCAGGTCACTTGGACGTGTTTAATTCTGATACACGAACACGTGCATTTTCAGTGGGTAGCAAAGTGCCAGTGCAATTTGGCAAGCTATCATCTGGTATCGGTGGCTCAGCTTCTCCTAATTCAGCCTCTGCTGATAAGAGCAACAAGAGTTCCAGTGCTCCTCTGTTAGGTGGCAGTAAACTTAGCAGTTCTTGGTCAGGCACATCTGCATTTTTTAAAACTTATACAAATTCAAAACCAAATTACAATGAGGACTTGATGGAAATTGACTTCGGGAATCGTAATCAGAGTGGCCGCAGTTCTGACAGTGGTGGAAAGCGAAGCAACAATAGCAGTGTTGAAAGTCTGCCTCGATCAGGTAGGCCACGATCAAACAGCAAGTCCTCTAGCTCAAGGTCAGCAAAGCATGATACTCTGCAAGTGATAGGAGAAAAATCAGATGTATTTGTTCCTTCAAGTGAACTTATATCACAGAGATCGCCATCTTTGGAAGAAGATTATATGGAATTTTCGCAGTTTTCAAAGAGTAAAAGCACGATGGGAAGAGAGGAAGGATCTCGGTTGAGCTTTAGGAAAAAAGATATTAATTCTAATGTTCCAGTTGATAAATCATGTTTAATCACTAAACTGGAAAAAAGCAAATCTATTTCTTCAGAAGACTATGTGGAGATGGATAGCAAGGCCTCTAGCAAATTGGTTATTTTGCCTTCTAAGGAACAAGAAGCAACAAAAATGCAGCCACTAAAAGTTCAGGTTACCTTTCCTACAAAGGATGCAGGATCATCACCTCCAAGCTCTGGTGAATATGTTAATATTGATTTGGGCAAACACTACCACAAAATATCAACACCATCTTCAGGGTTAAGTTTCAATTCCTTAGGTAGTTCCTTCCGTTGCCACAGCTCAAAAACAGATTCAATTGAAGCCACAAATGCTGACTCCAAATCATCAAAGTCACCTATAGCCACCTGTGATTTTCCTCAGTTTTCATTGAATATTAGTAAACCCACTCCAAACATATCTCCTCATCATGATTATATGAATTTGCAGATAGGTGGCTTTAAGACAGGTAGTAATTCAAGCAATGTGCTAGTATCTGTGATTTCAGCTCAAGGATCTCAAAATATGGCAACAAAAGCTAAAATAGATGAAACTTCTGAAGAAGCTGCTATTAAGCCTGGTCCTCTAAAAACTGTGCAGTCCATTAGCAGAATGCAGAAGCAACTGTCGGCCCCTACAATCATGAGCACTATTCTGTCAAAAGGTGGTCCTTTCATGTCTCATCGCAAGATATCCTCACCAGCCACTTTATCATCTCCTGTGGAACCTGTGACTGGCTTGGAATCAATTGCTGCAATTTCTCATAGTAACAGTAGTAGCCAGAGTTTACCTTCAAAGACTTTTTCAGAAACTGTATTACCAGTAGGTAACTCAACCACAAAGGAAAGTAGCAAAGTGCTTGATACTACCAATGCTGAAAAACCTTATGAAAACATTTGCATTGGGAAGGACTCTAAGTCACGCCCTACATCTGTAAGTAGTGAACGGGAACTTAATTATGCATCACTTGATCTGAGTCCTTTAACGTTATCCACTCCTGCTCCTTCTTCCGAAGAAGATAAGTTACCTGTTTCTCCCAGAGTGACCCAAACAGCAACAGCTTCCAGTGACGAAGTGGTGGAAGGTAAAGCTGTTCCCAGTCAGTTTTCATACGCTGAAATTGATTTTACAAAATCAGAAGGCTTACGAAACACTAGCAACACAGTGCGCGAAATCCGCCAATGATGCAGTTGAACATTAATAGTTTGAAGGAAATGTAAGGAAATAATGATGTGGAATCATAAAATGATTAAGTAATTATTGACAAACCTTCCAAAATACTTTGAATTTTTTTGACTGTGCCAGAAAACTACATATGAAGAGTTTCCTATTTATGATAAGCCTATTTTAAAATGTTCATTAGTGTGCAGGATTAATGATTATTGAAATGAGATTCATATTGAGTCAATTAAAAAATATATATAAACATAAATATATATTATCATAAATATTTTCATTATTTCTTATTTGCATGTTACTAATTATTTTTTATTATTATTAGAATATGTTGTCTTCTTTTATATGTTTTTCAAATGTGTACATCACTCACTGTGTTGATATAGATTACTATCAATTGCCTATTGTCTTCTACATGTCTCACTTTTGCCTTCTGTGAAAAGCATTTACACAAAGAATTTCCAATGGATTTTGATCCAATGTATTTATTTATTTATTTTGTTGTCACTAATCCTACAGCCGCTCTCTAGGCCATTTAATCATTATTTTTTTCCTTTAAGAAGTCCTCTGAACCACCTTCATTAAAACTGACATTAATTAACCTTTCAATTGTTTGCTAATTTTCAATTGATGTCTTCCTGGAGCCGTTTGCAAAAAGTAATAAATAGAAATTAAAAGTAATTTTATATCTGATCTTGAATTGCCTTTAAATACAACAGTTGATATTCGTAAGGCAGTGGTTATCAACCCTTCCCTTAAGTCAAAAATTTTATATAGTCATGGACACAAGTTTTTGTAAACTTTTTGTCTAATGTATTTATGAAATACAGAAGTGACAAATAACAACAAAGGAATCTACAGTATAAAATTAAAACCATAATTTATTCTTTATAAAAAGCAAAAATGAAAAGAAACAAAATTCATTGTGAGACAGAAATCTCTGTTCAACTTATTAGTACATTGGGAAAATAATGCTTTTTAATCTCTTTTTAAGAAAAAAAAAAAAAAAGATCTTACTACAAAAATTGTTTTTGAAACGAAGCATACTTTCAAAAAATCATTCCCTCCGGTCTTCATCGGCACCCCATAGTTTGAGAACCATTGATGATCTCTGAACTCCCTTCCATGATTTTAAAACTATTTCCTCAAATAGGGCATCTTCAAGAAGTCTTATGTTTTTATTGAACATTTCTATTATAAGTAGGAGACATTTTGTAAAACAGAAGCAACAATTTTAAATATACGTACAATTGAATTTTTCAGTATATGTTTCTTTAATCAGTAGCTTTTGAAAAAATAATAATAATAATCAATTGAAACAAATAATTGAATTTAATTTTAGAAATCTTAAATAATTTAAGTTGATTTTAGTTTTGTTTTTTTTTTTTGCAAAAGTTCTAGTTTTCTTCAACCATCCAAAATAGAAAATCAATTCTTTAATGATATTTAAAAAACAGCTGCGAAAAAACCATGATTAAAAGAAAAAATATAAATATTCTTATTGCAGTATAACAGTTAAACATTTCCTTATTGTATTTTTTTCCATTACTGTTCTAAGTCTTCAGTGTTGACTCCATTTTCTTTCATTCTGCAAATAAAAGTAATTTAGAGAAATAATTTCTCCAAAGGTTTTTTCCATTGCCAAATGATAGCAAGATGTTCCCAGAGAAATAGATCAGGATAAAATTTGTGGTGCAACAGAATTCTAATAATAGAAGCCATTAAAGATCAGCCTTCAAACAAGTGTCAATTCTTCATCTCTCTCTTAAAAAGCTTTTCCATTTTCTCTCCTCAAAAGAAAATAATCTTAGGATAATCTTAGAGATACAATTTCAATTGGAAAACCTTGATTCAGAAAACAGCCGATTGAACTTCATCACAAATAGTTATGTGCTTTGCTTTTTGAAATTTATTTATTATTTGTTTTTGTTTTTATCTGTTTTGTAATTGACATTATCAAAGAGAAGTTTTTAAACTAGATTTTAGCAAAACTTAAAAACACTTGCAGTCTGTTTCCTATTATTATTTAAAAAGTATCCAATACTTTCCTTTGTTTCTACATCCATTTGGTTTTTATTTATTTACTTACTTTATTTTTCCTTGAAGAAAGCTTTTTTCTTTTTTTCTTTTTTTTTAGTCTTTTAATAAAATTAAAAAAAATAGTTCCAAGCATAATTTTTAGATTATCTCAATATTATCCCTTGGATTCCAGTCCTTGGAGTTTTACTAACCTTAGACTATTAATAATGCTAAGACAATTCCAAGTTGCCTAAAATGTGAGACCAACAACCACTTGGACCATTTTCCAAAGGAAATGCAAAATACTTCCATCTAAACTAAATCTGAATAAGATCGATATCTTGAAATAGCTTCAGTTTGATGACAAATCCCATTGTTCAGGAGATCGTGAATTTTTTTTAAAGAATCTAACATTCTTTGGGCCAGTGTTTTATCAATATTGTTTTCTTTAAATATTTAGGAACCAATTGAGCTGATGACGTAGTTCTGTCTTTTATTTCAAGTGGACAAAAGATTAGATTTTTATTTATTTCAAGAGTTGATTTTTTTGTTTTAAAAATAATCGCTCTTATTTTATACAAATAAGTAAAAGTGACTTATTCAATTTCAATGAATGATTCCAATTTAATGGAAAAATAAACATTTAATGTGAGAAATATTTTGATCCCACAAAGGAAGAGTCTGTCTTTTTCTCATTCAATGACAATTTAGTCTTAGATGAGAATTTTTTTTTATTATTATTTTAAACAAAATTTACACAATTCTCTGCCAAGCAAGAAATTTTGCAATATTATGAACACATATAAACACAAAATTCTGTATTTGTTATTTAAAAGAAATGATATAGGTGGTATTTTGAATTTATGAGTCTAAAAGAAGAACTTTGTTGATTATTTTTACAATATATTGATTTGGCTGCTTTCAACTACGTCCTGTTATAGTTGTAACATAACTATAAGCCTTATTAATTTACTCAACCAGTATGATATTTAGATTTAGAATTTTATTTCAATAATTGTTAAATAATTTCTTATCAGAAATGAGTCATTGATAATCGAATGTGTTAGTGTGGTTTAGTAAACCCTTATCAACAGAGACTATATCTAACTGATTTCAGCGTTTCGAAAATTCTAGTCCTTTTTTTAGTAGTTAGAATTCTTTTTAACAGTTTCTTCTACAAACAAGTTGTCTAGGATTATTTATGAAATGAAGTTATATTTACATAATGTCTGAGGCAGTCGATTAAAATCTAGACATGAGATCAATGTGGAACTGAAAAGGCTCTTTCAAATGTTTTCTCTTTTTCATTCCCTGGAGCAATTTGTGTAAGAATTGATTTGCATCCAACTGAGGTGTTATATTATTATTATTATTATTATTATTATGTTTGTATGTTTCAAACCTTGGGTTTCCCCAGCAAAAAGAATATGGATTATTATTATTATTATTATATTAACTAGATTGTTGGTAAATTAGTGATAAAACATTGAACAATAGTTCCTTTTTTTCCTTAAAAAGCAATTTTTTTAAAACTTTACTCCTTAATAAAAAATTCCACAGTTATTAGTTATTTAGTAAAAATAACAAAACTATCATCATCCAAGTTTAAAGAGCACAGTATAATTGAGAAGAAAAATACATATAGACCTTCGCTTTTTACAAAAAAAAAAAAAAAGGTTTAAGTTGATCATTAGTAAAATAATGAAGAAATTGTAAGTCTTAAGGAGATGATGTAAATAAAAGAGAAATGATCTCCTTAAGAATAAAACTATTAGCATTGCTTTTGTTCTATAAAAAATAAAAAGTTTTCATAGCTTTTGTCTCTGTATCATCTATAAGTAACAGTAGCTCCTGTAACAGGTAGTCATTACATCAATATAATAATGAATCCACTTAAATTACTTATTTAATTCCTTATCTTGTTGATATAATAAAATGTTGTTGTATCAGCAGAATACCATCGGAAGGGTATTCAAAATCTCGTCCTGGTATAAGTATCATTGTTGTTACATGTTATTTATTGAACTGAAAAGTTTAATCCAGAAATTTATATTTATAAAGCTTTCACAGCAACCTCTGCTTTTAAATTTTAATTTTAGATTTTTGGATTTTTCAATCAAAATTGTCTGTATCTATAAAGTGATTAAAATTTGCTGTTGAAATTTGAAAAATACTAAAGCCATTGATCACGATATGCTTAATTTGCAGCTAAAACTGTGTGTTAAGTAAACCAATTGTTAGTTCTGAAACTTTGATAAGCCTTTTTTTGTATCTAAGGTCTACTGTGAACTAACAACTAAAATATAATCAGAAAAGTATTTTTTACAAAAATGTTCTTATTTGCAAATGGTCTATTTTTTCAGTAAATTTTGACTTTTATTTTGTCCTTATTTCAAACTTCATTTAATCAGTGCATGAAAATTGAATAAAAAAAGGTACAGCCAGCAAAAGGTAGCAAAAACAACAAAGAAATAAAAAAAGACCCTAGGGTCGCTACACACTTGAGCCAATTCTGAATTTTAGTTTGGAAAGTAATAAAACAATAAAAGGGGAAGAAAGTGGAGGGGAGCTTTCCTGACACGAGCAAGTAATAATGTGGCAATTACTTCTCATTGTGTTTCGGTCTGCTTCGGGTGGTTCCTGCAGACTTGGGATATGAGACAGAGTCCGATCTCCCAAGTCTGACTAAAACGCCTAGGGCAAACCGAAACACAATGAGAAGCAATTATTACTTGCTCATGTCAGGAAAGCTCCCCTCCACTTTCTTCCCCTTTTATTGTTTTATTACTTTCCAAACTAAAAATCAGAATTGGCTCAAGTGCATAGTGACGCTAATGCTATTGTCTTAAAAGCATCTGTTTTTCTTGGCTAATCTTTTATCAAAATGAATGAACTGATGAAGCTTAAGTGTTGTCTTAAGATTCAAGCATTGTTCTGAGGCTGTGGCAGCAACACTTAGATGAATAGGAAATTGATATTTCTTTTTCACAATAAACATTTATTCTGTTGTAAATTTTGGTTTGCTATTAGATTATTGTTGCCTTATGGTTGTTCTTCATTTATCCAGATTGTTTCTGAATTACTCTGAAGTATTATGTAAAAATACAGAAGAGATCTAAACAATCATTTTGTAATAATTAATGAGTGATTAACAAGCCATTAGGTATGTGTATGAGAGCATTCAATTCTCAATGTATCTGCCAGCAGGAAAATAATATCATTCACCAAGGAAAACAAAAACTATATTAATATATCCTTTGCATTGTAGTGATATTTTCATGGCTGCACTGATCCTATCTCCTACAGTCTTTGGCCACAACCATTGTGATTTTAGTGTGGTAGGGTTATTTTCTGTTGATTTTTCATTGTATAGCTATGCAGCTTTCCCAAACTTCCTCCAGTCTCACTATAAAGAAAAATCTTGTCAGCAAAAATTCTGGTTAATTACGTATAAATCATGCTGATCATTAGAATAAATGTCTGCTAGAGGCTGGCAGCAAAGTGAATGAATCCAATGAGAAAAGTCCCATTGTGCAGATGCTGAACAAAGTGAAGATCTACGGGTACCATTGTGGAATTGGTGCTTTAGAAAGTACTGTTCAGGGCTGTGCCCCCTCCCCCTATAATGGAAGCACATCAAATCACTCATTTTAATCTAAAACTTGTTGTGCAGACCTCAGTGTAATCCTGTAAATTTATATTTCTTTAAAATACTATGTATTTTAATCATTCCAATAATGTAATGTAATGTTTCCTATAATCATTATCAATTTATTAATGCCATTTTCTTTCAAATGTACAGTTGTTTTGTAGATTTTTGAGACTTTGGTTTTGAATTGTTTTGCTCAAACTTTTTGTTTTTCTATTAATTAAGAGAAATGGTTTAATTTTAATGTTGATTTTTGTAAAACTATTTATTACATTTAATTTTAAATTGTTCAGATCAATGAAAATGATTTATTAGTGCAGATGTTTTCAAATGAGTTCTGTCTATTTAAGTCATTTTATTGAGTTGAAAATTAGTTGAATAACTTCTGTGAATTTCATGACAAAAATATCAGGATGCCTCTTTCTATTAATATCCATATACTTTTGACAATGCAGTGTATCAATAGAAAAAGATGAAAAGACATTGAAAGCTTTAAATTAGGTAATTAATTAACTTAAAAATTTGAACTAACTTTGTCATAATGCTTCCCCCATCCCCCTCAAAAAGTAATGAATAGAAAATATTTTCCTATGACTAATAAAAATGAACATTTGATTATTTATAATTTTCTTTACAAAGCAATAATGAAAAAAAAAAGCCCCTAAAATGAATAAACTTTTGGAGATAAGTAGTTGTCAATTCGTAATACAAATAATTAATTAAATTCAGACTCAAATACAAGATCTGAATTCAAATGAGAATCCTCAGTAGATTTTAAAATTGAACACAAGAGACAATGTTTCTGAATGTTAATGATTTTTCTGCCTTCAGGTAACCTAATAGAATAGAACAAGTGAATTCCAGCAAAAGTGTTAAAAATATTGGTGAAAGTTTCATCAAACTTCAACCATTCTTTTTAGAAATAGAATATTAATAAATGATATTTTTTGAAGTCACTATTCGAAATTGAAGTGTAATTTATTCTTGATAGGTTTACTGTTGTAATTTTACTATCTTTTTAAAAAGAAAAATGTGACACAAAGATGAAATAACAATTTGTGATTTGAAAAATGTATTAAAACTATAACTTTATTAGTAGACAGAATACTTATATATATTAAGTATTCTTATCTACTGAAATAAATACACCACAGGTAGTGATAATGAATTTTGTATAACAACTTATTTCCATAATATTAATATTATTCTAGGTAGAATATTATTATTAAAATTACTGATACCAATTATTTTAATAATTAAAACTAAAAACTATTAAGGTGAAATGAGTTATTTTACATCATATACTTTTCTTATCAAAATGAAACTGTAGAAATTTATATTTAAAAATAATTATAAATCTGAAATTTATTAATGTGTTTCATTTTCAATATTTGTTTTTATATTGATGTAAAAAAAAATAATGTCTGTTATCAAAACTGGATTTAACTTGAATTATTATTATTATTGTCATTTAATTTCATCGAAACTATTTTATTCTTTATTATAGGATTATATTTTATATTTGACATGAACTATAAGAACATTCATTTAGCCAATACTTGTAATACACTTTTTGAGAAATGATAAACTGTTACAAACCAGGAAAAAAACAAAATATTTTATACATTATACAAATGTAAGCCTTAACATCAAATTCCATTCCTAAAAGAACATGTATTTTGGTAAGAATTTTTGAAATTATATGAAATTAACAAAGGTCAATCAAACCATCCCATTTGAATGAGATGATGTTGAAGAGCTTTGTCAGGTTTGGAATCAAACATCCAAATTAGATAACAAAAAGAGTTCCTGACATTCATCCAATTATAAACAATTAAAAGAAATAAATGTCATAGTTCAATAGTTGCTTAAAGAAATAATAGCATCCATGGGGTCCCTAAAGAAAACTTATTGTTATTTTTTTTTCAAATTCCTTCAGTTTTAATAGAGTATTTAGAAAATTAAACTTTGGATAAATCATTGAGGTTTATGAAATCAATAGCAAATATTGCTTTATAGTGTTCATAGCAGTTTCCATTGTACTCTAAGAAAAAAATAATTGCAATTTCTGCAATCAAATGTAAATTTACAGGAATTGAAAAAAAAAAAAAAAAAAAAAAATTGTTCGAGTACTTTGCTGAATGGAAACTTGTCCTAGATTTTTCATGGCTTTACTTTCTTCTTATAATAAGTAGATTAATCTTCTTTAGGTGTTGGGGATCAACGTTTAATTTGTGTTCAGTCTACAGTGACCAAAAAACTTAGTCTTAATAAAAAGATGGAGTTATGTCATATTATGGAACTTTCACTCGAGAATCATAAACATATCTTAAAAATATATATATGTATTTCTCTTATAAGATTAACAAAAAGCATATTTTCTTCTTTTTGACCTCAGTTTTATGGCTGTAATTTAAACTTCACCTTTTCAGAAATAATTCCATATTAATTTCACGTAAAGCAACAGATTTAACTTTTTCCATTGAGATATTTGTAAATGGTTGAGAAAAATTACAGAAGCAGGGTTCTTTGGTGGATTTCTTCAATGACAGCAGGATTTATTGAGGATTTTCAAAGGAATTTTTTGGAAAGGATTGAAGAAGTTGATTAACAGAAACTACTTTCTGAATATTTATTTTTAATACATTGTTGTAAATAATTATTACATTATTATTATTATTATTATTATTATTATTATTATTATTATTATTATTATTACTAATATTGGTGTAATAATAAGTAGCTAAGTGAAATATTTGCTTGAAGTTCTTGTAAGTGCAGTATTTAAATGATTTTATCAGTTATGCTTTGCTTGAACGAGACCTGATGAAACTTGTTAGACCCATAATCCAAAGAACCTTAGATCAGTCAGCTACGAATGCTTGTTTTTTGTTTTTTAAACCAAATTACATCTGAAACATAGGCTCAAAGAGAATTGAATGTTTGCAGATGAAGTTTTACTACATAAACACAAAATTGGATTAGCCATGTTCTTGTTTCTCACATATCAAATCTATTTTTTAATGTATGAATTTAATATCTGATAAAATGCATGAAGAACAGGGATCTAGTGCAGTGTTATAGAATAATCAATGAATTTTAGCTCTTTATAGATCCGTGAGAAGATAGTCCTAAGACACAAAAGAAAATAAGTTGTTTATATGTTATTTTTAATATTTTTTTTTATAAATTGCTCAAATTGAATTCAATAGATAATTTATTAGAATAACATTATCAATTATTTTTTATATTCATTCTTGGAATACTATCTATAAAATAGTTGCTACCAATTCAAACACCAACAAATGTTTAAGGTGAGATTGTTAGATTTTCAATCGCCGCCTTCAGATTCCCAACATTGCTTTTTATTAAATTAAACTAAAAGAAAGAAACAACATTTACTTTGTTTCAAAAAAAAAAGTATATATATCACACAAACACAAAGCAGGAAAGCAACAACGAGAGACAACGACATCCCCCAAAAAACCAAATAGAAATTTCTAATGTTGATAATATTCTTTTCACATAATTATAACTCAATTTACAATTTGACAAATTACAATTATCAGCAATTATTCCTTGAAAAATTGTTTTTAAGTATAGAAAATTATGTATTTTAAATAATTTTTATCTTTTTTCTTTCTGTTATTTTCTTATCAATTTCTTTTGAAAAGTCATCTTCTCCTGCTTCTCAGATGTTCAAATGTCAACAAAAATGTAGGACTTAGAAGTTCAAAGTGTTGTTTGTTACTAGAGTTTAAAAAAAATAAATAAAAACAAAGTGACCTAATAAGTCAGGAATGACAAAGTGTAGAAATAAAGAAATCATAGATTCTGAAAAAAAAAAAAAAAAAAAACAACTTTTGGAATGTAAATATTTTTAAGTGAAAGTTAAATTTAAAGTTTTGATTTTAATTCCAACTTCTCATATCTGTAAAAAATGTGTTTCAAATATTTTTAATTTACTTGGAAATGCAATGGAAAGGAGTTGGAAAAAAAATATATTTATGTTAAATATACTATATATATATATATATATATATACTGTTTTGTCTTAAAAATTGAATTGTTAGTTGTTTTTTTTTTCACACAATTACTCAAACATAATTTACATTTTGGATAAAATTTCAAAAAAATTAGGAATTTTTTTTTAAAATTGCAGGATTTATTTCTTTATTTTTTTTATCTTTTAGTAAAAAAAAAAAAATACATCTTCCAAAAAAATTAAATACCTCTTGTATTACTTGGATTCCAACACTTAACATGTGGTTTCTTCAAATTGTATTTCAGTCTTAGCTCATATCGCTATTGGATTTAATCCAGTAGTAAGTTAGGACGACTTGGAGAAATTGGCCATAACTATTGTAGCCAAACTGCTGCTAAAGGAGGAGGATTCTGAATTAGACTTAGAAATTTAGCAAATCTCACAAAGCCCTTCTTCCAATAGGAATTCCTTATTATGTTGGCTAAATAGAGAGGACATTACTATTGATGAAGCGATACATTGAACTGACCTCCTTCTCATGTCAATTGGTCCAATTACAGGAGTTGTTTGGAGAAAAATTCTGACTGTTTTATTTTTATTAACCTGTCGTTTTTTGGTGGGTTAATAGTTGGATACAAAACATTAGATATTTTTGACAAATTAATATTATTCAGAAATGCTATTAAAACTGTTTATTTCAGTAGAAATTATATTTAAAAGCAAACTGTTAAGTTAATATTTACAAGCTATGTATGAGAAGCATAGCCTTGCTAAAAGTCAATAATTTAGGATGGTTCAGAGAAATTTATCCTGAAATAGGAGACATACAGTAAAGAAAGAAGTGGATTAATCTTAGTAAGTAATACAGCTTTTGGGACATGTTGCCAAACAGTGTTCAGTCCATATTGTTGAATTTAGGATTTTTCCAACATCAAGATTAACAAATGTTATGACAAATGCAGCCTAAACTTCGGTATCCTTCCAATGAGCGAATGTCATAAACTCATGAAATATCACCATTTTTGTCATTCCTTACACAGAAGCATTTAGATTTGGGTAAATCTAAAGAAAGGCTTTACTAAGAAGAATGATCCTGTCAACAAAAACAAATTGCAGATGAAGCAACATTAATAGAAGTTCTTAGTAATGGAAACATTCCATTCTGTTTAATAACACCACAAATGGAATGTTACATGATTCTGTTTGAATAGATGAAGTACAAGTTCCATGTAGCAGTACAGTTAGCATTATATGTAAACTATCCTTGTCCTCAGCAAGACCCCCAACTATGAAGGGTTGGACACATAATATGAACACCATATCAAAATGGGCCATACTTCATTCGTGTAGCAGGGTCATGCCTTCTAGAATAGATCACTGCCACGTAGTGACCATGAAGGCGGAGGTATCAGTCGATCAGTAGCAGTCCTATGGGTTGCTTGTGAAACTTGTGCTAGCAGTGAAACTCTGTTATGTCCGACATCTCAGACTTTGAAAGAGGCATGATCATTGGACGAAAACAGTCAACCTTGTGGATGTTGCAAGAAGCACTGGGTCAACTGTTATAACAGCCTGCACAAAACATATCTGGACAAAATAATATGAACACCTGTGAAATGACACAAAATCTTTATTAGGAGGGTGTTGGCCCACTCTTTGCCTGAATTAAGAACAAAAGAAAGCTCATTGACAGGGCTAGCCCAGTGTTGAAGCGGATAGTGGCCTCACAGCACAAGACAACGGTGTCCCAGATAATCTCTGAGATAAACACCCATCTTCAGGACCCCATATCAACCAAAACTATTCAACGGGAACTGCGTGTTTAGAAACTAAAACATTCTAAAATTAAAAAAATAAATATTTTAAACTTAACTGAATACTGAACATTTCCCCCACCGAAATCTTTTGATTTCCCATTATAACATCAAAAAATAAATAAATAAACAAAAATAAATAATAATGATAAATTAATTCTGATAAGATTAAGCACTAATCACAGAACATTTCAAATAACCACAGGAAATATGTAGAGTAACTACAAATACATGACCATCCCAACCAGGATGAAGCTCCGAAACTCGACCAAAATGCCACTTATTAGAAGGTAAATCTGAATGAAATAAAACGAGATCTCCAATTTTTACATTGGGTGAACAGAAATCCATTTGTTTCTTTGCCGAAGAGTGTGAAGATAATCATTTCTCCACAATTTCCAAAATTGAGAAGTCCATTGAACAACTTCCCAACGAGAAAGTCTATTTACATTAATATCCAGTAAATCATACTCAGGAGCTGAAACTAAATCACAACCCATCAAGAAATGTGCTGGAGTGAGCAAACCAAATTTATTTGGATACCTGGAAAGACTAAAATGAGGACATGAATTGAGCACTGCCTCAATTCGGGCAAATGACTTAGCCAGTTCCTCAAAAGATAAGACACATGAACCAACAACCCGTTTCAGATTTAATTCCAGCTTTGACAATACCACCAAAATGATTTCCCAAAGGAAGATTAAATTTCCAAATTATATTACTCTGGGTAAAACCATCGATAAGGTTATCCTTTTCCTCTATATAAATTTATTCACTTCAGAAAGATATTTAGCAGCAGCAACAAAGTTTCCACCATCTGAATACACTTATGTGTGGTAATCCATGTCGAGAGGTAAAACGATCAAAAGCAGCAAGAAAAGAAACACAATTTTAAAGATGAAACTATTTCAGCATGAATTGCTCGAATAGAGAATAGAAACAAACAAAAATAAATAAACCTTTGAAACTTTAGCATTTTTGCCATTACTTTCCTTTGTGTAGAAAGGTCCGCTCAGGTCAACTCCTACGGTTAAGAATGGAATAGAATCTTTGAGACGATCATTAGCGGTTCACTGGTTTAACCCTGAAACATGTTAAACGTCTAGCCAAAAACGATCTAGATGTTTAACATCAATTATCTAGATCTTATAACATAGTGAGCAGCAATAATCCAATACCTTTGACATAAAATACCTTGCAATGTCCTTGGACCAACATGAAGATAAATTGTATGGAAATAGTCAATCACAATGTTTGTAAAATTGCATTTTTTAGCTAGTTAAATTGGATGATCTGTTTTAATAGGAAGGTTCGGATAATCCAATCGATCCCCCCACCATAAGAAGACCTTGGAAATCAATAAAAGCATTAAGCTTACATAAATGACGACTACAATTCTTCATTACGACGAAATGCAACAATTTCTGAAGAAAAATTATTGACTGTAAGTAAGTAAGTAAGTTTATTTAACTTCAATCGGGGTTTTACCCTTTACAAGTTATATGATTCCAAAGCTGTTAGACTATTATTTTACAATATAAAATTTTTTTAGTTTTTAATTACAACAATATAAGTTAATCCTAAATTAAATTTGATTTTAACTTTATCCTCCCAATCAGAATAAGTAATTAACAATATAAATGTAAATATATCCAAATAAATAATATCAATCCTAAAAGAGAAGAAAACACAAAAAAAAAACCAAAAAAAACTGTATACAAAGTACACACATACACAATTTCATTAATCGAACAAAGCAGCACCATAAATAAACAAAATTATAACTATTTTACACATGTATAATTCCTTAATGGCAAATTAAAAGAAGTTAAAAAAAAAAAAAAAACCTACTTTTCCAATCAATTCAATTGCAACTATACTAATTCCATTTTTTTCCCTTTGTCAATAAATATTATCATGAATTTACATAATTTTTTATTTACATATTGAGAGGACAAAATTTTATACCACCAACCTCTTCTATCCTTAACATTCTTAATTTCCAATCTTTCCCTTTCTTCCGTCAATTTCTCGCAATCAAAAATGATATGTTCCCAACCCTCTATTACTTTGCATCCCAACCTACAAAATTTATCTTCTGTTTTTTTCCAGTATTTGCTTTTCCTCCATAAGCATCCCATTCTTAATTTAATATATACTTCTTTTATATACTTATTTTTAACTTTTGTACAAATGTAGTAAGAACCATTTATTTGCCAATTTAAAAATTTGAAATATTCATTATATACCGAATTTTGTATTTTATTATATATTTTTTGCAAAGTTATTTCGCCAATTCTCGTTATAATATTTACTTTATTGGATGCCCAGTAATCGGCCTCTAAAGCTCTCTCCCTTTCTACTACCCCTCCCGCTTCAATAAATATTTCATTAATTTTTTGTGTCCAATTATTTAATTTTCCAATTTTAGCTTTCGAAACCATATCTTCCCAACATATTCTCGGCAGTCTTTTTATATTTAAATTTATTATTTTTTCCAAATATGTAAATGCTCTTTTTAACAAATCTAGACGAAGAGAAAACAGACCTAATTCCGCATTAATAATATATCCTGGGGCATCTCTATCCATCGACCAAACAACTTTCATAAACAAATTTTGTATAGATTCAAATTCTTCTCTAATTAACCATCCATCAATTTCCATTCCATAATTTACTATACTTTTTATCATTGTTTTAAATAAAAATCTAATTTTACTCCAATCCTCTAATTTTGATCTTTTTATTAATTTAATTACTTCCCACGCCGCTGCAACACCTTTCTCTTTTCTATATTTCACGTTTTCATTTATACTGTTTTGTGTTGTAAAAAACCTTCCTAAGTATTGATAACTATTTGTAATTAAAATTTCTTCATTATCCCAGTGCCACTTTTCATTTTTCGCTCTTTTTCCTCCTCTCCTAAAAATAATAATTTTTGTTTTCTTTAAATTTATTGTGAGTTTATTAACTTTTGTGAATTCCTTAAGTATCTTAATCATCTTATCTAATTCTGCTTTTGTTTCCGCCATTAACACCAAATCGTCCGCATACAATAAGCTATAAATTTTTTCTTTTCCTATCTTAGTTCCACCCCATCCTTCTTCTCTTAATTTTAGTTCTAGATTATTAATCAAAATTATAAATAAAACGGGACTTAGGCCACAACCCTGTCGTACACCTTTATTAAATTTAATTTTTTCTGTTCCATTCCCAATTGTAACTATAGTTTCTTCATAGATATTCCTAATTATTCTCAAAACTTTACCCTTTATTCCTATTTCCTCCAAACATTATAGTAATATCGTTCTGTCTATGGAATCAAATGCCGTTTTAAAGTCTACAAATAGTGCATACAATTTCTTTCTTTTTTCCATTAACCTTGTAGCTATACATAAATTATTGACTGTACCACTTTGATAATGCATCATGAGATCTAGTAAGCTCATCCGTGACCAAGGGACCAGTCATACAATGTGACTTTGATGTTCTACAGTTTGACAGAAATCGTAAACATCAAATAAAAACACTGCAATTTCTTGTAATCAGAAAACTTATTAATGCTTAACTCAATATCATTAAAAGAATATTTATATCTTTTCTTATATTCCTGACTGATTGAAGTAGATATGAGATCAGACTTTAACTCAGGTGGATTTGAAACTGTAATCTCATTCATTAAATTAATCAGCCATACGTTGCGATCAGGGCCGGATTAGCCATATAGCAGAAGTAGCAAATGCTACGGGCCCCGCGCTTCTAGGGGCCCCGCGCCTAAAGCAGAAAAGTGCAAAACAAATACTGCGCGATGAAAATCAACCTCCCCGGATATTTTAATTTGTTAGAAGCTTCTTTGCTAAAGAATGATGACCACCCCATTTCACTTTGAACTGTTGTGGAAGGTGTCAAAATGCCCCCCCCCCCCCCCTATAAGTTTTCTTCCAAATGTGCTTTGGATATTTGTCAATTTTTGAAGTTCGGCTTCCGTATTAATTATAGTTTCGTTCCCATACGTTAGAACAGGCACAGCCAATGATTTCCATAATATTCTACCTAGTTCTACTTTATTGTAGCTTTTATTACATATGCTCCTTATCCATCCACTTAGTTTATTTATTTTAGCTATTGTGTTGTTTATATGCTTTTTAAAGATTTGTCCCTCATTTGTTATTAATATTCCTAGATATTGATATTCATTGGTTTCTTTAATTTCCCGATTATTAATTTGCCAGAAGTTTTTCTCAACTACATTAAAATTTATTACTTCGCTTTTATTGCAATTGAATTCTATTTGAAAATCTTTTGCGATGCTTCCTGTCGTATTTAGTAGGCTCTGTAAATCCTTTTTATTATCTGAGAACAGTACAATGTCATCCGCAAACAATAGCCTGGCAGGATTTCATTGTCCTCCCTAGTTTTTTGGTTATCTAATTTTAGATTTCTAATAAAGTTTTATTTTTTGTTTTTAACTCTGTAGTCTTATAATTAAAGGACTTCTTTTGTCTGTGACGTCATCGTACCAGCGCATGCACATGATTGTTACGAATTTTCTTTGTGTAAAGTTATAAATTAGTGTAGCGTGGAAACGCGTTTAGCTAGGACATTGATTCGGGTATCATTGTGAAGAGCTCGCGGAGCTCTGCATACTATTCTCTTTTTTTTTATTTGTTTAAATTATATTTTGGAATTCCTAAATTACTTTTTTTTAATTGGAGTAATTTTATATTTCTTGCATTAAAATTACAACTTTAAAATTTAATTTCATACATTTTTACTCATTTTCCCTTCTACCCAGATTGATATAGTCAACATGAGCAATAGAGCCAGAGATACGAGTCGGCATTACGCTTCTGGAATTGCGAAACGTAAAGCAAAAGACGAAAAGGAAAAAAGAACCAAGATCTTATATCAAAAACTCGCAAGCTGTCTGAATTTTTTAATGTCATGCATGATGGTGCTGAATCTGAAGAAATCGAAGCAGAAGTCGCGTCTCACTGTGTAGTAGATGAAGGCAGTGCTATAGAAGAATCATCATTACCAATATTATCAATAAGATCTGCAACTCTTCACGATCTAGTCACATTTTCCAAAAGTCAAACTGAAGTCGAATGTACACCAAGTCCTCCCAATTTAGCCATATCATCTTCAAGCCAAACAGAGGCAGAAAGCACAGCACATGCTTCCAATGTAGCAACATCTTCTACAAGCCAAAAACAAAACGAAACTAAAATGTACTCCAACGATATTGGTGAATGGTCGAGCAACTTCAATCGAGATTATTGGATTGCGAAAGGAAGTAGCGAAGTGCAATATATGAACAGTGATTTCTTGTCTTCAAAAAAGACATACGATACAGAAAATAATTCACGAATTTGTCGAAAGTCGTTTTCACTTACACACATAAACCAACAAACAAAAGTCACGTGAGAGATTGGTTGTGTTATTCAGAAAGTAAAGGAAAACTTTTCTGTTTTTTTTGCAAAGTTACTGATTCAGGCTGTTCGTCACGATTTACGAAAGAAGGATTTGACGACTGGAAAAACGAAAATAATTTGTTGAAAAAACATGAAGAAAGCACCTCCCATACACAAGCGATAATTTCGCTGTTAATTTGCAAAAAGAAGAATGCGCGTGTCGATTCTCAACTTGTAAGCCAAATTGAGGCCGAACAAAAATATTGATGGGCACTTTCACAGCGAATTACTTCAGTTATCCAATTTTTAGCAGAACGAGGTCTTGCATTTTGGGGTATTGATGAACTATTGGTTCACCTCATAACGGAAATTTTTGTTGGAATTAATAGCCAAGTTTGACATTTTTCTGGCTCATCATATAAATACTTACACAAATAAAGGAAAAGGACATGCATCATACTTATCAAAAACAACATGCGAGCAATTTATCCATCTAATTGGATCAAGCTTACTCGATCATATCATATGCGAAATTAAGAAATGCATATGATAAGTACTATTCAGTATCACTGGACTCTACTCCAGACATTTCGCATGTGGACCATCTCACTCTAATAGTGTGCTATGTGTTACCATCTGGACCAGTGGAAAGGTTTGTGAAGTTCTTGGATATGGAAGGTCATACTGCTGAACTACTCGCCCAAAGTTTACTTGATTTTTTAAAGAAAAATGGCATTGATATCAAAGACTGTCGTGGTCAAAGCTATGACAATGCCAGCAACATGAGCGGGAAATACCACGGGTTACAAGCACGCATTAAGGAGATAAATAGGTATGCAGAATACATTCCCTGCTTTTGACATTCACTGAATTTGGTTGCTAAGTGTGCTGCAGAATGTTGTAGACTGTGAAGAATATCAGCAACAAACTTCAAGATGACGCAAGCGAAATACTAAGTACGACGATTTCAGCAGCTCTACTACGCTCGATGAAGTTGTAGAAAATCAAACACCCAAACAAAAATTTGAAAGTCAGGTGTTTATTGTCATAATTGATAATTTACTGTCTGCCTTGGCTAAACGCATGGAACCGTACCATAGAGTGACTGGTGTATTTGGAATACTTCGACCGTTAAAATCTCTTACAGCAAAAGAGATCTTGAAAAGAACTCCAAATATTGTCAGTGCTTACCAAGAGGTTTTGGAAGAAAGCCTAGGCGACAAACTTGTGCAGTTCGCTGAACTTCTTAAACCTAATGTGGCTGCAGCTATTAAAAACGAAAAGCATGAGGCTCTTGAACTACAATTTTTATAAACTTATAATGGAAAATTCATTACAGACATGTTTCCCAAATGTAGAAATAGTCTTACGAATTTACTTGTCTTTAATGATTACTAACTGCAGCGGAGAACATTAAAGCGTGTAAAAAGTGAGTTAAGGAACATGATGGGACAAGATCGTCTAAGTGACCTCACCTTAATGAATATTGAATGTAATTTACTTAGAGAAATTGATTTAAACAACATTATCTCTAAATTTGCTCACATTAAATCGAGAAAAGTTTGTTTGTAAAAGTTGTGTTTATTTTATTATCATACAAAACCAGAAGCGTAACTAGAGAATTTTTCTGGAGGGGGGCAGGCCCTTTGTGTTCGAAATGGAAAGTAGATAGGAAATCCCATTTTTTCGCATATACCTTCAAATAATTGCATTCTTATTGTAGCCAATAATGAATACAATGCCAATAAGTTAAAAAATATTTAATTTAATTTATTTTTATATTTAAAACATCAAATAATTACACTTCTATATATTTTTCCCGGGGGAGGGGGGGGGGCTTGGCCATTCTGAAGGAAGGGGCCCCCTGGTAACATTTGCTACAGGCCCCGCGCTGGCTTAATCCGGCCCTGGTTGCGATGACTATGAAGCCAATTCGGCCCACGGAACCAATGGTCAGCAATCTGTAAGAATGCAGCAAGAAGAACACCACGTGAACCACGATCTGCTGGATTCTGATTTCCACTGACATGAAGCCATTCTTGAATCTTAATGATCCTGTTAGCCACAAACGTTTTCAACTTAAATGGAGAAGCATTAAACCAGGCAAGAACAACTGAACTATCAGTAAAAGCTAACGTTTCATTGATTCAAATTTGATCATCTAAGATCTTATGAGCATATTTGATCAGCTTAGTTAACAAATGAGCTCCCGTAAGTTCAAGCCGAGGAATGGAAACTGTTTTCAAGGGTACAACTTTGCGCTCTATAAGCATAACATCTAAAAATTAAATGAAAATGTTTCTGACAAAAGGACGATTCTTGGATTGCTTCTTAATAGAGTTCAACTGTGCCTTTTCCAAGGCCAGACAATTCCTTTTAACATTGGAACTATTCGTACCTGTTTTTAAAGGAAATTTTCTAGACTTGATCTGATCCGAATTACCAGTACTGCCTTTAAAGAGCTGGAACATGTCTCTTAGTCATTTCGAGCATTCAAACCTGTGATTCACAAAAGACAATAAATCCTTCAATGAAGGAATCTTAGTTTTATCCATTGATTGTTCGAAATGTCGTCTAGTTACAGAATCCAAATTCTGAGATCCTATATAAAAAAAGAATAAAACCAGCTAAATCATCTATTCCTAACAATCCAGATGTGTGAATACTATCTTGAAACACACTTAAGAACGAATTCAAGCCTATCAGAGATTCTTCCTGCAATGGCTTGAAAGCAAATATTTTGTCCAAATATCTCGTTACTGCAGCTGTTTTATTCTCATAACTCTTGCATTCAGCTGACCATACGATATGATAATTGTCATCTGACACAAGAACACTTTTTCTAATCTGTAAAGCTGAACCACTAATAGCTGACAACAAATAATAAAATTTCTCGACATTTCCAAGTGAACTATTATTATTTATTAAGATAACAAAAGTATTACGAAAAGTGACTCAGTTCTGAAGATCATCATCAAAATTAACTAAATGAAGCTTCGGCTGAGCAATTCGTTCAACTTCAGGTTTACTTTCAGAAAGAGTCCATTTTGAATCTATTTTCAAAACTTCTAACTACATAATAAAGTTTATTAAATGCCTCTTGTTCATTAGATGAAGGTGAAAATTGAGGATTCAACTTTAATTCTAACTCAGTAATTTGTTCAAAAACATCTTCGAACAGTTCTCGTGTCCTATCAATATCTAAGACGCACCTTAAAATCATTATATTTAGAGAAATCATTCTCAACTAATCTGGCTGTATCATAAGAATTCTGAATCCTTACAAAATACACTTTCTTTCTACTGTCAATGTTTTTAATCTCTTCTTATCTGATTCAATTCCTTCTGCACTTGTCATTTTCTTGGAACAAGAGTGAAATACGAATTCTTATGATATAAATTTAATACTAATGTATAAAATAAAAAAATAATAATGGGAGATCTACAATAGAAAAAAAAATTAATCTACAGTCGGTAATTAAAAAAAAAATCAATATCTGCCACGACGAACCAAAAAATGTTTAGAAACTAAAACATTCTAAACTTAAAAAATAAATATTTAAAAGTTGACTGAATACTGAACACTGCATGCTGTAAATGTTGTGACACCGTGTAAATGTTGAAGCGATGGCAATAGTGCCACGAGCACATGCACTGGACACAACAGGAACAAGTTATTTGGTCTGATGAATCTTCCTTTCCATTATTTCAGACCACTGGACGTGTTTAGGTGTGGAAAACACACACAGAAGCCTTTCATGTTGACTGTCTCCTTCCTACCGTTGAGCATTGAGGGAGCACAGTGATGGTATGGGATACGATATCTTATCATGGTCTGGGACCACTTGTGTTCGAGTGTTCCTGTATGGGAAGGTCACAGCACAGCATTATCTCAGCATTCTGGGCGATTCCCAGCGTTCCATGACGAATGACTCTGTTCCAAGACGACAAAGCCCCCATTCACACTGCTCGATGTGTCGAAGACGGTTTGATGAGTATGAACATCTCGTCTAGCCTCCTCAGTATCCTGATCTTAACATAATCAAACCTTTGTGAGGTATTTTGGAGGACAAAGTAGATGCTAGGTTTCCACCTCCCTCCACACTTTCTGAACTAGAGATCCTTGCATGAGAAATGGCTGCGCATTCCCTAGAATATTGTGCATGACCTGTATTTGTTCATCCCATGTCGGATACAAGCTGTAATTCAGACGAAGGGTGAGCCAACACCCTACTAATAAAGATTTTGTGTCGCTTCACAGATGTTCATATTATTTTGTCCACCTCCTTTAGATATTGCACATATCAGTCATACTCCCCATGCCTTATTCAATCTCTTTTTGTACTTCTGATTTATCAGAGCCAAGAAAACAGATAATTCACTTTTTGATGAAACCATTGTAATGGAAATATTACTGTCTAATTTGATAGTCACTCTGTGAGGGTTTAACAAAGCCTGTTTCCAGGTAAAATGAACACTAATTATTTTAATTTTATTAAATTTAAAGATTTTTCTACTCTAATGATTTTGATAAAAATTTGACCTATCCTGGTGGAGCAACGATACTGTTGAGAATGTTGTTGAGTACACAAATCAAAGTTTCGACTATATCAACATATGTAAATCACAGTATTCTAGTATCGAAAGTATTTGAAATTAACTCCTCATCCCAGTCACTCATGTAGGTCATTCTTTCATGTAGGTCAACTGTTACTTAAATACAATTCGTGATCTCCCAATATCACATGTCTACCTATTAAATTATTATTATTGTTATTTTTTTTGGGGGGGAGGGAGAAGAAAGTAGAAGTTTTTCCTTATAATCCCAATTACTTCTGGTTAGATTTTGTACATTTCCTTTGCAACATTATATCTTTGTTGTTATTAATATTTCTAGGAAAAATATCTGCTGATTGATGTTTGCAAAGCAATATATATACATATATATATATATATATATATATATATATACGGACAGTGATTTGGGATTTGAAAAACGCTAATACCAAAAAACAAATCACTGTTTCTATGGAGATACGGCCAAATTACCTCCACGTCTTCAGCAGCATTTAGAAACAATTTAGAAAACAAAAACGCAATATATCAAGACTTTGCTCTTTTTAAAATTAAAAAACTACAACCAATCTACCTAAAATTTACAATTTCAAAAAAGATTACCAATATAATAATTAAATTATCTAAATCTAAAAGCAAAAAAATACTAAATAAAAACGAAGCAATAAAGACATAAGTATTTCTTTATTATTGAATCAACTTAATTTTATATATATTTTTAATTTTATATATTTAAATTTAAAATTAAAATTAAAAAGAGCAAAATCTGTAATATTGAGTTAAAGTTATGAAATATAAAATAAAATAAGTAAATATCTTAATAAGAAGCCATGAATCATAAACTTCAAAATTAGATATATATTGTGACAATACTCATATATCGATTTATTGTAATTTAAAATAATAGAATATAATATTATTATTGTAAAGATAAAAGAGATGTCAGATTTCAAAATAATTGTTTTGTAAAGGCTAATGGCGAAAGACTTCGTTGGTCACAGTTTTAGCTATTGTCAGTTATTTTTTTTTATTCAAACTTTAATTTAGCTTAGCTTAGGATTTTAGGAGTGAAATCTTTAATTTAGCTTATATTAGGATTTAATGTTAGGAATTTAAGTATTTTAGGCAATTGAATGATCTTAACTTAGCTTAAGTTAGATTTAGTTAAGGAATTTAAATTTAATTTTCTCTTTGCTTTAAATTAGCTGAATTTAGTTTTTAGTTTGGGAATTTCTGTTCTCAGAATTTCCATGAGATCATCATTCCATATTTGGAATTGTTAAATGCATTGTCTTTCCATTGGATAATTATCATTATCACCTCACATGATGTAATCATGATGTAATCTCCCTTATTTGGGCAGATATGCTGTTCTGTTGCCTCAGTGGACGGTGGAATTCTGACGTCACACTGGCGGTACGGTCGAAGTTATTTAACCGCATGTTCCAGGGAGAGCGCTCTCTTGCTTCGCCGACCTGTGTATACAATGCTCTTGCTTCGTTGACCTGCGTTTGCGATAGCTTGCAGCCGCATCTCTGTTGTCGGCAGCCGAAGTCATGGCGATACGCTTTGTCAGAATAGCGTGTGTTAAACTAAGTTATTTTAGCTAGACAGGCACCGTGGATAGCCTAAAATTCCCATTGAATATTTGTGAGTGAAATTATCGCAACCAATTTGCAAAAGCAAACTTTGCAAATTCAGTGTTATTAACAAAGTAAGTGCTACTCAAGTTTATTCAGTGCTACGCAATTTATTTAGTGCTACTCAATTTATTTAATGCTACGCAATTTATTTAGTGCTACTCAGTTTATTCAGTGCTACGCAATTTATCAGTGCTACACAATTTATTCAGTGTTACTCAGTTTGTTCAGTGCTACGCCATTTATCAGTGCTACGCAATTCCTTTAGTGCAACACTACCCGTTAAAGGAGAATTCAATTAAGTGAAGGGAGTTTAGTTTTAGCAGTGCGAGTTTTTAGTTATTCAGTGCGTTGGTGATTTAACCTCATGACTCAGGAAGTTATAAGCCATAGCTTCGTCGGTAATTGTTACCTTCAAATTAAGTGATATATTATTTTATAGTGACAAATAAAATTGTTGAGTTAAACCTGCGCTGTGAGTGTGTTTTGCCTCTTACCCGGGAACGTGAAGTGTGGCTCCCCCATACCCCGAATGGACTGAAGCTAGTTAACCCGGCGTGTAGCGACCTTGGGGGGGGGGGTAGAGAAGGATTTTACCGAACGGACTATCGGTTGGCGCCCAACAACTAACCAAACAACACCCGAAATACTAATCGACCCTCGGTACCGTTACAATATATACTAAAAAGTTGCAAAACATAAATCCTACAGTTTTGATCTGATTCCAACTTCAAGGAAAACTAAGGAATGACAAGGACTCCGTTAAAGGAAAGGAGAAAATGAGTTCAAGCCAGAGACCATAAGATTGACCATAGAACTTCACCAGGAGCAAATGGGAATGTTTCCCAGGCGAAAGTTGAAAGATCCCTTGTCCACAAGTGCCTCCAAAGTAGGAACCTACTGACAGTAGCTATTCCTAATCATCAGCAATTGAAGTTTGCGTCGGACAATTTTTTAGAGCAGAAAGAATTAAGTTTATTTTGCTGTTGTTGATTTTTTTCAGCTTTGTTGCAAAGACAAAAAGTACAGAATTAGGCAAAAACTTTGAGGGAAAGCTTTGCCTTAATGCCTAAACTTCTTGAGATGATAACGGAGTTTCTTCTGTGATACTCAAAGAGAAAAGACCCAATGGACTTGATAGATACAGCTTACAAAATTCGTGTTAAATAGCATCAGTTGTGGTAAGAAGCAAGAAGCCTAAGGAGTAGTTCAATGTAACTGAACAATGTTACTCAGAAACAAGTAGATGATAGTAGCATAATGGCCATTCTGGAGTGCCCCCCTCCCCGGCCTTTCCCTACTTACGCCTATGCATAGCAGTGATTTAGAAGAATTCTGTTTTTGGATGGGCTACACACTACTATCGATATTTGGGGCTTCTGATTTTGTTTTTTCGTTCTTAGGCTGTGAGAGATTAAATCCTAATAAAAATTAATCAATCTTTCTATCAAAAACTTTGTGCGAATCCCAAGAAATTTTTGATCAAATTGCATAATTTGCCATGTCATAGGTTTAATAATTTCAAAATATGTTAACCTCTTAAAACATGATTCCACATTAAACAGTTTTTCTATGAAGTGCTGACCTTACCATTCACTGTTATCTTTTTTTTTGCCCACCACAGTGGCATTAATGTTATTGTGCATCAACTGTTGGTGCTTGTGATAAAACATTAAAAAGCAAAAACTGTGTAATATAATTTAGTTTGATAAAATCACAACTTTGGTTTTTAATAAAGAGAAAGTGAAAATAAATAAAACATACTTGCTAACATGATGAAAATAAAATAAAAAGATGGCAATAGACATATAGTTTCGGAATACCTATAGTTTCATATTCCATCATCAGGTATGGCACAAACATATAGGACATCATAAAAACATTTAAGACGACACGAGGTGGGAATGCACAGTGAGAGTGAGGGAAGTGAAAGAATTAGAGAAGTTTAGCAATTGTATCGGACATTTTGCCCGTGCTTATAGGATTATATGCCTTAAGATAGATTAGGTGGAAGGATTCGGCTAGGAGTATGCTGGGAGGAGGATGATGGAATATGCTGAGTATTCCGTAACTATAGATTTAAACTACAGATTTAAAACTATAGATTGCCATCTTTTTTATTCTGTTTTCAACATGTTGGCAAGTAAGTGCGTTTTACTTATTTTCACTTACTCTTTATTTTAACACATGCAAGTTAAGCCTCCTTGTTCTTTGATTTTTAACTTACTTTCCTATATTCCGTTCAAAAAACACGTGACAGCTCTATATATGGTGAACGACTGAGAAAGCATTAGTTCAGTTTCGCTTCCATAGGCTCAATATAAAATCAACGTAGGCTTCCTTTGGGCCAGCGAAAAGGAGCACTGAACTGAAGCCAATCACTTGACTAGGAGAGATGCTGATAAAGATTGATTTATTGTTTATAGATATATAGGGTGCGGAAGAAGTTCCCGCAATTTTTAGAAGTATTTCAACAGTAAAAAAATACCGCACAACAAATTAAGTCTATTAACGAAATGAATGATAACGCTTATTAATTTAGTAACAATAAATAAAATCCAAAACATTTACATAAAATGCTCAAAATTGCCTCATTTGGCCTCAATACATTTATGAAGTCGCTTTCGAAAAGTGCCGACGTTGGTCGCGCATTCTTCCACCGTAATCTCATCCCAGGCACGTGTTGGAGCCGTTTTGAGCACGTCAACGATGGCATATCGTGTTCCCGAGATTTTTTCCTCCATGATGGACCATACTGAGTTGTCCAGTGGGTTGAGATCCGGTCAGTTTGATGGCCAAACATCCTTGCCCCTAAAGCCGAAAAATAACTCATAACACACGGCGATTGTCGAATTGGCGGAATGTGCTGGAGCCCAGTCCTGCTGAAGCGTAAATCCTCTGGCTGAAGTGCCACCCACGGTTCCAATACATCACGGAGGACACGCTGCTGATAGCTGGCGGCATTAATTTTGACGTTCCGCTCGATGAAGACCAGCGGCATCTTTCCCATGGCGCAGATGCCGACCCACACCATGATTGAGTCCGGAAAATGGCTGCGGCAGATGGTTTTCGCGGCAGCAGTTTTCTTGAGCAGTTTGCGATGATTTTGGTGGTTGTGAATAGGCTCGACGGTGAAAATCTTCTTGTCGGTAAACAGGACCTTTTGCAAGCGACCACTGGTGAACAGACGAAGCATTCGGCGAGCTTTCTCAAGTCGTTTCGCCTTCATCGCTTCATTCAAGTAGTGAACTCGTGCGATCTTGTAGCTGCGGAATTTCAGCTTCTTTCTGACGATGTGGCGAACGCTTTTCTCATCGATGTCAAGTTCTTTAGCCATCTAGCGCATCGACACCTCCGGATTGCGGCGAATTCGACAGTGGATCTTGTCAATGTTCTCAGGAGTCGTCGCGGTTGTCGGACGGCCACTCCAATGATGGTCCGCGGTCCTCCCAGTCTCCTTGTAACGTTTCACTGCATCGTAGACGGTCCTCTGCTTGAAACCGGTCGTGCGAACAATGTCAGACGTCTTCATTCCAGTTTTGTGCCACTCAACGACTGTGACACGTACATTTTCACGATCCATAACGTCAGTATAACTAAAAGTAAACAAATAAATAAAACATATTCTGGACCAAAATTAACCGAGGAATTCAATAAAATTATTGAAGTCGACAAAAAATTACGATGACAATGCCAAAACCTCGCACAAATAAAATTGAGGGAACTTTATCCGCACCCTGTATATACAGGGTGTTCATTTTATCTGAAGACATTGAAATATCCCGAAAACTACAAATCGGATCAAAAAACTTTATAATTAAAATTTGTTCGTCTCGGAGGGGGACATCCAATGATACCAAACTCGACCCCCCACCCCCACCCCCTATGAGGTGAGGGATTGGGAAGAAAAACGTAAATAAGAACCCCCACTTTTTATTGCAAATTCGGATTCTCCAGAAAATTTCACATTGATTTGATGTACTGTACCTCGGGGTTGCTCGCAGATGGCGCTGGAATCGACAAAAATCAAAATGGGTAAAACATCGTTGAAAATTGGGGATATCTCAAGAAATAAAAAATCATATGAAATCAGAGAAACAAAAATGTAGACATAGATGATATTGCTACCGGCGTTTGGGGCAATGGGGTAAACTGTCCACAGTACTCCGGTGGCAAGGGGGGGGGGTAGAGATAGATCTTTCGTACGATAGGAGATAGATCCTTCACCTAAGTGTATCTTTATTAATCAAACTAAACTAAAGTCTTTATTGTCCAAACGTAAACTAAATTTCATGTGAGCTGCAACGTCTTCAACCCGTATCCCACGTGTGTCACTGGGGCTTTAACGTATCCTCACGTACTGGCTCCTCGTAGTACCCAGGGCTTCGGATCTGGCGGCAACTGCTGCGTTGGAAACGGCTAGAGATGACTTCTCTCGTCGTCATTACCCCTGGAGTACGAACGTCCCTGTCGTATGCGGCGATTGAAGTGTCTGCAACGGCCTAAGGTTGACTTCTCCCGGCGTTGTGCCTTCCAATGCGATCGCCTCTGCCTTCTTCGGTACCTGGAGCGTTTACAACGGCCTAAGGATTTCTTCTCCCGGCGTTGTGTCTTCCTAATGCTGCGACTGGAAACCACTGCTTAACTTCTATCGGGAAACGAGTTGCTTTCTCCCGAACTAGGGAAGTCTTCGTCGCCGTAAGCCACTCGCTATCTTCGGCTACGCCTTCTCTGAGCTCCGGCCGCAAACTGAGCTCTGCTGTCCTCTCTGGCTAAAGGTACCCTTCTTGGATCCTTGCTGCCGACTGGACTCAGCTTCTCTCGGGCTGGGAGTATCTCTCGCGGCTCCTTGCCGCTAAAACGGACTTCTTTCCTATCTCCTGGCGTAGAGAACTCCTCTCGTGGCCAAGGGCCATTAAACCAACTCGGCTGATGTCTCCGGGTGGAGAACATCTTCTCTCGCGGCTGGCTGCTGCCCAAACGAACTAGGCTGTCTCCGGGTGGAGACCTCTCTCGCGGCTGGCTGCCGCCCAAACGAACTGCTTAAACACGGCTCTGCAGCTCTATAAATAGCAAAAGGCTGCCTCGCTCTCAGTCCAGGAACGGTCAACTTCTTCCAGGGATGATAGGTTAGGCGAGTCGATTCACTAGATGGGAGGGTGGCCAAATCGACTGGGTAACAATATTTATCAAAATACTATCCAATGACACGTTAATTAACCTCCCACCCCCATGCTGCGAAAGTGGGAGAGGCAATAATTTCATAACTTGTAATGTATTCCATTGTGTCTCTTCTTTTTCTTGTGTCACATATCGGAGTGTTTTGTCCAATTACAGTAAGTGTTCAAAAATACGACCTTCAACTTCAATACACTTATTAATCCTGTCTTCAAATGACTGTACACAGGACAGAAGCATATCTGCGGGAATTTCAGCACGGGCGTTTCTTATGCGTTCTACCATGTTTTCACGGTCTGTTGGCACTTGTTGATAAACTTTATCTTTTAGATAATCCCACAGAAAGAATTCCAGCGATGTCAAATCAGGCGATCTAGCAGGCCAATTAATAGGGGCACCTCTGCCAATCCACCGACCATTGTAATCACGGTCTAATACTTCCCGTGCATGACGTGAGTAATGCGCTGGGCAACCGTCATGCTGATACCACATACTTTGTCGAACGTCCAAGGCAACATCCTCAAGTAGTATTAGTAGTTCCTGTTCCAAAAAATTTCGATATATGATTCCATTCAATGTATTAGGTATTACTAACACCTTCAATAAAATAAGGACCAATGAGTTTGTTCCCTATGATTCCACATCAAACGTTAACTGACCAAGGACGTTGATGTTCAACTTGTCATAACCAGTGGGGATTTTCTACACTCCAGTAATGCGTGTTATGTCGATTAATGCTACCATGGTTCGTGAATGTAGCCTCATCTGAAAATAGTACATTAGCAAAGAAATTGGGATTACTTTGCAGTTGTTGAAGAGCCCATTCCCAAAATACTACTCGATTACGAAAGTCTTCGCCAAGAAGTTATTGATGAAGTGAAATAAGATATGGATGATACCTATAACGATGCAATATCTTGACAATACTACCTAGGGACATTCCGGAATTGCGTTGTAATTGCTGAGTGCTTATCTGTGGGTTTTGGTGAACAACTGCTAGTACAGCTATTTCATTAGCTTCTCCTGTAAGAGTTTTTCTTCATTTCCTTTTCTTGGTTTGTACGCTGCCATCAGAGATAAAGGCATTCACAATTTTGTAAAAAAAAGAACGAGAGCGAACATTATCTGGAAACCGCTCAGCAAACAAAGCAACGTCAGTATTTCTCCTACATTCACCATAAATCAGAATCATTTCAATTTTTTCTTCTACGGTTGCACGATTCATTGTCCACTTGCAATTCTGTTCTACTGTAGAAATGAAGGGTAGATGTGCAGGCAATAAAACCAACTCACGTACAATGAAAGTTTTCGAGATGCTTTCAGTTCTAATTCTATAAGTGAACTCAGATATCTAAGTGAGCTCTGATCGCACTGCACTGCCTTTTTTGATAGAGCAGTCCCCTTTTCGTTTGGTCGGAGGAATACAACGTTGAGAATGGGATTTCCCATTACAAGTTAAGAAATATATTGGTTAAAAAATTTTAACGTGCTAAAAACTTTTAATAAAATATTGCCACCAATATAGCACACATTTATTAAAAATATTATTTACATTTAAAACCTGGACGTACGCATTCGGTCTCCGCCTTTATTTGGGGACCTTTTTCAAGTCTCTGGATAAAAAAGGAAAAAAAAAAAACGTTTACCTCCTGCAGGAGTCGTTAAAAAAATGATTCTCTTGGTGATATGGGTAATGTTGCTTGAGTCTCCCTCTGGTGTTGGGTGTTAGAGTCATTAATCCGTCGTCTGCTAATTATGAAATAAAGGCGCTATGACTTTAGTTTTTTGGAATTTAACTTAAATGCCATATTCAAGCACATTGCTAGTGGATAATTCCTTGTTGTAACTTTTGCGTGTTTTTATCATTATGGATTCATAGAACTTTCTTAGATATTCATTTTCGTTTTGTCCCAGGATGATTGGATTTTCGGTGTCAAGTGTATGTGAAAATTTATTGCAATGAACAGCCGTATGATACATTTTATTTTTCTTTACTACGGCAGTTTTATGTTCTTTGAGACGTTTTCTGAATGGTCTTTTTGTTTGACTATTGTACAAACATTCTGTATTGTCCTAGTTGGATTTGCATTTAATCCCATATATAGTGTTTAATTTTGTGTTTTCATTATTATCCTTTTTGCTGACTACTTTCTTTTTATAAAGAAAACTTGCTATCGTGTTGTTAGGTTTACATGCAACTCCTATTCCCGCGTTAAAAAGTATGGGTTTTACTTTATTATATATTACTTCATCGTAGACCATAGAAACATATCGATTGACAGTTTTCTTCTTAGTTTTGTTTTTGCCTTTGCTTCTTTCGATCATTTGATATTTATTTTTATTGAGGGTTTTACTAATAGAGGGTGGAGGTTTTCACTATACCACACTAAAGAACTAGCAATTCTGGAAACCAGACAATCGTCTCCATCTCCTGGCTAATCAATGTTATACGATAAAAAAGTAGCAATTCTAGCAGTCAGACAATAATCACCATTTCCTGGATAATGACTGTCATACGCTAAAGAACTAGCAATTCTAGTAGCCAGACAATCGTTTCCATTTCCTGGCTAATCAATGTCACACGATAAAGAAATAGTAATTCAAGCAGTCAGACAATCCTATACATCTCCTGGCTAATCAATATCATACAATAAAGCATTATCAATTGTAGTAGTCAGACAATCATCTCTATCTCCTGGCTAATCAATGTCATACGATAAAGAATTAGCAATTCTAGCAGCCAGAGAATCGTCTCTATCTACTGCCTAATAAATGTCATACGATGAAGACCTAGCAATTCTAGCTGCTAGACAATCGTCTCTATCTCCTGGCTAAAAAATGTAATACAATAAATAACTAGCAATTCTAGCTGCCAGAGTATCGTCTCCATCTCCAGGATAATCAATGTCATATGATTAAGAACTAGCAATTGTAGCAGTCACGCAATCGTCTCCATCTGCTGACTATTGAATGTCATACGATAAGTAACCAGTAGCCAGATAATCATATCTATCTGCTGGCTGTTCAATGTCGTATGATTAAGAACTAGCAATTCTAGCAGTCAGACAATCGTCTCTATCTCCTGGCTAATCAATTTCAAATGATTAAGAACTAGCAATTTTAACAGTCATAGAATCGTCTCCATCTCCTGGCTAATCAACATCATACGATAGAGAACTAGCAATTCTATCAGTCAGACAATTGCCTCCATCTTCTGGCTGACGAATGTCATACGCTAATGAACTAGCAAATCTAGCAAACAGACAATCGCCTCCATCTCCTTGCTGATGAATATCATACGATAAAGAACAAGCAATTCTAGCACGCTGACAATCGTCTACTTCTCCTGGCTAGTAAATGTCATTCGATTAAAAAACTATCAATTCTAGCAGCCAAACAATCGTCTCCATCTCCTGGCTAATAAATGTCGTACAATAAAAAACTGGCAATTCTAGCTGCCAGACAATCATGTCCATCTCCTGGCTAATAGATGTCATACGATAAAGAACTAGCAATTCTATCAGCCAGACAACTGTCTACATCTCCTGGCTAATCAAGGTCATACGATGAAGAACTATCAATCTTAACAGCAAGCCAATCTTCTCCATCTCCTGGCTAATCCATGTGATAGGATAAAGAAGTATCAATTATAGCAGCGAGACAATCGTCTCCATCTTCTGGCTAATCAATGTTATACGATAAAGAACTAGCAATTCTAAGAGTCAGGAAGTCGTTTCCGTCTCCTAGCTAATCAATGTCATACGATAAAGACCAAACAATTCTAGCTGCCAGACAATCGTCTCCATCTACTGGCTAATGAATGTCATACATAATGAAAGAATAGGCTATTCTAGGAGTCAGCGAATCGTCTTCATCTTCTGGCAAAGCAATGTGAAAGGATAGAGAACAAACAATTATAGTTGCCAGACAATCGTCTCCATCTCCTTGCTAATAAATGCCATAGGATAAAGAAATAGCAATTCTAAGAGTCGGATAATCGTTTCCGTCTCCTGGCTAATCAATGTCGTACGATAAAGTATAAGGAATTCTAGATGGCAGACAAACATCTCCATCTCTTCGTTAATAAATGCCATAGGATAAAGAATAAGCAATTCTAAGAGTCAGACAATCGTCTTCATCTCCTGGCTAAGAAATGTCATATGATTAAGAACTAGCAATTCTACCAGTCACAAAATCGTCTCCATCTCCTGGCTAATTAATAACGTACGATAAAGAACTAGCGATTCTAATAGTCAAACAATCGTCCTTATCTCCTGGCTGGTGAATATCATATGATTAAAAACTAGATCAGCCAGAGAATCGTCTCCATCTCCTAGCTAATCAATGTCATACGATACAGAACTAGCAATTCTAGCAGTCAGACAATCGTCTCCATTTCCTGGCTAATGAATGTCATACGCTAAAGAAAGCAATTCTAGCAGTCAGACAA
>JAFIDM010000001.1:1680310-1693562 GCA_023159025.1 Thereuonema tuberculata
TTTCTGCAGCCCTCACTTTCGTTCTGCGACATTGTCGCCCCGTCGCTCGATATTCTGCTTTGGGGCTAAAAAGTAATTTCGTAACCATTTCAAGTAAAAATAAGAGACCTTATTCCTTTGGTTCTCGAAATCTAAAACATTTAAAGACTGAAGGCCTATTTTTTTTTAAAACCAGATCTTATTTAATGCGACTCAAGGTTTCAGTTTCACAATTTCAAAATAAGCTAAAAAATACTACGAGCTAAAATTTGGGAAAAAAAATCCCAATAAAATCTGATTATTATTAATTAATTTTGAAAGTTGGTTCCGTGAGTTTTCCATTATGTCCTATTAAATATTTCTTTACAAAACCTCAATCTATATTCGCAGGTGAACTTTCAAATTAGACAAAGCAAACGCTTTGATTCTCAGACGCTTCTTATGCCAGTCCTTCGCTGCCTTTCCATTAATCTTCCTTTAAATGGAGTTCAAAATGTTATCGGAAATTGGAACCACATTAAAAAAATATTGAAATGTTAAGGAACATTTTATTCTCTATAGAAGAGATCCTCCACAGCAGTCGGTTCTAAAGGTTTTCTGAAGGTTTCAATGGTTATAGTTTATTTCAACTTAATTTATTTTGTAAATAAACGCTTATTTAATTCTTAAGGTTTCTTAAGTCAAAGGTTTCATTCAGTCACAAATAAAAATTTCTCAGAATTTCGGAGTTTCTTTCGTAGTTCGATGAAAGCCTTTCTTGGTAATTAAGAATTTTAGAAGCGGAAAACATTGCAAACAAATAGTTCCAAAAATAAATTCTATACAAATATTACAGCTTTCCTTTTTAAATGAAGTTTTTTTTACAATTTATTTGCTGCCATAATGACCATCTTTAATAAACAAAATACCGGATTTCAATAATAATAATAATAATAATAATAATAATAAATAGTTAGGGAATTTACGGACACAACCACACATCCCTAACCCTCCTTGGACACTTCTTTACACTTGTACTTTGCCATGTTGTCTTTGCTCGGGATACCCCAAAGTTTGAAACTTTTACAAAATAATAATAATAATAAAGCTGTACTGGGATCGTCCCGTAAAACAGACAAAACTATACATCACAACAGACCTGACATCACACTTGTTGATAAGGTCAACAAACAAGACCTACCTCATTGATATTGCAGTGCCTGTCAGCAAGAACATGCAGAAAACTCATGCAGACAAGATCAGTAAATACACCGACCTAGCACACGAGCTCCAGAAGCAGTGGAGGCAGAACCGAGTACGTGTTGCACCCATCATCTTGTCTGCCACTGGTCTGGTACCTCACACATTGCACCACAGTCTCAGCACACTAGGACTTCACAAAAATATTTATGCAGAACTCCAGAAGGCTGTGGTACTCAATACAACACACAGTTAGGAAATTTTTGAACACAACCACACATCCCTAACCATTCTTGCACATTTTTTTTTACACTTGGTAATATATGCTTTGGTCCTTGACCCGCCTTATTGTCTTTGTTGGGGAAACCCAAGGTTTGAAACTTTTACCTTATAATAATAAATAATAATAATAAATAATAAGTCCCAGTACAGCTTATGTGAGGTTGACTCTAGTACGCTTTGTGGTGTGTACTTGTAGTACGGGACCGTGTTCTTAAGGGACCGTGTTCTTAATAAGTGAGTGTTTGTGTGCTAGCTGTTGATGAACGATCGACGCTATCTGATTGTGTCGGTGGAGGTAGTCTGTTTGGGACAGAAGGGGACAGCCTGATATTATGTGGTCGATCTTCTCATGTGTAGTGTGGCATTTCCTGCATCTGTCATCGTGTGTGTTTGCATCGTGTAGAATGTGTTTCTTGTAGTTGCGTGTGGGGATGACTTGGTCCTGTATCGCGATCATTAACCCTTCGGTCTACCCAAACAGCTCACCACTCGTCAGCCATCTGTTCGACGCTTCCATGTCGACATGAGGTTGGCTGAGTTCGTGGCGATGTCTGCCATGGAGTTCCTTACGAGCCCATGATTCACGCAGCTGCTGTGTGTGGGTGTCGGGGGTGGTGAGTGTTAAAGAAGGATTTGCGAGGTCCAGGGGTGTGTGTCAGCCTTGACAATGGCTGAGTGGAGAGGGGAGTGTTGTGCTCTTTGGTGGAAGTGTTCCCTAAGTGTGTGTGTACTTGTTTTTCGTGTAGGGTGAAGAGATTGATGAGTCCTCGGCCTCCCTCCTTCACACAGACAAAACTATATATCACAACAGACCTGACATCATACTTGTTGATAAGGTCAACAAACAGACCTATCTCATTGATATTGCAGTTCCTATCAGGAAGAACATGCAGAAAACTCACGCAGACAAGATCAGTAAATATACAGACCTAGCACACGAGCTCCAGCAGCAATGGAGGCAGGACCGAGTACGTGTTGGGTTTTTTTTTTAAACACTTGGCAGTATGTGCTTTGGTCCTTGACCCGCCATATTGTCTTAGCTGGGGTTACCCATGGTTGTAAACTTTGTCGAGATAATAATAATAATGAATTATTATTAGGGTAGGGTTCTTTGATGGTTTCGGGTGTTGACAGTTACTACAATAACTGTCCAAGACACAAACTGTTTGACACTTGCAATGCTAAGATAGAATTCTTATTTATTTATTCCTTATTTATTTCTTCTTTTTAAGGTGATTCCCAAAATTAGTTTGAAAACCTTTTCTCAAACATTTCAAAAATTTACGAATCTCAAAAAAACAAAAATCTTCAATTACAAACAATTCAAAATAAATAGATTTCAAACCCTTATTGGGAAGAAAGCTTTAAAGCAAATCCTACTCTTAAAAATAATCAATATAAATAAATAAGAATTTTTACTGTTTTGACTCTTTAACATCCAATGGTTTCTTTAATAACTGAAATGTTTTTCAAATAAATCAAGATGTCATTTTGAAATACTTTGATTTAATTTTCCTTTAGAAATACATTTTCCAAAGCCTTTTCTAATTGGAAGAAATTAATCCATTTTCAAGTGAGTGAGTTTTTGTTTCTATCACGTTTAAATAAGTGTCTTTTCTTTTAAAACTCTTTGTATGAATTTAGCCAATAGCAACGCGTGGTGAAATCATATATTCAATTGTTGATTTAATTAGATTTGCAAAAGAAAATCGAAATAATGGTTCTGGTGGTAGTGATTTTTTTTTATAATTTAATCTAAAGTTACTTTTCTACTACTTATGTTTTAATTTTTCAACGACATAGTAAGCAATAAGTTTTCTTTTTGTCCGTTTTCCGCTGTAGCTTCCATTCACTTTGAAGTCGCAATGAATTAAACGTTTTTTTACAGAGAGAGAAACAAGGATTCGCTGCTGGTCGGTTTCTTCAATTCCACATCTTCTGCTTCCTCTTCCTCTGCTTCTGCAGGTGGGGGAGGAGGTGTTGTTCCTGTCTTCTCTGCTGGCTCTTCGGCATCTTCAAACTCTTCGCTGCTCAGTTCGCTTGTCTCCTGGTCTTCGTCCTTGCCTTTCTTCTGTTCCACTGGGGCCTCGGCCGCCTTCTCTTTGGCTGCTGGTTTTTCTTTGCCTCCAGCTGGGGCCGGGACGTCTTCGATCGATTTCTTTGCAACCGCGGATTCTTTCGATTTGGCTAAATTGCTTGAGATGTTGCTCTCTGTTTCAGACTCGCTTATTTCCGAATGTGCCGATTCCGTGTCAGCGTACTGGCCCAGAGCACCGCTATCACCTCCCTTACGACTCCGCTTTCCTTTACTCTCATCTCCAATCCCACACAGCACTGATTTCGGAACATCCTCGTCTCGAGGGGGTGGGAAGTTTTTGAATATCTCCACCCATTTGCCGAAATTAAAACTGAAGTTCAAATCGGGCATAGCGTTCGAAAATGCAGACAAACGCTGGCTCCCAGTTGTCTCAGTAGCAGAAGACGCCGTTGGTGACGTCTTGGTGTTTTCAGCTGACTTCTCTTCGCTCTCTGATAAGGTTTTTTCTGTTTCTTCGTCTCCCCCTTCTGTTACGCTCTTCTCGGAGCTCTCTTCATCACTCTCCGGCGTTGAAAGATCCGGCGATGAAGTATCGCCACTTTCTTCGTCACTCATAGTTTTCAAACGTCGAGAATGTTTACGAAGTGTTTTTTACAATCTGTTTTTAAAGGAACAAACCTTGTATTGATGACCATAGAATTATGCAGAGTAATTACGATTCAGGCAATGTCAGCATGTTAAATTAATCCTAACTTGAGCGTTTCTCTGAAGGGGGGATCGCTCATGACTTCGTGGCTGCAGGAGTCAGAGGTTGTTGGTGGACGTTCAACAGAGTACACAATCTGATCAGAAAAACAAAAAAACCCGAATTATCAAATAGCAAAACATTATCATTATAATATACAATTTACGCCATTTATTAAAAAAAATTATGGATAAGAAACCAACAACAACCAACTGATGATGATTTGTTTTTGACACCGTCTTTACCTGAATCAATACAAGCATTGCTTATATAACAGGAAATATTTCAAGTTTTTTTTTGTCTAAGTTATATTAAAACCCACTCCCATTTCGTCCTAGACCTGGAATAATTTAATATTGTCCTGTCTGAATATGTACGCTCTCTTCCATCTGACTTTAAATGAATATTTGTACAAAAATTACTTCCCACACTATAAATGTGAAGTATTTCAATTACTCACTATTTTAGATTATTACATGTTTTATAAAAAAACCATACTTGCATTTTTCTTGGCGAATTGCACAATGTTTTGCCCCGCAAATATTGAATTAAAGATCCCCAGAGGCTCAAACCCTAATCCATTCCTTCATTGGATTGGTATTTTAAATGTTTTATAAAGTGCTTTAATGTGCCAAAACATTTTGAAAAGAAAATTATTTCGAAGAAACTGTTAGCAAGATATTTTGAATGGTACTTATTTTCAACTTCATAGTGCTTTCCAAACCTGAAGCAATATTCGTCAAGACTTGTGACCATTAAGAACTTCATGTTAACAAGTTTCTTATTTATTCTCTAAATAGGCTTCAATCACGAAACTACTTTAATAAACATTCATGAACACTGTTCTAGTCCCTTGAATGCCTAATATTGACTATTGACTAGTTTTACGACTGAGGTTTCAAACAAACTTAAGTACTAAAATCATTGAAGTTCAGTTTTTTGTTCAGCGATTATCTTAGGAGCTAAACTCTTATTAATCTATTATGCTATACACATGAATTCTTATTTTTTTCCAGCCCTTTTATAATAAAGAATTATTTCATTAAGTTTTGCTCAGTTTTTCCAGTCTTTCACTGGCTGTATTAAGGCTGCAGCGCTCCCTACTACGCAGAAGTATATTTCTCTGAATTTAATGATATAAAAAAATTGAATCTTCCTGAGGATTTTTCCACTAGTTTATATCCGTCTGAGAATGAAAAAAAAAAACATAAAATGGAAATCAAATAAATATACTTTTACAATCTATTTAACACCGTGTTTTTATTTGTAGCCAAATATGAAGAATTTTACAGGTTAGGGAGATTTGAACACTGGGCTCTTAATATTTTACATTGGATTTAGAGTTAAAATAAATTGCAGTCATTTTTATATAAAAAGAAAAAAGCCAACTAACTGGATTTTATTAGAAAACTGTTTCTAATCCTGTATTATTTCTACTTCAAATGGGATCGAGAAAGATTTCTCTAAAAAGCTTAAGAAAAAATTTTAATAATTAAAAACGGAATTTAGAACTAGCTTTTAATCTTTTTTGTAGAATTCGAAGATATCTTTGGTTAATTTATGAAATTCAAATTATGTTTGGATGTTTTTATTGTAGGAGATTTCAATCGCATTCGAATTTTGATTCATTGAAATATGGAATCCTATAATCCTCTTTAGTCCTCAGCTGGGGCTTCTTCCTCTTCAGGTGCACCTTCTGCAGGTGCTGTCGCTTCGACTCCTTCCTCAGCTGGCGGAGCGTCTTCAGCAGGAGGGGCCGCCCCCTCCTCCTCCTCTGGCGCCGCTGCTTCTTCTTTGGCAGCGCCTTCTTCATCTTCGCCCTCCGCTTTCACTTCCGTTTCTTCCTCCAATTGTTCCAGAGGAGTCTCTTTAATGGAACCTGGCTCCTCTTTTAGGCTGAAGGCGCCTTCTTTATCAGGAGTTCCGGTCAGGGACTTTCGATCTACGGAGGGTTCCCTCGGTGACTTTCTTTCATGTGGGGGAGTTGGTGGTCTGGGAGTTCCAGGAATCGGTTCAGAGGGCGGTGTCGATGTGGTCGACTCCTCTTTCTCCGATTGCCGGTCGCTGGAAGGCGTGGTGGCTGCTCGGGAACTGGGAAGGCCACATATCGCTGACTTGGGAAGGTCTTCGTCTCTCGGTGGCGGAAAATTCTTGAATATCTCCACCCATCTTCCTACATCAAAACTAAAATTGAGATCAGGAATGGCGGAAGCCAACGAGGACAACTGTTGTGAAGCACTTTCACTTCTCTCACTGGCAGCAGACGATTCCACTGTGGCGCTGGCTTCTGTGGCGCTCTCTTCTTCCGCTGAGTCCCCTGATTGCCGGGATGAACTCACCGATACTTTCTTCTTATTCTGCATGCTTGAATAAGGTCGGATCGAGTGTTGCCAGGGATCGTCGAAGATCACTGTGGACCAGGGGTCAAAGTCCTTTGTCACACCAAAGAAGTCCAGAGCAGGAGATTTCAAACACACTGTGTGAGTGCACAGAGGGGGAGAGGATGGTAAGCTAACATTGGCACAAATAGGTTCCTGATAAAGTAAGGGGATTTTCTGGCTGCTGACGGGCGCGTCGAGGACCAAGTCAGCAACTGTGACCTCCTTCTCCGAACAGGAGGGTGGCAGGCCGTTCACTATGCTGGTTGTACTGTCGTTCTTCGGCAAAGATGGAGAGGAAAGGACGAACTCGCGAGAAGAGGGTGGAGAATCAGAAGAGGTTGACATGAGGCCCACTGGACAACGCACCCGAAAAAGTGCAATCTGAAAAAACAAACACTTTATTATGATAGGACTCGTGGTTGGAAATACGTTACATGGTAGTTTAACAAAACGGCAAAAAAGTAAATTTAAAATTTTGGAATAAAAATTAAGCCTATTTTTTCCAGAAGCAAAAGAATTTCATTTCTTGTCTGATTTCAATTTCAGTTTCGATTCAAACTAATTCAAAGTCAAAATTGAATTTGTAAAACTATTTATTCACTGCTTATTATAAATAATCACAAATAAATGACAGCAAAGAATTTCTATTGAGAAAAAAACAAAAAAAACACTCAAAATTTCAACTTAAATCCTGAAAATCCTAAATTTCAGGTTTTTAAAGTTTTTATCCACAAGAGAATTGTAAGAAGTGTTGGCTAGAAAATTTATTGTCTTCACTTAAAGGTTTGAAGAGATTAAGTTTCCATTTAAAATTCAAAAATATTTCTACAATAAATATATTTTCTTTACTTAAATGTAAAAGAAACTAAGACAAGTTTAAGTAGAATCTTAAGTTTTCAACATTTAATCTTAAAAGTCATTTCAAAAATCTCAAAGATTATTCGCTAAGACTTGAAGACAAAAATTGCTTTAAAAAACTATTTAGAGTAGAAGATTAGACTAAAGTGAAGAAATGTGATACGGATTAGTCAATGTTTCCTCAGAAAGTTCTAGAAAAAATTTACTCTTAACAAGCCTCTTAACAAGCGAGATCTTTTGGGGAGGTTATCTCGACCGAATTTGCTGCCCTGTTAGAAACTCAAGTGGCATTTGAAGAAAATTAAGCAATTTCAGGTTATTTCCTTATTAATGGTGAGTTTGAGTCTTTACCTGAACGTAGCAATTATTTGCGAAACAGCCAATAAAGCTCTGAATAACAAAGTGTCTTATTTTATGTTGGACTTAAATTTAAGAACTGAATTTAGCAGTTGATTATCTTATGAAGTATTTGTAATAAAATGGGACGGAATGGAAGGATCGCATAAATGTCCATCAGTTTCTAAGAAAATCAAAATTCTTCAGCTTCTATATTGGGATCCATTCCCCAGGCGAATTCCTAAACCACATCCTCCACTTAATTTATAGCCGTGATCCTAATAAAGACACGGGTTGTTGTCCTCTACTTCCATCAGGACTTCGTTATGATTTACCTACTACAGATTGCGAGTCTTTTTGTTTTTGTTGAATCAGTTCATCTCTTACAGAGGACTTTCATAAAATCAATACTAATAAATCAGAATTGTTCTTTTGAATTAAATATTCAAGTAGTTCTGATTCCTACTTCGTTTCTTTCCAATCGCTTAACTTCTTCTAATAAGGGTCTTTGATATTTAGGATTGGGAAGACCCAAGAACTGATATTTGGGAATATTTCACAATTTAACCTAAATCCTTAGATCCAAATACTTGGACAAATACCAGGTACATCGTAGTGGACCTTGAAAGTTAGGTTCCCTCAACGCTAATTGAATTTCAACATAAAAGCCTACTTTTCAAAGTGTCTTTAATAATTTCATTTTCATGCTTTCCTCCCATTCAAACAATTACAAGGATGCCTCAGAATTAGTTGTACTAACTTCGGAATTCAGGTAACCCAACTCTAAACTTTATTTTCTCACTTAGTTTTTCAAATTCCTATTAATAATAAGATGAAAAAAAAAGTTTATCGTAAATGTACTGATCTGAAATAGATGATCTAAGGAAGGAGGTCTGAAATAATGTTTGGAGTTTTTTATAAGTTCAAGATTTTACCAAAGTGATAGAAATACATATTTAAAGAACCAATGCAAGAAATCTTCAATGCAAGCAAAGAATACATTTAATAAACAAACCTACCTTACCTTATTCTAATTTTTTATCAACAGATCTTTTCAATTATAACTAAATCGTTTTATAACTAGCAAATTTTTCAGTCCAAAAAAAAAATGCTACATAATTGCTGTGATTTTTGGCATGCTAATGTCGCGACGTCACATTTTATAAATAAAAGTCTACAATGAAATTCAGATTTTAACTTTCTCCCAAAGAAAACTAAATGAACTCATCGAATTCTTTTCCTTTCCCTGCAAAGTTGTTTGCTTTAATCATTTCGATTTTTATTCAGATTTTAAATTTTGGAATGATTACTTATTGCTTTGATTAAATACAATTTGCAAAGATTGCAGCTAATGACTGCTTAAATTGGAATTGATAAAATGTTTTCAAAAGCTTTTTTTTTAAAAAAATTAGCAAAATTGAAAAATTATCAGATTTTGTTATCATTAGTGCACTTATAATGGTAAAAGGGTTAAATTATAATATAAAAAAGTGAAGAAATAAAAAAACGCAAATAATAATGGCCTACAATGTTCTGTTGATTGCAAATTCATTAAATTCTTAATTAAAATAATTAGTCTATAATTTTGATGAAATACAAGGGTTTAAAAAAATTGAAAAATCCTAAAAATTAGAAGCTTTTGAATACTTAAGGGATGAGAAGACGACGTGCTCTCCCTCTGGATAAGATGACGTGCCCTCCCTCCCTCTGGATGAGAAGACGACGTGCCCTCCCTCTCTCCCTCTGGATAAGATGACGTGCCCTCCCTCCCTCTGGATGAGAAGACGATGTGCCTTCCCTCCCTCCCTCTGAATAACATTATGTGCCCGCCCTGGATGAGAAGACGTGCCCTCCCACCAGCCATGGCCTGGCCTTCGTAAATGATAGTAAATGACTGAAATACAACTAGTTTTGGTATAGACTTACGTAGATCTATTATTGTTTCTTTCTTTGATCATAAATACATTTCACTGAGCGATTTTTAATGTTTGCAAATTCAACCGAGACCGTTCCGTCAGGAAAAAGGTAGAAAATTGGGAAAAACTTGTTTTAAGAGAAGCACAGCAGAAAAAAGTCAAGATCAAAGCTCACGCCGAGCGTCATATTCACAATGTATTCAACATATTTGTATCAAGATATTATGCTAATAATTAGGCAAATAAATAAGATATCTGCTGAAGTCACAGAATTTTAAGCAGAGAGTTGTTAAGGGATTTCACCCATCCACCCACACATCTCCCAAAGAAAACTAATTTAATGGAAAACAATGATTACAAAATTCTCTGAGAAGGACTGTTCCTTCTCGCCCAGCTGTCTGCTTCGAGAATATCGACTTCTAATTTGTTATGTATTAAAATGACCCTCAACAATTTAAATAATTTCTTCGTTATTTTGAGCCAACTGGGCAGAGCTATTGGAGGAATCTACGAAATTTCACAATCATTCTAATGGTTTCTCTAGTAATTAAAGCTTTGCTATTCATTGGTTGAAATGCCAATCATTGTAAATAAATTTTCCAAGGAAATTCTTAGAACTACTTGAATCTGTTAGATTTTGTTGAGAAAAACGATACAAATTAAGACTAAAGGATTGGGACAAATAAATACATTACAAAGGTCATCTCAAAATGCAGTCTTTTCATTAAACAAATTGAATTAATCTCCCATTCCTCTTTCTGTTTGGTTAATGAACTTCAATTATTTCGGAAACTTTTATTTTGCAAATTATGTCATTAGATTTTTTTAAATAAAACATTTGAATTTTTTGAAAAAAAAAGCTGAACTAAATAGAACTTTTCAACACTTAAATCAATCTCAAATTCATCTGAAACACCTCCATTTAATTTAACAAGCAAATTAAGTCAACAGTTACAAAAATAATTTCACAAAATCCTTTCCTGACTATTCAGTTTGACATTAACGAATCCACGGTGTAATTTAAACTTTGTTCAATGAGACGAAGGAGTATATGAGGGGGAGGGGGACCAGCCCCCCCCCCCAAACAATAAGAATAAATGCTTTATAATTATATTACTAGTAATTGTAGTAGAATTGTTGGTTAACCATTAGTTCTCCACTTATAGGTCCAATATGCATCGAATTGGAAGTAAGTTTTTTTTCTTCACATCGATAACTGATCAAGTTTCAGCCTCAAGGGACAAATAATTCTTAAGGAATGTTGAATTACAAAGTAAAAAACGGATTGACAAGAACTAAATCATATTCTCACTAAAGTTTTCTGAAACTTTCGTTTTTAATTCTTACTGCAAATAAAAAAACACGCAAAGATTAGATCGAACCTAGAATTCCTTTTCGTGTCTCAGATTATCAATAGTTGACCCCTTCTATTTTAATAGAAGAAGAAAGATTATAGTCTTCATAAAATCCATTTATTTCAGTGAATAGAAAATAAACTGGAAAATAAATTGGGAAAATAACTGGAAATAAAAACTATTCCAGTTTTAATAAACTCTTTAAATAATAAAACAAAATCAGCCTTATTTATTTTATAAAATTAAGACGGAAAATAATCCGCCACAAAATAAATCCGCTATTTGTAATTTGGAATCCTTAAATCAAGTGAAGACCAAGGAATATTTTACACAGGAATTTAGGCACAAAGAAATTAGAATGATAAGATATTTTCTTTTTTTCCCTGTTATTTTTTTAGTTAACTTTGAATTAAATTTATACTGATAATTTAACTGTTTTGATTTAACTTATTTCCGGTCAACAAAAGTTTCTCTAGCTTTTTCATTAAAAGTAAGAGGGGTCAAAGTGAATAAGCCTAAGGCAAGGCCTACATTCAGAGGCCTTTTTCAAAAGCGTATTTCCCAATTAAAATTACAGCAAATTCTATTTAAAGAAATGAGAAGAGAGTTTTGATAGTTACCCATGCTCCAGTCAGTATCCAAAATGCATTGGCATTTGGATTGGAAAAACCGTTCTTCTTTGAAAATTTTGGGTCTTGAGTCAATGACTAACACGGTTGATTTTTTTTTCCAATTGGAGAATTTGGGATTGAGCTCGTGCTTCACAAAGCAACGCTCGAGACAACAATTGGAGCAGATACTACAGCAACAAAGGCAACATCTGTGCTATCGAAGAATTTAGAAAAAAAAATGAGATATTCTTGAAATTCACTCAAAATTTATTTCTAAATTTGCATCAGATTATTTGATTTAAAAAATTAAAAATATCCTTTTTTTCGTTACAAAATTTGGAATCAGAATATTTCTATAAATTTTATTCTATTTGTATCAGCTACAGAAATGGGATTTTAGTCAAAGACAGATTCAGGCAAAAATGTCAATGAACAGCTTTTAAAGTCTATAATGGAATAAATTATTATGATAACAAGAAGAGAATAATTACGCAATGCAACAAAAACAGCTTCATTTTTCTACTTTTAAAAAAAATGAAAATGTGCCGTCATAAGAAAACTCACGTCTTCATTTTTAACCAAAATTTAAAAAAAAACAAAACAAGAGACATTACAGTTGTCCTATCAACTTTTGAGTTTCAGCTTGGATCACATTCGTGGTAATTTTGTTTTTGTTTATTCGTTTGTTTAATCTCAAAAAATCCCTTTTTTTATTGGATTTGAACAACAAAAATCAATCCATTGATTGGAGATTAAATTAAAATTTAAGTTTTCTAGGTCTCATGAATTGAACAACGTAACATTGGTTTACAACCCATTACAAGTTTACAGAATCAAAATCTAAAGTTTACTGCATAAACTGAAGCATTACTATACATCCAAGTTAATTCTTTGCAAAAGGAAGGGAGATTTGGTCACTTTTACTGATCGCCCAATTTCTAAGCATAGGACAATAACGTAAGCATTTGAATAAAATTAGTTGTTAAGTTATCGTCATTCGGACAACACCTCACCTTTTTTGTTCTAAAGCTTTTTTTTCCCTTATTAATGATTTGCTACAGTAAAGCTGATTTATTTATTCTATTGTGCAGGAAGATCAATAGACCAAGTGCCGCTGTCCAAATATATAAAATCTCGAAGTATTGAAAATTGGAATCAAAATGTTTAATGATGTGATTTGTCAAAAAATTAAAAACATTTTTTAACATTGTATTCATTCCAGTCCATGTGAACTCAGAAGCTCTCGTAAAGAATTAACTTTCTTTAAATCATTGTTCTAAACCAATGAATCGAACCAATAAATTAAGTCTTAAGAAAAAAGTTCTATATTCTTAAGAACTTTTCTATTTTCTTTATTCTTAAGAAAAGTGTCATTCTAGGATGAGATCAAAAAGTGATATTTTTAGAATTTAAATTTTCCTCGTTTTGAATAACAATGCTTCAAATATTTTAGGCAGTTTTTCATAAGCAACGAAAACATCCTTGTAATCTTTGAAGTTATCGTTGCTTCTCTTCGTAATCTTTATAGTTTTCGTTGTTTATCCTTATAATCTTTGTAGTTTTCGTTGTTTA
>JAFIDM010000001.1:1707707-1728516 GCA_023159025.1 Thereuonema tuberculata
TGCTTATCCTTGTAATCCTTGTAGTTTTCGTCTTTTATCCTTGTAATCTTTGTAGTTTTCGTTGCTTATCCCTGTAATCTTTGTATATATGTTCTTTACTGAAATGTTTTAAACTTTGTGTATTTAGTTTTATTTTTATATTTTTATTTTTGTGTAAGACGATAACAGTTGATGGACTTTGGCTGGTTGATGGCACCAATCATTATCCAGCAATCAAATTCATTGCAGCGCTCCAGTGACGGGGCCACATGCGCATATCACTTTTGTAGTAAATTTACTAAATGTTGATCAGTTGTTTTTTTTCCTCCGATCTGTTTTTTATTTTATAGATCTAATGTTGGTTGTATTAAGTATCTTAACGGCGCTTTAATTGTTGCAATGTTTAAATGTTAGATGTCGCTTGAAATTTGATCAATGCATTGCTTGGTGACTAACAATCATGAAGGAAAAACTCCTACGATGTTTTTTTGCTGTCTGTATTTCAGAGACAGTTTGAAGAGAGATGGAAGATTCTATCTCTTAGAATGCCTGGAAATTGCTGGAGATGAATCGACGTAAGAATACGTTAAGCCTTAAGGCTTGCGCGCATATGCCAGCTACAAGCGACAACTACAAACTACAACGACAAACTACAGCGACACGCAGACGTTCAACTGAACGACGCAATGACGGAAGTTGCACTGGCCTTCTTGTCGCACTGCGACGCGGCGCTGATCAAACGGAACCGGTAACGGAAATTTCCTAGAATGCAGCTGTTTTTCCGCCAGACATCGTGCTAATATGAATGTGATGAGAAACACGACCGATGTTTGGTGAATGTTTAATTTCAGATGCTATTTTTGAAAATCTTATGTGCCGATTGTGATTTAAGGCTTCTGAAAATCGTTTATCATAGAATGGACATTGAAACATAATGGTTGTTCACCAGAATGTGTAATCCAATGTGTTGTGAGATCTGAGACTCGGGAAAATCTTTTACAGAAAATGGAAAGTCTTCTGTTTATGCAATCATGTGGATATTAAGATAAATAAATCACATGGGAACGTAATGTGTACGGTAAATTTGTTTTATGAACGACTTTGTTATTGCTATGATGTCTACTTCAGAACTGTTTTAAATGTTTTAAAAACAAAGTGAAATAAAGGCAAAGTTGTTAATGTCTATTTTGACATTAACATAGATTTTCTTTACTGTGAAAATTACAATTCTTGTTGTTATGTTTAAAGAAAAATAATAAAAAAAACCCATTCAAATTAGTTTTAGTCTAATTTATGTTTCTGCAATGAAAATGTAAAACATAGTAAAAACATAATAATGAACACGTTATAAATTAGTACACAAGCACCTAATGTATGAAATAACAAATAATCATTGACATTCATGGATATATATATTATTATAAGAAGAATTATTATTAATAGAGAAAAGAAAGCCCTTACTCCTGTATCTTCATAAATTATTTGTCTGCTAAAGTAACTATATTATAATAACCGTTAACCGTTAATGCTTACATTATAAATATAATTTATAACGCATTATAATAAGCATGAACAAGAATTTTAAAGTTATATAAATTACAAATATAATTTAGAGCACATTATAAACTACAGAAATCTGTCATCTTCCAAAAAAATTAAATTATTATTTAAATTATGAAAGTTATATGAAAATGTTTGCTATGGCGTTGAGATTGTATTTTTAATAATATGCTCAATGGTAAGGTGACCAACCGTCCTCCTTTCGGAAGCTCTGTCCTCCCTTGAGAATTTCCTCCTTTTGTAAATTCTGTCCTCCTTTTTGATGTTTGAAGAGTAATATGTCCTCCGTTTTGATATGTGAAGTTCAAAATTTAATTTTTTTTAATTGGTTGAACAGATGGATTTAGAATTTTTTTTTTAATTGATTGAACAGATGATTTGAAGGTTTATTTGTTTTTAATTTTAATTGGTTGAAGAGATGATTTAAAGGTTTATTTTGTTTTTGTTTTATTTGGTTGAACAGATGATTTGAAGGTTTATATTTTTATTTTTTATTTTGTTGAACAGATGGATGTAGAGGTTTTTTTGAATTTTCATTTGGTTGAACAGATAGGTTTAGTGGGGTGTTTTTTGGTTTTTTTCGTTGAAGAGATAGGTTTATACCCCTGATAACAATGTTTATTTTTCTTCAAATTATTTGCATCCCCCTTTTCATTTTAGAACAAATTGTCACCTTATCAATGTATTTATGTTCATGGCAGTGGATAGCATTTACCAAATTTTTGTCTCAACACAATAACTGCAGTGTATTTTGTATTGGCATGTAGTCAGCTAATTGTAAAGTAATAGATTAATTGTATATCTTGCAATACTGTATATTACTATTAATATGTGTGCTGATTATGAATGACTTAAAATGCCTAGCACAAAATTATGAAATAAATACAGTCAGTTCTTGTTGAGTAAATCATAGTTACATGTATTTACACATATGCCAGTAATAAGTAGAAACTTTAACATTGATTGAATTAATACAAATTGTTAATATTGCCTTTTATTATATTGAAAAATAATATACTTAATTTATGAAAATATTGAAAAGAATTCATTTTAATTTGCAAGGCTGGTTTATTGTCATCAATGTACAGAAAAAGAAGGATAGGAACATTCAAGTAATATGGAATTACATTCTTCATCTGTTGATCATATTATATTGCATTCTTCAACATAGCCTGAAAAACAAAATGATGTAAATAAAAAAAAAAGGAATATACAAACAAACCATACTTCTTCCTTAAATCTTCTCTTTTATAATAAATATTATTAAACATCATCCACCAGAAAATAAATGTCATAAACTACATTTATTAACCGAAAAAAAAACGAATTTTCAAGGAGATAAAATTCACCGTCTCCTCTTTATCAAGCCTTTTACATTATAATCAAAAAGATATTATTATTATAAAGGATTATGATCTTTTATTATTATTGTATTAACATTTTTAATTGTTAATATCAATATTTTAAGGTCATTGTTGTAAAAGAATCTCGTCTATTTATTATTATAATGTAAAAGGCTTGATAAAGAGGAGACGGTGAATTTTATCTCCTTGAAAATTCGTTTTTTTTTTTCAGCTAATAAATGTAGTTTATGGAAGGTGTTTTACGTGTGTTTTAAGTTAACATGGAATGACTGGGCTCTGGCCACCACACACAGTTCTAATAAAATACATAAATAAGAATACAATAAATGCGAGTGCTTTCGAAGTGATCTACACTTCGTTCTCAAGCGGAGAAATGAATAACACATTTACGATCCAAATGAATAACGTTCGTTGGATCTAATTTCTTATTTTCGAATATGTTATTCATTTCTCCGCTTGAGAACGAAGTGTAGATCACTTCGAAAGCGCTCGCATTTATTGTATTCTTATTTATGTATTTTATTAGAACTGTGTGTGGTGGCCGGAAATGTAGTTTATGACATTTATTTTCTGGTGGATGATGTTTAATAAAATAGGAATATATTTCGAGCATTCTACAAATAAAATATATGGAAATAAAGGTACAAATAGTAAAGCATGAAATAAAGAAATACAAACTGTATATTATGAAAATATAAGAAACCTTTGTGTAAACGTTTCAATTCTATGTTCATAAATAACAGTCAACTGTATCAATAAACTTTTACAAAGGAATTTTGGTAAACTAAAAAACAAAAATAGGTGTTTACATTTATGGGAACATTTAAATTTGTATATGTATAAAACATAAACATAAGAACTTAACATTTAGTATTTGTAACAGGTAAAGTAATATACATCACCCATTAGTATAATTACATTTGTAATAAATTGTCAATGTAACAGATAACAATAATATTACTTATATTGCATTAATATATTAAAAACATTTTCATATATAGTCTTTATTATTGCTATGTAAAATATACACCATAACGTACCCTACATAGAGATTCAATAAGAACCTTGCAGAACCAATATTGTAAATAATAATTAAATAAAACAATTGTGTCAATACCATAGCACATACTTAGTAACATTTATATTGCACAAAATTAAAGGCCTTCCTTGCTGCACATCCTTGTCATTGAAAAACAATTTTCAAAGCCTAAATCAAAGCCTAATGAGCATAACTTTGGAATAGTAAAAATTAATGTAACATAAATATATTTAATAAATTATCACTGCTACAACACCTTCAGTACTGTATGAAATAGATCCATCAAACTAATTCTCCAACCCCCCCCCCAAAAAAAAAAATACAACCCAGAAATATTATCTTCAATAAATCAATATACCTGCAAACTTTCTGTTTCTATAAAAATTGTGAGGAATAGTTCCATTAGTTTAAGTGGCTAAGGACATATAGACAGACACAAGCTTTGGTCTGTATTTGGGAGGTAATTTTAAGTTGATATGTTTTTGATGGAGGGTGGATGTCCTTAAATGGGTAGGGTTATACATAGAGCTATAAAGAGGAGAGAGTCATGCATGAGAAGATTATACAATAACTGACAAGGTAGTCAACAAATGTCCCACAAAATTAATAATTGAAAGTGATATTTTGTAAGTTATGAAATTTTATAAAAACATTAGGTTGTTCTTCACAAGAGCATGTAGTAACAGGAAAATGATAGTAACAACAGTAATTTCAAGAGCAGAGACTTAAATAGGATGTTTTTTGGAATATATAATTTTTTGGGGAATTGATAACAGCAATGATGTTAACATATAAATGAAAACATTACAGTATTACAATTTGCTGCAGTGCTAGTACAAAAACACAATATTATTTCATTCAATTCAAAACCCACAATTGAGTCTACACAATGATTTGGGACTGGAATATTAAATGTATTGTAGAAAGATGTAATGAGGAACACAAGTGATTTTAGATGAGTTTTGCAATAACTTAGAAATAATAACAAGTTTATAGTGTTGTAAATAAAAAATGATTAATAAAGGATATGTCTTGATGCTCCACAAAGAAATGGTAATGAATTGATATCATAGGACAGAATGGTTCAATAAGAAAAAACAAAAACTAATATCTTATAAAATATCAGTTTTATATATATATATATATATATATATATATATATATATATATATATATATATATATATATATATATATTACATAACCTGTAGTATATATATATATTTTCATTCAAGAGTTACTCAATATGTGGGAATTTCCAAACAGATATCATAGAAATTAATCAGAAATATTATTCTGTAATACAATCAGTAGTTAATGTCTGATAGATGTTTATGTTTGGAAGTATATTTTATTTTTAATTTTAGGATTTACATTGTAAACTTCATTGACTCAGTGAGTATCATTTATGATTGATTTTTGTGTTTCCTGTTCTTATACTGTGTAAGTACTGTTATCATTGTACCCTATAGTCTTTCGAAATTCCCAGCACAAAAAAAACAGGTTGCTTAAAATTCAACCAAGGAGAACTGAACAGTAATTAATTATTTCATTCAAAAAATAAAACAAAAAATTACTAATGTTGTTGTCATTCAGAACAATATGCATTAAAAATACAATAATAAAAGGAATTTTATGAGTACATATTTAAATGAAAGAATTTTGGATACTGCAATTTCTGTATAATTTATAACAGCAGTGTATTGGCTACGAAAACTTTCAAAAATAAATTATTCAAACTGATCACACAGCTGTTACAATTTTTGTTTAAAAACATTATCGTTTCCTGACATTCAGAAACGTAAATTTTGCTTATTTTTTCAGTATTTATGGCTAATAATTACTTGATTAGTTATTTGAAATACTTACGGCCGATGTTTCATGTGTTATTGCATTAAAGCCAATAAAATCTCTATAGGGCCATCGTCTTTGCAGCACTTCTGCTGAATATATACTCGAGATCTGTTGGAATTCTTTTGTTTTCCGAGGAGCATAGGTATCCCGAATAATATTCCATGTTTTCATGTAGTCGGCAACTAAAAAAAATAATGTTTAAACATTAAATTTCCTGACCGCTCGTTCATGTCGTAGGTTATCGATTCGATTACAACGTCTGAAATAAAGGCAAATTTACCTGATTTTCACAGTTTTTGGCTAATGTATACCTATACTTTCTATCCTCCATTTACTATTTTTTTGGAACCAAAAGTATAAACCGTGAATAGTTTGGAAGTAATGCACTAAGCGCCTCCATATTGAATTGCGAAAAATTGAGAAATTTTCATGAAATCGTGTTGCTGCTTTGTGATTGGTTGGCGTTGTAATTAAGCTGAATTCTGATTGTTTTCGCTGTCGCCCAACGCCGATATTCAAAGGTGGTGAAGGTTTGCGTACAACGAAAAAATCGCAGACATGACGTCAAAAATCGCAGAAATGACGTCATTCTTGCGATTCGCTCGACGTTGTCGCTGGCATATGCGCGCAAGCCTTTAGGCTGGGGTATTGCCTGAGATCTTTGTGACATGAGAGTTTTCGCCGATTTTATGTACGGATTTCGAAATCGTCAGCGAACAGATGTCATAGTCCTAGTGCAGTCATAGTCCTAGTACAGTCCTAGTCATGTCATAGTACAGAGGCCAGCGAATCAGGACGGAATGATCGTACGAGTGCTAAGGGATAAGTCAGTCGGGAAGATAAGGCATTTCAAACGTTGTTTTTTTTCCGAACAAGTTACTCCGATTGTCAGAAGCTGAATTCTACGAGTATCTTCAGTGATAAGGTAGGACAAATTTTCTTTGATTTGATCTTTATCCGAGGGAAAAGATTATCAACGAGAAGTTCATCTAAAAGATAAAGAATCTAACGAACTTTTACGTGTATTTTTGTATTCATACAATGTATCGAAGTGGACTGTGTGATGATCAAGTTAATCGTATAAATACAGGAACTGATATTACATGATGGCGACAGTGACCCCTCAATGACTAAAGTAAAGAAATATTTATTTATTGCCTTTTTGCCTTTGGGGAGCCACTGCCAGTTTGGCCGGTGGTTCTCTCATAGGTTTCTGCCTTTTCTGGTTCTTTATCGGGAGAGGCAGGGCAGGTCTGATGAGCTAGTAGAATAGCGAAACAGCTGTTACCTGTTCCTCCCCGGTAAATGAATCAGAAAAAGGCAATTTATTTGTTGTTTATTCTGTGCTGGGCTTTATGACACTTTTTAAAGAAATAAAAAACAAGAACAAAATGTGGAATTCAAATCCTTGGGAAGCACTCAGGCTACCACAAAAGGCATTTGACCACAAAGAAAGGAAAGAAAGAAAAAAAAAAAGCAATAAATAACAAACCCTCTAATGGGTGAAATAAAAGCAATTAATTCAAATAACCTTTCTTTGTGGTCAAATGCCTTTTGTGGTAGCCTGAGTGCTTCCCAAGGATTTGAATTCCACATTTTGTTCTTGTTTTTTATTTCTTTACTTTAGTCATTGAGGGGTCACTGTCGCCATCATGTGTTATCAATACCTCCCCTCGTACGCCTTTTGAGTCTTGCACTGAGCTGATTAGCTCTGGCTGAGGAGAGCCCAATAAGCTCGAAACGGCCGTCCCAGAGTATCAGCTCGACTCAAAAGGCATTCTTATTTGAATAAACTGATATTATTATCAAAAAGTTTAGCAGACTTTTCAAATATTTTATTCTAAAATGTTTCGACAAATATTTGAGTATGTTCCGAGGAATTTTATCATACAGGTGTTGAGTCATTATTTTCTTAGGCTTAATATACAGCAGTTATACAATTTATTAAACGTGAAATAAGTCATTCAGATGTCAATAGTTTATTCCTTTTGAGATCGATGTGATCTCTATTGTTTTGTCTATAGATATAAGATACAGATTCGTTAACTCAATTTTATTTCATATAACAGTTTGTTGAGATAACAGTAGTGTTATATCTTTTGACCATTGAAGTTTGAAGATTGATTTTGTGTTATTTATTGAGAAAACTTCTAAGTTAAATTTCATATCTGTTTGAAGATTGTAGATGTTCAACATATATATCCTTTGTATTCTTTTGTATGTTATTTCAGTAATATAAAGTATCGAGTATCAGAATGAACTGTCGTTTTCCGGCTACTTGAGCAATTACTCTGCCATTATATTGAAACTGCGTTATTTGGACACAACCAACAACTTCAACTATTTGAATTTTTTGTATAAATTGGCTTTCGTTTTATTTGTTCATATCACTTGAGGAGGCCGTTTCTCGACGGCGAAACATCGTGGTTATTGTATATTTTTTGTATAAATTAATTTTTGTATCATTTAGTCAGGTGTATGGCTTTATTTTTAAATTTAATGCTATGCAGTACACGTAAACTTCTATATTATATAAAAGAAAACTGCATGAGTAAAACAAAGGTAACACATTCTAAAATAGAACAAACTGAAAGATATACTACAGTGGCAAAAAAGGTTTACATATAAAAAAAAAGATACCGTAAATATAAAAGCAATTTTAATAATGTTGAGGAATCATAAATGCTTTGAGAAGCCACAGAAATAAATAAACTTTATAACAGATAAAAACGGTTAAAGATCTTTAATCATTTAAAAGTAAAGAAACGTGAATAAAGTAAAGAAACGTTGTATTTAAAAAAGGTTAAAAATCAATGATGACAATCAATGTGTAAAAGCTGAACATTCAACTAAAATGTGATCACTAGTTCAAATAGTGTTACAGGCAGCTCTTAGACAGAAACTCAATAAGGAGTTGCTCTTTACAACCCTGGGAATTCCTGCGACAGCTCGGAAAGAATGTGATGTGTCTCGATGTGTATGTAAATTTTGTTTGCAAGGCAGGAGGTGAGAAGTTTGTAAAGTGTTGGGGAGGCAAGTGATTGGACGGTAGTTTGCAAGGAGCGCTGTTTCAGTGTTCTTGCTCTGTAGGTATGTGACACCCTGTGTGAGGAAAGAGGCATATGTTCTGGATGTTGGATTATGTCAGTGAGTGAAAGAGCTAGCTTCCCATGCAGGGACGTTAACCTCTTGATCCAGATGTTCTGAACCAGGAGCCTTCCTGTTCTGTGGATGTTTCAGTGATGTCTGTATGTCTGCGAGAGTAATATGATGGAAGGGCATGAAGAATAAGTATTCAGTAAGTTGTTGTTCCTCTGTGATCCATGGTGCTTTGTCATTGTGGAGGATCGGGTTTGACCACAGAGACGACCAGTATTCATGTAATGCCTCGCTGGTGGGAGTGTTTATATTGGGTGTAGTAGAAGTAGATGTAAGGGATCTGTAGAATTTTTTCACATTATATTGGAAGGTGTTGTTCTGTTGTTTGCGCAGAGTACACTGTTTGTATCTTTGTAATCTTTTCGCGAGTGCACTCAGTTTTTGTTTTAGTGTGTCGAGATGTTCCTGAACCTTTTTATGATGGTTTGAGTGGAAAGGACGGATGTTTATATGCTCGAATATCTTTCTAACCTGGGACATAAGTTTCTTTGTTTTGTTTCCTGCACAGTATTGTGTGAGTCTGGGTATGTCTCCTCTAAGGTCGCTGATGCGGCCCATAAGGCGACGTCTCCAAGGGGGGATTTATTCTTGTGACCGTGCAGTGGTAGGTATGTGGTGTTGTTTGATTCCAAGTGCCCGAATGGTTCCCTGTGCCGCGCAGTAGAATATTGTGTGTATGTCTTCTAATGTTGGAATATTCTGAAGGTATTGTTGGATAGTGTGAGTGTTGAGATGGTATATGACTGTGGAGAGTTGTTTTGATGTGTGTACTTTGGGAAGTGACGGCCTGTATGTGGGGTCTGTGACTATGTATTGTGCTAGTGTAGTGTAGAAATGATCATGTGCTGCTCATAATATGTCATTAGTTGTATTGTTGGGGCATATGTACTGATGGGTAGAGATTGCCTCTGTGTTTGCCATAAAGGTAATGTCTTCTGGTTGGGTAGGATGTGGTGTACTGTGGTTAGATTGAGCGAATTCTTCCTTAATTTGTGCAAGTATGCATGATGGGAATAAGATTGTTAACTACTATGGAACGTCGCTGATCAGCTACCCGCTGTTCGCTAAGCACTAACGTTGGATAACGTGAGGTGAATGCGTGGTGTAACTGCTTTCTTTATTCTGTGAGATGAGTCCCTTACTGTGTAATGGTATAGAAGTCGAGCATAAGATCCTGGTTCATCTGTGATGATCATCGGATGCGCAGGCGTGGTTTCCTAGTCTTGGTGGTCGCCTGCTCTGACACAGACGAAACACTTCGACCGTTCGGGGTTGGATGATGTTGCCCGGGCATTGTGATAGCCATACTACAGGATGGGGTGTCACTTTCTCCACCACCATCTGCGGGAGACTGTAGTATATTTTTCGAACGGAGGCCTCTGCCTAACACCCGAACGCGGATGACTTTATCCTGCGCCACACCCGAAGCAGCATGATCAATATTAGAACAAGATCTCATCATAGACCCTTTAGCCTACTCTAAAGCTAGTATAGTTCCCGCCCCCACCGCAAGGAGGTAGGTTTTTCTTCTTCTTCTTCGTCTTCTTCTTCTTCTTCTTATTATTATTATAATCTATGCAATAAACAAGAATCCTATCAATACAAGACAGGTTATTCAAAAAGACTTCATAAACATTCAAAATTGGATGCACGACAGTAAACTCATCATAAATAAAGACAAAACAAAAGCTATTTTTAAAAGACCGAAAAAAACAAATGGCAAACTTTCAACCAAAGGTGTATTTTCATTCTCATTCATGTTTACATGTACAAAATGTAAATTGCAATTCTTGCTTTGAGGTTGATACAGTAACATATTTTAAATACTTAGATATTTCAATAAACAACCTCTTCACTTGGAACACTCATATAAATATGCTTCACAAAAGACTAAATTCTATAATATATATTTTCTATCATAAAAAAAATATTATACCAACAAAAATCAAGATACTTATGTACTATGCATTATTTGATTCCTTGATAAACTACGGGGTAAATATCTGGGCCAATACTAACAATATAGACCTGGATCACTTAAAAAACATACAAATCAAAGTGCTTAAATTAATTTTTTCAAAAAACGTCTGGAAAAATTCATACAAAAGAAATTATAATCTAAATAAGTATGAAATTTCATTCCCAAAACAAAAATTTATATCTAACATAATAATGGAAAACTACTACAACATATTACAAATAAAGAATAACAGTAATCAAAATTATCATCTCAGACAAAACCATAAAATAAAACTATCAAAGCCTCCAATTTTTAATAGTTACGGGCACAGAAATATAAACTTTAATACAGAAAGAATCATAAATAATATGAATATAAACACTATATATTCTCAAAACATCAAAAAATATCTGTTATAAAAAAAAACTTTAAAAAATGGCTTATTGAAAATACTTGGAAAAAAAAAAGTAAAGTAAATATATTATTAATTATTTTATTTGTTTTTCGTTTCTCTAAATATCTCTCTTTAGAAGAATTTAAACTTCAAAATGGAGAAATGAAAAGAAAAAAAAATAAACACCAAAGTAAAACAAAAGACTAAAATTTCAGATGTTTTAATAAATGGTTATATTATAAACACTGGAGCCAGCGGCCACCTCGGACTGCACAGACTGGTTCTAGTTTCGTGCGGTCCTCAGGGCCTGATCGAGTCTTTAACTTTAACTTAACTACGTATTAATAAAACTAATATAAGTATCAAGACATTTCAAGCACGTTAAATCATTTCGAAGAACACCGTCAATACAATTCATCATTTATTTGTTAACCCATCTATACTCAATTATTGTTATTTTCTTTTTTTTTTTATTCTTATTTTTACAAGCTTGTAGACTGTACTTTTTCAAATGTATATTATGTAAATATATATGGGTAAGAAGAAAAAAAAATTATGTAAATATCAGAACCCGTTGATAGGGACACCTCCCTAACGGGACGTACTGTGTTATCTATCTATGTTAATAATAAAAAAAAAAAATTATTATTATGTTGTAGAAGTTTCAAACCTTGGGTTTCCCCAGCAAAAACAACATAGCGGATCAAGGACCAAAGCACATATTGCCAAGTGTAAAGAAGTGTGAAAGAATGATTAGGGATGTGTGGTTGCAGAGCCGGCGTTAGGGGGTGGCGAATGGGGCGAACGCCCAAGGCCCCGCGCTTGGGGGGGCCCCCGCGCCTGGTTAGAAGAAAGAGGAAAAATAAGACCGTCTTTTTTTTTAGGTTGTTAAAATAGGATTGGCAAGGGCCCCGCAAAATTCATCTCGCCCGAGGCCCCGCACCCTCCTAGCACCGGCCCTGGTAGTCGTATCCATAAATTTCCTTATATGAATGTTGTGTTGATTACCACAGCCTTCTGGAGTTGTGCATAAGTGTTTTTGTGAAGTCCTAGTGTGCTGAGGCTGTGGTGCAAAATGTGAGGCACCAGACCAGTGGTGGACAGGCTGTTGGGTACAACATGTACTTGGTTCTGCCTCCACTGTTGCTGGAGCTCGTGTATATTATTATTATTATTAGTAAAAAATAATCAAATAAATAGTTACGATCAGCTTCACTGACTCACAACAAAAATGGATTCCTGTCCAGGAACTCGAGTCAAGCAGTGAAAAAGGCGTGAATCTTATTCCTTCCATCGTGGAAAAATCAGCACATAACCAATAGGAAGACTGGAAAGACTCTTTCCATGAGGGATTTTCTGCAAAGTAACAAAAAAAAAAAAAAAAAAAAAAACTTTTCAAAAAAAAACTTTGAATTGCTAAGGGAGTAAGTGTTATATACTCCCTTAATAACAATTGATACAACCAAGGTTATTTAAGATAGAAGGTTGGCTCCATCGCGGAAAACGGTTTCTACTGGCTAGCTCAGTGACGTCATCTGGATTGCAGGCAAGATTGGATTGCAGAATAATTTAGTGGTTGAACACTTAATAACTCAAATTCAAAGTTTTGAAGTATTTAAATTTTTTCCCGATTGAAATATTATTTGTTGTCACTCACTCACGATAATTTTAAAAGCAACTGGAAAAATAATATTAAACGAATTTTAATTTTTTTTTATCTCTAATAGTAAACCAAATTTACCTTCCTTACAAAATATCTTTGCAAATACTTTCGTCATGTATTTAAAAGAGAAAGATTTCATTGACAAAATATCGTATCTAAATAAGAAAAAGTTTCCACTTTAAGGAAATTCATAGTTTTTCTAGACTACGATAAACGTTTAAAGAATGGAAATTAAACTAAACTCTCTTTCAGTGAAAATTCCTCGTTCAAAATCAACTAACTGAAATTAATTAAAATAACCCAGGTTCTGAGTTGTACACTTTTTTTTTTAAGATTGACATAAATTAAAGTGTGTATAAAATATCGCAGAAAAACTAATAAAATAAAATTTTTATAAGTTAACAGACAGAATATCATTTTCACTATTTAACAAATTAGTAAATAATACAAAATACCAATTTTTTAAATGGTGAAAGGAACTTAAAATTAAGTTACAAATATTTACAACAATAAGTTTTTTTTTTTTTAAATTGTTTGTTGTAAATTTTATTAACATAATTTTAATGATTGTTTGTGGAAGTTCCTTTCACCATTTAAATCAACGATTTATTACAACACACGTAAAAATCATTTATTTATATAAAATAACAACAACAAAAAAACCTCTCGAATTTCATCAACTTTTTTTTTTTTTTTCAATTTCGTTGCTAGTATTTCATTTCTTTAAGTTTCATTGGTTTTTATTGAAAACGAAGTCAATATAGTTAAAAACTAATTTTATTTTGTAATGTTTGATGAATAACAGTGAAATTTATCATTTCTGTCTCAGTATTATCTTTGAAAAGCTCCTTTTTTTCGATTTCTTTCTTTCTTTCTTTATTTATTTTAGTTTCAGACCACTTATAAATTTAATATTTCAAATATGATTTCGCTAATTTTCAAAACATTTTTTTTTTTTTTTTAAAATGAAGCACTCTATTCAGTATTTGCAGGGGCGGTCTGGCATAATTGGGGGCACTCGGCTGGAAACGAATTTGGGGCCCTTTAGGGCTTTACCATTTCTCTGGCGAACGTAACCAGTACATGATTTACCGGGGAGGAGGCAGAGACGACGCTAGGAGGGTGCGGGGCCCTAAGATGAATTTTGTATGGCCTTTGATTTACTTGACAACCAAAAAAAACAAAACAGGGCAATCCTATCTTAGACCTGGCCAGACCGCCCCTGAGTATTTGAATAGAAGAGAACTCCAAGTTTTCAATCTGAGGCTGACGAGGTTTTCGTTTGCCTCGGTTGGAATCCATGTGACGTCATGCTGAAATAGAAAATATCGCGTTGTCTACTACGCAGTGATTTGACCCCTCCCACCCTCCCGGGATAAAACCTCGATCTCAATGATGCGAACTAAAAAACATGCATATCATCATGAAGATATTACTAAAGTTTCCCCAACAATACTTAAACGTCAACAACAAAGTAAAAACAACAACGAAGAGACGGAAGTCCACAAAAAGGACGAAACGACCGTCCCAGACTCTCCCCGATTAAAGCTTAGGTATTTTTCATTTCTGTATCATTTCTTTGTGCTTTTATATTAATTTCTGGAACGTTAAATCTTTTGTTTTAAGACATTTCATTTACTACTTACCTTACATTTCATTTACTTACTTTATCCAAATCTGGATAAAGATTTGGAGCCTAACAATAATATAATAACAGTTCGATTGACTCGGATTTAGAAACGCTGGAAGAGAGCGTCCTCTATTATTTCTGATTTAAGTGTGAAAACAAAAAAAAAAACAAAGTTTATTTATTTATTTATTTTTTTGAATAATAATTCGAATAAAGAGCTACAACTTACAACGGAATGTCCTTCAACCCCATTTAAATTCATCAAGTCTTTAATTGCTTCAATTAATTCATAAAAGTCGTTGCATTTAATAAATTAAATGTGCAGTAAAATTATCAGTCTATAATTATCAACGAATAAGTAAAATTACTGGATTAAAAATTATTATTTTTTTTCCCCTAAACTGTTTAGAATTCACGTAAATATTCTTATCCTCAAACTTTTGCGAAAGGTCGAGGATCATCGGTTGAGAACCACAGATACTTTGTAGTAGAATGATTTCATAAAAAAAAAAGCTGATCACAATTTGTCAATTCGAAACAAAACTAACGGTTTGTCGTTAAAGGAAATTGATTAGATCCATTTTTATCAATGATGATAATCTAATATCGAAACTGAAACTTCCCGGGGACGATCATATGCCCTCAGAGTCTGTCATTCAGTGTTGACTGGCGGCGATTGAAGGATTTTTTGCCAATTGATTTCAAACTTTGCTTGTTTGAAGTGAAACAGGTAAGTGTTTCTATTTTGAATTTACCGAATGTCAACTGACTTAAGCTTCGATAAATACGACCATGGATCCACTAAATTTGTTTAAATTTAAGGCCCATTACTGAAAAAGGGCCTTCAAAAATTAAAAACGTTTTCTTTGTTTAAAAAACCAATCAATATTTTGAATTCATTTTAAAGTATTTTGAATAGTTTCAATGAAATAGATTGGGAATTTTCATTTCTAGAATTTCAGGTAAATCTGAAAGGAGTGACAAGATTTTTGATTTTTTTTTCAATCTTTTTAACATTTATAAGAAGGAATAAATTGAGAAATTTGAACAAACCTTTTAAATAAAGATTAGAAGTTAAAATTTTCAGATTGAAATTCGAGATTATTTGAAGTCTGTCAAATGATCACGTGACGAAGTCCATGGGATTGTTCGTTTTCAATTGACGAAGACGGTTTTTCTGTTTTAAGTTTAACGGTTTAGAACGATTGGAATCAATAAGAAGTGCGCGCTTGCAAAAAAATAGTTTGGGTGGGAGCAGCAATTCATAGACTATTTTTTGAACTGAAAGACTGAAGGCCAATATGTAGCCGTCTTAGTAGTCGTCTTAGTATAGATAATCGTTAGGGTGAAATCATACAATTTGATGCCACTATCAAATATTTTCTTCCGATATAAGTTAATGGAACCTCCATTGAACCTAAGGACAAACGAAATCAACAGTTATGTGGGGAAGCAAGTATAAAAAAATATAAAAGAAAATACTTCTCGTTCTGTGTCTTCAGTCATCAGCAATTTCTTTTAATTAGCAGATAAAACAATCCTTTAACTCGTTTGCTCCATTGTTTCCAATCCGCTGAGAGGTTGTCTAAACATGTACAATTAAATTTCAAAATTTTATAACAGGACGCTATAACTACGTACTATGTCACTTCAAAACCAAGAGACCTATTGTCCTCAAAATGAAAGATGACCGGCGGAAGTTTGAACTGCGCAGCCCTTCCGGTAGCTGATCAATTATGTTTTCCTGTCACAAGGACGCCCGTCGTCTGTTTTCACTGAGGAAGACATGTTGATAACGCCAAATTAAAACTTTTCTCGACTATTTACCGTTATTTCAATACCAGTTGCTAACAATAAGTATTTATATAAATAAATAAATATATATTATTTATAAATACATGCTCTTTTGCAAAGTAACAAGCCTTTACCGTAATGGCGACGTCCTGTGATAAACTCATACGGAAGTGCCTGACCAGAGTAATCGATGATACATGCGCAGATCTCACAAAAACAGGGCGGCCATCATTCATTGGGAGGACAATAGAAAGATGAAATTTGTTACGGGTACTTAGGAAACACTAACATCCAACTCTGGCTTAAATTTTTTGTATTAATTTTTCGCTGTGGAATTGTTTTGCTTATGAGAAATTGGTTATTTTATTCACGTTCAGGTAATGGATGCTTTTGTAAAGTACTATTTTTTTCTAATAAAAATAAAAATAATAATAATAATAATAATAATAATTATATTAGAGTCACCCTCATATAAACTATACTGGGACCGCCCCATTCACACAGACAAAACCATACATCACAACAGACCAGACATCACACTTGTTGATAAGGTCAACAAACAGACCTATCTAATTGATATTGCAGTGCCTATCAGCAAGAACATGCAGAAAACTCACGCAGACAGTAAATACACTGATCTAGCACACGAGCTCCAGAAGCAGTGGAGGCAGGATCGAGTACGTGTTGTACCCATCGTTCTGTCTGCCACTGGTCTGGTGCCTCACACATTGCACCACAGTCTCAGCACACTAGGACTTCACAAAATCACTTATGCACAACTGCAGAAGGCTGTGGTACTCAACACTACACGCATAGTTAGGAAATTTATGGACACGAGCACATATCCCTAATCATTCTTGCACACATCTTTACACTTGGCAGTATGTGCTTTGGTCCTTAACCCGCCATATTGTTTTTGCTGGGGAAACCCAAGGTTTGAAACATACAAACATAATAATAATAATAAGTAAATACACAGACCTAGCACACGAGCTCCAGAAGCAGTGGAGGCAGGACCGAGTACGTGTTGTACCCATCATCCTGTCCGCTACTGGTCTGGTGCCTCACACATTGCATCACAGCCTCAGCCCACTAAGACTTCATAAAAACACTTATGCACAACTCCAGAAGGCTGTGGTACTCAATACAACACGCATAGTTCGGAAATTTATGGACACAAGCACACATCCCTAACTATTCTTCCAAATTTATTTATTTATTTTTTTTTTTAATACACTTGGCAATATGTGCTTTGGTCCTTGACCCGCCATATTGTCTTAGCTGGGGAATCCCATGGTTTGAAACTTTTTCGATATAATAATAATAATAATAATAATAATTACAATGAAATAAATATTCTTGGTTTAATAAGGTTTTTTTTTTATATATACTTCTCTGTTTCAGAGCAAATTTCTGTAAGGTTTTGTTCTATCTTTGACTTGATTCGCACAATCCTAGATGTTTATTCTGCTTATTTTCGAGAAGGATGAAATATTTGCTGTATGTTTGGACAATCGTCAAAATAAAAAACAAGGATTAAACCATTTTTTTTTCGAATTAACCAAATCAAGTCCGGCCATCTATGATAAACATTGTTCTAGAATGGGATACCATTGAAAGCGAAACTTCAATGCGATGTTGAGGTTATTAATACGACGACTCCTACTAATTTTTATATAAAATCGTTCTTAACTTACAGTAATACAAAAGAAAACACTTGCATTATTAAGTTGAAATAAAATGGATGGTATAGAGAATTGGATTCTCCTACAACTGGCGTCCACGTGAGAGACCATTTACACAAAGTATTGAACGGTCAAGATACATGAACAATCTATAGGACTGAATAGGTGGATTCAAAGATATGTCAACTGTCTCTTTCTGAAAACTTGCGATATTCTACATTTTTTTTGTATTGGCTGGCAAATGGGTAAGGCTGTGGATTTTGCTGAATTTATTGATTTTATTTTGTCCGGGCTGTGACACTTTGACCTCAACAAGAAGCAGAAACTATAAACAATCCCCAAAGGAAACTGTTAGTATTATATCTTAGCAGAAGAAAAGAGAAATCCATGCTAGTGCCGAAACCAGGTGAGGACTCACGACGTTCACAGCAAAGATAAAAAAAAATTGCTATTAAAACAAAAAAGTTGCACCTTTTGCTTGTGAGTTTAAGATGGGATTTTACAATTATTAGGAAACAAGATTCCAACTAATTGTTTCCTTCATGGTTTTATTAATGCCTCTTCCAGAAGAAGATTAATTTCCAAAATAGAAAACAATGATAGGTAAAAGACTGGTTGATTCGATCCATCACTATCTGATTACTTTGAGAACGATTTTATTCTAATGAAGAACATTAAGGCTAAACAATGAATTATATTAATCATTTTTAAAACTTTAAACTGATAATATTGATTACTCTAAAGCAATTTTAAAATTTCATCATAAATAAAAATAAAATCATTTGTTATCGATTTCTTCTTTTCCAGGAAATAATCTAATCTTATCGGAGATTTCCATTATCTTCTATCGATAGAAATGTTCATTCTAATAATCCACCAAATGACACTTTCTCGAGTGAAAAAAAAAAAAAGAAATTATTATGAAATTTTATTGTCTCATTATGAAAAAAAGTGGCTACAAACAGACAATAAGGGACTCATAGAATATCTTTTTAATAAATAAAACAATTCAAATCACTGTATATTTTCAAGATAATCAACACAAGTTTGTTTTGCTGAATTTTAGCTTCAAAAAAGAAAAAGAGAAGGAATATTTTTTTAAAAAGAGTACTTTAGATGCAAAAATCACAAATACTCATCAATTTCTTATATTATTCGTAAAAGGACTGCCAATAACATGCGGATAATCCTACGTTTCTCGTTGTTTTGTGATGAAGGATTGGAATATAAGTTAGAGCAGTTTATCAAATGGTTTAATTAATGTTATCATAGTTTTTTTTTATGTAAGCAAAAGTAATTTGAGCTTCACTAGTGAAGGGAACAGGTGTTTCATTCACTGAATGAGATTTTGGAAATAGATCAGTAAAACCACAATAAGACTCTGACTGATCTCAGTTGAAAGTGGATTAACAGGAAAAAAACAGGCACTTAATCCATCAGGGATAGACTTACAGGAAATCATTCTAAAGCAAATCTTACATACAGACGTGTACAATATATACATATAAATCTGAAAGGCAAAACTTGAAGCTGCCTCTTCGAGTTTTGCAAAGCAAAGATTTCAATCAATCATTTGCAATTTAGAATTCAGAAAGAATAGAATATAAGAATAAAAATTAACATATATATATATATATATACTACAAGTGTATGTATTTATGTAAATATCCGGACATCTATCCGAAACCGTAGTCAGACTTTCCCCGTGACACACTCCCCTGTAGTGGGTGATCGGCCTTTTTCCTTAATCACAACACGTAAAACCACTTGAGGTGGCGCTTAGCATTCACAGGGGAAATGTTTGGTTAACCTCCTCGACCATTAAAACCCAATTTATCGACGAACAGTCATAGTGCTGGCTAGAGTGTTAGTACTACTATGAAACTCATAGGTGAGTGTTTCAATCGATGTCTGGCTATTTGCACGAACCACCTTTTTTCAAACACTCGACAGTTGCCGGTCTTTCCGGATTGACCTACTCAATCACTCCTTCCCGTTCACAAATCAACAGTCGATTTAAAAGGATTGCAATGTCCCTGACAGACTAAGTACTCAATTGGAAGCCAATGATCAGTTCACGCTTAAAGTGACTGAGCTCTGCTAATCAACCAATGCGGTTACTTCGTACCAATTAACAATGCCTGCCTCCTCTTACACCAGTACGTGACGTCATCGTGCCATCTGAGTTCGCTATTACAGAGGGGTTCCTGAAATTTGATCACATAGTGTACATGATTGAGTTTGAAATCATGTCACTGAGTTTCAATGATCAAAATTAAACTTCATTATAAGTTGATGTTTTCTCAATGTTTTTAATTAACCAATTTCTTACTTAATTAGTTTCCACGAAGTTTAGACCACGGACTGTAAATTTCATGAAATTGTCCGTGTTCAAATTTTGGCAAAACTTCCTTTCCTCATCAGATATATTTAGACAACATAAACACGTGCAAACATTGATTTTTTTTTTCTTTTTTAATGTTTACCAGTCCTATTAGGTATACTTACATTAAGAATACTTGTGGCATAGGTGCTGATAGTTTGATATAAGTACTTAAAAATTAAGTGTAGTTAAGTTAAATTAAGATTAAGAGTTATTTTTTCATCAATTACATCGGATATTAACTGATTTTTTATGTATATTTTATTATTTTTAACGTGCTGAATATTCAATTTACAAATCCAATGATCAAGCACAAAATTACAACGATTAAAACGTTAAAACATAA
>JAFIDM010000001.1:1728916-1745676 GCA_023159025.1 Thereuonema tuberculata
TTATGTTTTAACGTTTTAATCGTTGTAATTTTGTGCTTGATCATTGGCTTTGTAAATTGATTTTTTATGTGTTTAATGTTTTTGAATTTTTCTAAATTATATATTTCCCAATTTATTTCACTAAATAATTTATATTTAATTTGGTTTTCCAATCTTTGACCAAAATTATTTTTTAATTTAGTAATATTGAAAATTCTTAGCCAATTGTATGTAGTTGTTTTTCCATCGTTGAAATAAAAAAGAAAAGAAAATAGAGAAAGTAGCTACATTGTCTCTAATAAAAGCAGATGAACCACTTCTATCCTGAGAAAAACAACACAAAAATAATAGAAACAAAGAATGGATTTTTAGTTTCCAAAGGAAATAATTATTATTTTGTGTTGATATAAAATTGAAGTGTTGGCAAAATTTCATTGCAAGAATGATGCACTTCAAACCAACTAAACAATTTGTCAAAAAGCGATCATGTTGATAAATGCATTCGACATTAATAAGTGACTCGTGTAGCTTGTGAATACAGGAATGTTGATATATATATATATGATTATATTTACTTACAGTTTTGTACTATAATAGGCTGCTTTACTGTAAGCCAAGACGATTGACTGAGACCCGATTCCATTCATGGTTTGAATTCGATTAAAGCGAAATAGTTTTGTAATAAAATATTGTTTGACAAATTAGTAAAATTAGATTGCATTAAATTACCATACCCACAGTCATATTAAAAATTAAAGGATTTATCAGAAACTTGTGGGTGTGGATTGAAATCTACAACATAAAACTAACGAAATATTAAACAATTGTCTAATTAGTTAAGGAATTAATCTTTAATGAATACTTCCTTTACAAATCGTTGATCTTTAAGTGGTCTTTGTTTGGACACTTCCTTATTCAATGTCATCAAAATATTATTAATAATAAGTTAAAGTTAAAGTTAAAGTTGCCATCAGGCCCAGAGGACCGCGCAATGCTACTGGAGGGTAGGGTCCAGTGCTCAGAACCTACGGGACAAAGTTGAGGACGGGGGGTCGGCCCGTCGCTCGCCCGCCTTTAACTCCCGGGAAAGAAACCCGGTACCCATTCTATGGAGGGCTGGGTAGACCCTAGGGCCCGTTTGGAGGAGAAAGAAGCGTGGAAAAATTCCCGTCCTCCGCCGAGGCCGGGAATCGAACCCGTCACCTCCAACCCGCAGCCAAGCGTCCTTACCCACTCGGCTACCGGGCCCACATTATTATTATTATTAATAATAATAATAATAATAATAATAATAATAATAATAATTTTTTTTTTTTTTTTTTTTAACACACTTGGCAATATGTGCTTTGGTCCTTGACCCGCCATATTGTCTTAGCTGGGGAATCCCATGGTTTGAAACTTTTTCGATATAATAATATCATTGACAATGCAAACATCAAAAATGCACTGAAGAACACATATCTTGCTCGAGTTCACAAAATCCTCAAAACACAACTCAACGCCAGAAATAAAATTAAAGCTATCAACACTACACGCATAGTTAGGAAATTTATGGACACAAGCACACATCCCTAATCATTCTTGCACACATCTTTACACTTGGCAGTATGTGCTTTGGTCCTTGACCCGCCATATTGTTTTTGCTGGGGAAACCCAAGGTTTGAAACATACAAACATAATAATAATAATAATAATAATAATAATAATAACAATAATTTTTTTATCATTCATTTTATTTACACGTACACACAAACATATCATACTATTAATAGGATGCATGTTTGTCATCAAAGTGGACAGAGCGAAGAGAGTCGGAGAGAACAATAATATAATTAAAGATATCAGGATGGCCGAGTGGTACAAGGAGCTGCGTTCAGTCCGCACTTTCGAGCGTGGGTTCGAATCCCACTTCTGACAATATCTATTTTGTTTTCAATTCCTTTCTTTTCATAATTCCTAATGTAATTCATAACACAAAAACTCAGCACACAGCATAATTTAGTATTTAACATTACTTTATTAAATACTTTGGCGAATTTTTGGAAATTTTACATCTTCCCTTTGTCAAGCGAAAAATTAAAATATATGGAATAACTACAAACAACAAAAATAGTCTTGAATACAAAAATAAATTAAAAACACGTTAAAGTTAGTTCTCTTGTGTATATGGTCCTGTAATAATTATATTACACACACTATGGATAATAACAAGATTAGATTGTTGTTACAATGATTCATCCACTTAATACAATTCATTATTTTAAACAATTTTGGTCATCATTTGCTGTAATAAAAATATGCTAACATCAATAATTAAAAACATCAATTGTTACCAATTTGTTTACATCAATTTTTAATAAATCTCTGACTAATAAAATAGTAGCAGGGTCTACGTTAGTTCTCTCGTACCTATTAAAATAACTTTCTTTAGTATTTTTTATTATACAACTTTCTATGATTTCTCTCATCTTTAAATCCGCTTCTTTATACAAAGTTTTTAAATTACTATTTATAGTGTGCCCCTTTTTTATACAATGGTTTGCAATGTCCGAAGCATCCAGATTTTTGTTCTTTAAAGCCCTGGCGTGTGCGTCAATTTAATATCTTTTTTGTTAATTTATATAAAAGGCATAAGGATTTAAAGTTTAAAAAAGAAATTGCAGAAATCAAAGTATTAAATTTCTTAGATTTCAAATTGATAATAATAAAATTAAGATGGAACAATATAGAAAGGATTACCAGAGTGACCACATGTTGATTTTTCGATCCGGACATAGAATTAATATAAAAAAGAATATTGCGGAAAATTTTATTAGAAGAGTAGACAAAATTACAAGTAATGAAGAAAAATAAAAGAAATGACTAACATTTTAAAGAAAAATGATTATATAGATAAATTCATCAATGACAAATAAGGTATTATAACACATTCAAAATAAAAGAAATGGAAAAGATTGAAAATATAGTTTTTGTTCCGTATCTTAATGACAACAGCATGTTCTTGAAAACTCTTTGTAAATCATTTAATTATAATATAGCTTTTAATTATAAGAATAAAATAAAAAAAATATTATATAATAAAATAAGTTTTAATGACAGATTAAATGAAATGGGAGTAGTATACAGGATTGATTGTAAAACATGTAGGAATTTCTATATTGGAGAGACCAAAAGGACTTTGTGTGAACGTGTTCTGGAACACGATAGGGCTTTAAAGAACAAAAATCTGGATGCTTCGGACATTGCAAACCATTATATAAAAAAGGAGCACATTATAAATAGTAATATAAAATTTTAATATAAAGAAACGGATTTAAAGATGAGAGAAATCATAGAAAGTTATATAATAAAAAATACTAAAGAAAGTTACTTTAGTAGGTACGAGGGAACTAACGCATAATAGCGGATAATCGGGAGTTTATTGTATTTTAATTTTTCGCTTGACAAAGGGAAGACGTAAAATTCCCCCAAAATTGCCAAAGTATTTGATAAAGTAATGTTAAATACTAAATTATGTTATGTGCGGAGAATTATAAAATAAAATAAAATGAATTTCAATAATACTGAATAAATAATAACATGAAAATATAACTCATATATGTTTGACGATTTTAAATAAAAAGTTTCAGATTTTTATGAGCAGTAGTTTAAAAGATATGGGCGGTGAAAACCACCAGTACTTTCCAGTAGTTAATGTATATATACTTATAATCACATGCACAAGTACTGTATTGTATTACTATATACACAAGTACTATATTATGATGAAATAATTTAAAAGTGAAATATTATTTTAAATCCCTGATTTCATGTTTAACAAATGACACAGGATTGGTGGTAGCTGCAAAGAACACAAGCCAACAATTGAATGGCATCACAGCACGCACACATAAGGTGATTCAATTGTTGGGAACGAGGAGCTAGTGTCAGTTCCAAAGTAGCCAGCGACGGAGCAACATGTGCTTCGTTACATGGAAAGTCAAGAACGTTTGAACAACTAAATAAGAACTCTAAATGTGAGTATGAAAGTGTACTTATCATTTAAATATTACAACCAAATTTCTCACATATGTACACATACACAAGTAAGTTGTGAAGAAGATAAATTGAAAATCAAAATCGTAGTTTAATTCTCTTCAAAGGAGATTGACTATATTTAGAAATTTTGATTTACCTATTTTCAATATTTATAATAAGTCATTTCTTTCCTCATTTTTTTTATTTCAGAAATTCCTTTGTCTTTTAAAAGTTTACAATCTGATATAGTATTATAAATTTCTTCTATAATAATAATAATAATAATAATGCTAAAACACTTAGTACTATTCTATGTATTAGTGGAAAACAACTTTTTATTTAGCACAAAAAAAACCTTCAAACCCCGAGGGACTTAAGTGGAATTGCAGTGGTTATTCCAACTCTCATCTGCCAATAATTACGGGAAAGAAGGAAGAATCCCAGGGATCATTGGTTAAAAAATATAGACACCGCCCAGATGGAAACCAGTTCGTTCAGTTCTTGGAACTCATATTCACTTTATATTTATTTTAAATGAAAGTAGATCCAAATGTATCTGGTACCCATAAAGGTTTTAGATGAAAAGCTCAAAATTTACGGCAGTTATCCATGTCACAACTTTGAGGTCATGCCCTACTTCTATGGCCCGCCCCCTAAAAACCCGTGAACAGATGCCCACATTTTTGTTACTTATTTGTAGTTAACCAAGGCCCTAAAAGCTGTAAACGGTTCGTGGCAAAAGCTCTAAAACAACGTGAGGTTAAGTTTTTGAAGATAGGAAAAAGTCAAAAACAGAAATTTTCTATCGGCCGCCATTTTGAAACGGGTGATCCGATTTGGTAGAAATATAATATCAGCCGAGTTCAAAAGGATATCTAGCACCCGTATAGTTTTAGTTAAAAAGCTCAAAAATTTACGAAAGTTATCCACGTCACAACTTTGAGTCCCGCCCCACTTCTAAGACCCGCCCCCTAAAAACCCGTGAACAGATTTCATTCAGCAAACAGCCCGTTCCAGCTCATCCCACAAATTTTCAATCGGGCTGAGATCGGGGACTGAACGGGCCACTGCAGCAATGAAAAGTCATCGTTATGTCCTCAATCCATCCCATAGTGATGTGGACTTTGTGCACCGGCGCATTAAGTAGCCATCTGCATGAGGATAAACTATTAACATGAACGGTTGCACTTGGTCAGCGACGATGCTCTAGCATTTTGACGTGCCTCCAGAGGTATCAATGGACGCAACATGCGCTAGGAAAACATCCCCCACACCATGACACTGCCCTCACCGGCTTGAAGAGTTGTTGTGAGACATGACGGGCATTCATGTTGTTTGCGCCAAATTCTGTGTCTGGCATCTGCAGGATGCAGCAGGGACTTATCGGACCAAGCAACCTTTTTCCAGTCGTCGATGGTCCAGTGTCGGTGTTGCCTTGCCCACAGAAGATGTGCGCTCCTGTTCTTTGCTGATAGCAAGGGTACCCGACGAGGCTGTTGTAGTCCATCTGCTACAGGGTACGTCTAGTGGTGCGTTGCGAGATGGTTTGGTGCTGCATACCCTTGTTGAAGTCGGACGTCACTTGGGCAACTGTAACCCGTCTTCTGGCTTGCACAATTCCAGACATCCTCCTACCTCTATCATCAACTAGCAATTTTTATCAACAGGAGTGCCGCTGACTCGATGTTTTCTGTTCGTTGCACCAATCTCTATATACCCTTGATATTGTTGTACGCGAAAAGTTCAGGATTACTGCCGTCTCGGATACGCTTTGACCAGCACGTCTAGCCCCGACGATCATGTCACGTTCGAAATTCCATTAGATCACTATACTTTCCCGTTATCGCTATAGTTGCTTTCTCAACTGATGATGCTTTCTAAACTGATGTCTGTTCTGCTGTATTTATAGCCACAACTGTCCTTGTGACTTGCAAATGAGTGGAACGTACCATTTGTGGGCACAGTAGGAGGTGTATCTAATAAAGTGGCCGGAAAGTGTATATCGTGGAAAGAAGAATTTGAATGGTATGTACGGGGTGGGCATAAAATAATGTGAGGTGTTCAGAGCCCTCTAGCGAGGAATGTATTGGGCGAATCGTAACAACATTCGGTGGACTTAAAGAGTGTAAGATGCGGTTTCGATGTTTTTTTTTAAAAAAAATTAGTATCAAAAGTCATCAACAGAGAAAATGTGGTGCTGCAAAGATTGTAGTATGTATGAGTAATGAATGAGTAATTGCCAAATGAGACAGCACAAATCAAGTTTCCTAAAAATGTAGACAACGTTTATTGGTAATTACAAATAAAGTTCCATATGACCGCCATGGTGATGTTCCACGAGCTGCATGCAGTGCACGACATGTTCCACGGTGGCTCGTAACATATAAGAATGGATTGTCGCACCTGTAATGTAATTCGATCTTTCAATGTCGGGATATCGGGACATGTCCTTGATACACAATGCGTTTAAGAAATCCCCACAGTCAAAAGTCACAACGATTGAGATCAAGCGACCTCAGTGGCCATGCTGTCGGAAATGCAGGACTAATGATTATGGTGTCAGAGAAATGTTGCCGCAACACACGCTGTACCTGATAACCGATGTGGGGGTGGTGCACCATTCTGCATGAAGATGATCGAATCGAGACATCCTCTTTGCTGCAGTTGTGGAAACACAAAGTTCTTTAGCATATCGGAATACCGTGCAGCATTGACGGAACTGGTAACTGGTCCACTTCGACGAGTTTCCTTGTAAAAATAAGGACCGATGATAAACGATGACGTAAAGCCGCACCACGTTGTGACTTTCGACGAGTGGATAGGCATCTGTAGACCCACGTGTGGATTAGTCGCAGCCCAGAAGTGGCAGTTGTGTTTGTTAATATCACTCTTCAGTTTTAAGTGAGCTTCGTCACTCCATAAAATCCGCCTCGGCCATGCTTCATCCACTTCAATGCGCGCTAAAAATCTTAATGCAAATTCAATGCGGATGGTCGCATCGCCCAGGCGAAATTTTTGAACAGGACAGTTTTTATAGCGGTAAAACTTCAACATCTGATGCAGGATTCTCCTCAGTGTTGAGTATGGGATATCCGTTTGCCGGGATTTTGCCCGTGCACTGTTGGTACCCTGCACATTCGTCATCTCCTGTTCCATAACAGCAGTTGCAACTTCTTCAACGTGTTGGTGACTGATAGCTTTGAGTCCCCGGCCTGGTTGCACTACTAGTTCCAGTAATTTCAAAGCGTTTAATCATTTTTCGTAGATTTCTTATGCTCATCGGTCCTCTTCGTAGCGTCTTCAACCGCCGAAATTCCCGAAGGACAGCACTGGCATTCTCGTCCCGCTGATAATACAGCTTCACTAACAAAGCACGGTCACGGCCATTGAAGGGCAATTCGTCGCTGAGGGATGTGAATTCTACAAGCCTTTCTTTTAATCATGATCGCTCTACATGTAACGCGGTTATGAAAATTAGTGCGTTAAAAGCGCCACATTTTCCCCTGTTGTTGACTTAGAAATCGAAACCGCATGTTCCACTCGGTATGCTCACAGAATGTTGTTACGATTCGTCCAATACATTCCTCACTAGAGGGCTCTGAACACGTCACGTTATTTTACGCCCACCCGGGTATATTCATGATCAATGACCCCTGATCGGCGCTTAACACAAGGCTCATGTGTTCAGGTAGGGTAGAATGCAATAGGGAAAATACACTAAAATGTATTACACATTCACTGCCCAGAGATTTCCCAGTGTATAGTTCTGTGGTGTCAATAGAGAATAAAAATGTGATGAAATTTTATACATTGTTGTAAAATCACTGTCATTATAATGAACATAACCGCATTTGTCAATGTTCAATTTTGTTAAAGTAATGAATTTTTATTTCTTTGTATTAAACTTTTCCAGTTTTTAAAAATCTTCGGTGGGGGGGGGGGGTTCTTAAAAAGAGCCCGGGCCTCTGTCAATCTCTGAAAAGCAGCGACCTTCAGAGTAAATATTTCAAATATCAGAGCCAGTGTTGCATAACGGAGAGGATGCTTCAGTGAGTGAATGGGTGGCAAGGCATGTGACTGCTATTGACACGAAGGCAGTCTCATATCCGCCCTTACAGTTATTATGAATCATTAACTAACTATGTTCTACAGGTAGAAACACCTTAACTGATTGAAATTTATTTAATATTTATTAATTAATATTTATTTAGTAACAACTTCGGTAAGTGTACATTTAACTATCAAACTTTTGCTTTACACGGATGAACTGATTTGATGCTTATTCAAATGCACTTAGCTCTAATTCTAAGTACAGATAGATGTTTTAATTTAATCAGAATAGTTTTTCCCTTTTCGAGACTAAATTTTATCACTGTGAGATTGTGAGTTGTTGAATTCTTACCATAGGACTCAGAAAGAAATATTTCAGAGAATTCTTATCTTAGAATTAGTTAAATATCCAAATACAGGCCATTTTTGCCCTTGGCATCGCCAGAAAGACCTCTGTATGGTATTTGGTGGAACCTAGGACCAGTCTGAAGGAAAAAACCCGACCTCCGCTGGGGATTGAACAGCAGTCAACCACTGGGTTATTCCACTGACGTACCGAGGAGAGGTTCATTGCATCCGAAAATGACAGAAATCTATTTTGGATCTATTTGTTTGATTAGAAAGTTCCTCAGTTGTCATCTGAGAAGGCTAAGAGCTATTATTAGATAGAATGTTTCACATTAATTTTCAATAAATAACAAGTCACTTTTTTTCCTCAATATAAAATGCTTTTTATTTATTTGTATTTTATTTCTTCTTCTATGACCTTGAGGGGAATTGAATGAAATGTTTTTCTCATCCGTAAACAACTAATTTAAAATAGAAAAGGAAGGAAATGAATAAATGATTTAGTTCAAGTAGAATCTGTGTTTGATAGTTAATAGTTAAAAAAGGAGAAGAAAAACCCACTGTATTTTTAAAAACTAATTATTATTTAATAATGACACATCGTTTCGTCGGTTATTGCTCAATACCGTCTTAAAATGAAAAATGATTTAATCTGACTAAAATGAAGTAACATTGGCCGTTTGGAAAAATAGGAAAAATTAGTAAACAACAGGAAAAGATGGAATTGCACACGGGGTGGGAGAGCTTAGACAACGAAGAGTTTGATATGGTAATCATGCGACATGGATGCTTTAAAGAATACAAGGGTCATTTGAGGGGCATTTTAAACATTCTGTTCAAAAAGATGGTGTAAAGTTTGGTGTGTGCAAGTATAAGGTAGTGCAGTATTCTATGCATCATAAACTGAAGTGTTAATCACCGATTTCATGAGCCTGGATGACAAGGGTCTTTATACTATATTTTAAAGCAGTACCTGTAATACCAGTACGCCTTATGTACAAAGGATATATACCAGTTAAAACTTCCAAACTTAATAATGTGAAAACCCTTCTCAAGCATGTTTCGAGTGAAGCAGGGGTTTTTATCAATGGCTTAAGGGATCAAGAGAATGTTGGTAGTTCTGATGAGAGTGGTGGGGAAATGGATGCATAGTTAGTTTTAATCACGACATAATCACAATGATAAGTTACTGTATTATTACGCGAGCGCAGTACATTATACTAACATGGCATAAGGCTACAACTAACATGTAATATTCGTAATAAAGGATTTTTCTAAGAAAAAGGAGCAGTACAAAGTCGATTATTTTAGTCAGAAACTGCATTCAGTAGGCTAATCCTTGTAACACTGTAGAACCTAAGTTTATAAATGAAAAATCTATTGTAATGAAAAATCGTTAAGTGGTGTAGGCCTAGTAAAAAAATTTGCATTATGATAGGCCTAACTCACAAAACTTCGATAACTTACAATATCTTGAATACTATCGTAATTAAAAATCTAAAACTTTCTACAATAAAAGAGAAAACATTGAAGTTTCAATTATTAAAATTATTTTAAAATTATAATTGATAGTTTTAATAATAATAGCAACCAAACTTACAATAAAAAAATGTTTTAATACAAACTTTTCAGAAGATCTACCGGTAATTTTTGATATAGAAATCTTAAATATAATTCAGAATATAATTTTATTTCTCTTGTTAGAGACATTTTCTTATTTTGTCAATACTATTTAAAAAAAAAAAATAATTTCAAACTTTACGAACTTCAAATTTGATAATTTCTTTCAGCTTTCCTATTAATTTTTATTAAAAAAAAGAAAAGTAATAGCATTTACGAATCATGTAACAATTGTTATTTGCCAAAATAAGGTATTAATATATTTTTAATAAACTATGAACAAAATTTCTCATATTTTCGGCCGTAGAAAAACGTTCGAATTCTAGCAACAGTTGGTGTAACAATCGCAAAAGGAACTCGTGTAATTTGCTAGAAGGGATAATTATCAGATTAAGATAAGATTAATATCTCGCATTTTCCTGCGCTTCCTTTTCCCTTTTCCTTCGCTTCCATTTTTTATTAATTAATCTATCTAATTTTACACAATGTCTCTCTGCTGTCATATGCTGTCATGACTTTTTTTTAGCTACTTCTTGTACAGTATAATCAACTTATATAATTTGCTAATTTCGTCTGTCTGTCTGTAACTCGATATAATTAAGCTATTAAGATAGATCCAAGATTCTCAATGGTATCATTGAATCAAGGGTACTCAAATTAGATGAAATATTAGTTCATTTTGTCATTCCATGTTGTTTCCATGAAATTTTAACTGAAATTCTAATAAAACATACGTTCAAAACCAAATAATTTTGTTACCACTGCACCGATTTTAATGATATTTGGCATACTTACTCAGTTTTTTCCGCTGATTTTGAAACTCAAAACCATTTTTGCCGTAGAAGCTTCGTTCACAAGTTAGCGCAGTATTTAGATTATACGAAGGTGAGTTTTAAATGCCTTTCGGCGTTATGAGTCAAAAATAATAATTATTCTTTAGATAAATTAATCTTTAGACATGGTTGGTATTTCGTTTTTGAAAAAGAAAATGGTGGAAAATGATCCTTTAGATTAAACTCTCGGAACCTACATTACAGGTGTACAGGTTATAAGTACACCTAAATACGTCTGATAAACATTAAAAAAACATTTTCAAATCAAATCATCAATCGAATCAAATATATATATATATACAGGTAATCGGATAAGTTCGTCTGTCTGTCTATAACTCGATATAATTAAGCTATTAAGATAGATCCAACGGTTCTCAATGGTACCATTGAATCAAAAGTACTCAAATTGGATGAAAATAGTCTATTAGTTCATTGTGTCATTCCATGTTGTGTCCATGAAATTTTATTCTTGGGAACTGACCTCGACAACGGAAATTCTAACAAAATATACGTTCAAAACCAAATAATTTTGTTACCACTGCATCCATTTCAATGAAATTTGGCATACTTACTAAGTTGTTTACGCTGATTTCGAAACACAAGTTCACAAGAAGCTTCGTTCACAAGTTAGCACAGTATTTAGATGACATTTACTTTATATTTGATAGTTGATAATAAAATGATTTTTCAGATTTGTTTATGCCTGTCGTCCGACAGGCTTTGCTGCTAGTTAATAAATATAAGTCTTTACTCACTTTGCTTCTGATGCTCTCTCCTTCCCTTTTTATGGTTTGGATTAGCCGTTGCTGCCTCATTTTGGATATGTATATCCGTTTCTCTAAAATAAGACGTTCCACTATATCAAGAAGTTGAATGATTCTTGGATTTTTTTGTGCCTGTTTTAGGCACAGGGGTGAGGTCATGTTTTAGACGAATATAATTAAAAACACTCGCTGCCTTAGCTGCTGCCAGTCTAATATGTAAGTTCAAAAAAAAAAATCTCTTATCTTTTTCCTTTGCTCTTTAGATACACTCGAAAAAACTTTACCGTCCTTAAATATTCCATTATATTCGTGTGGCGATTATATTTATAATTGGGACCTAACAACTTAAAAAACACAAATAAAAAAATTCTTAATTACATGTTGCGGGGTCCAAGTTCGGACCCCTTCGTCAGATGACAAATGGAGTAAACTGGAAACAAACCTCAGTTTTCTAAACTACACTCATCTACACATGTGATATTCTAAGTTTATTTTTAACTGATTGTCCACACACCTAATATTCCATATTATACTGCACTACTTTATTTATACTTCACTTGGAAATTCGAACTTGTTTAATTCGAAATTCTGGATAATTCGAATTTTTTGCTCGGTCCCTAGAATTCTGTATTAAAATAATGTTAAAAAATCATGGATAATTCGAATTTTTCCTAAGATTGTCCTTAAAATATTACGGTAAAAATTATTCCTGAGACTTTTCTCAGCTAAGAGAAATTTATTTTAACGGTCTTTATACAGTGATCCCTCGCTATTTCGCGCTTCAAGTCTCGCGGCTTCAGTGCATCGCGGGTTTTTCTCCAAGATAAAAACCCCAGCTACACCGTCCGCGACTCCAGCAGAAGAGCATCCGAGTGAACCTCAACCCTCTACGAGTGGGAGTGAGTGAGTGAATGTATAATATTAAGGTTTTATAATTAAAAAGATTTAAGTAAAATATATTGTATATATATATATATATATATATATATATACAGTCGGACCCCGATTTAACGAATTCATCGGGACCGAAAATTTTATTCGTTAAATCGGGGTTATTCGTAATATCGGGGTCCAAAAAAAAAAAAAAAGTTTGTACTTACCTTAAGGAACAGACCTAATAAGCAACTACACAAAAATATCCTTACTTAGAAATTGTACACTTTTTATTCAGCAGCTAATAATATAGCCAATAATTACTCACTAGTTAATTTGAAATTTTAAAGTATATACTGAGTAATGTTTGACAATTTCCTTGATTCCTGACTCGAAAAAGTTGTTTTTCGACTTTACGGAGAGAAGAAAATACAGCGTAATTTATATCCTGCTGCATTAGGTGTGTTTAGGTATGTTTACCCAAACTAACAAAAAAAATATTTTTTTTCGGCTTTTGAAATAATTCGTTAATTCGGGGTTTCTTATTCGTTAAATAGGGGTTTTTGCCTTCATTTTAATCGGGGAAAAAGAAAAATTCGTTAAATCGCGAAATTCGGTAAATAGGGGTTCGTTAAATCGGGGTCCGCCTGTATATATATATATCTACATATAGTATACATTTATACTTTAGATACAGTATATATGTACTGTATACTGTATATAAACTATAAATATACATATTTTAAACATTCTGATACCCACACACACTTACGAAAATTCCTACTTCGCGGATTTTCACCTATCGCAGGGGGCTCTGGTCCCCATTAACCGAGATAAACGAGGGATTACTGTAATGGAAACATTACAGCGAGGGTTGGAATGTCACTACGTGGGGATTTCCGCGGATTTTTCTGTCCACCCTCTGTTGTTACCCTCCCCCCTGCCACAGCCCTTCGGTCTTACAGTCACGTGCGCTTCCTGCGAATGATTTAATGCAGTTGTATACATTTTTAGTTTTGTTCTTGTGCTTTAAGTGTTTTTTTATATGCTCTTACTATGCCATTGTCAAAAGCTAAAGCTCCTTCTAAGTCATTAACATTAGTTGAAAAGGTAGCGGTGATTAAATAAGTGAAAAGAGGCCTTAAAAAGAAATCGGAAATCGCCAAGGAATTTGGAATTCCATCCAACACGTTATCGGCATATTTGAAGAACAAAGATAAAATCTTGAGCAGCAAAAATGGCAATGGAAAAAATAGAAAAAGAACGAGAGGACTTGGCAACCCAGAGGTTGGAATCATATGCTAGGACACAAAGATTGCATTCAATGAAGCAATTAAAAATATCTGCCTTTTTTTTTTTTAAGTGATGAATACTTAAGCTAGTAAAAAATGCTTGATTTAATGAAAAAAATTGTAGCAGTATTCTTAGATAAAGTTTGTGTGTTAAATCTTTGATCGCGGAGTTAATCTTTTTTATTTATCTCGTCTGTTTGAGAGAATATATAGTATATAATTCGAGTTTTTGGATAATTCGAACTTTTTCTCTGGTCCCTTCAGCTTCGAATTATCCAAGTTTCACTGTCCTTTATAAACATATCTAATTCGATTTACACTGATTCAGATATAAGGTGCAATGATAGACCGATCATAAGATTTTTAGGGTTCTATACAAGAGGAGAAGCCTTATATCCCCGCTCTTCTGTCGTGAGAAATTCCTATCTCAGGAACGACATATGCTACCAACATGATCTATATGTCGTTTAAAAGGTATTGCCAAGATGAGCTGTTGAGAACTCGTTTCTGGCTTGTGTGATTTTCAAGTTATAGACCTCCTAAGGATTCTGATCTTAATTTATAAGATTTGTTAAAATCTGTAATAAAATATTAAAATTTCATTAAACCATCTAGTGAACTCTCTATTTTCTAATTTAAATTCTCTTTAAGACAGATAGAGTGTTCAAGAATTTAAATTCATACCTACTTGCTTTAAAAATATCGTGAATGTTATATTAAAATTTGTTTTCTCAGGCTATTAACTTTGTATTTAATGAATTGCAAATAGAAAAAAATTTGGATGCAAAATTTTACTTTTTTTATTCTATCAAACTTAACAACAACAACAAAAAAATCATTTATATAACTTATTTAAAAAAAAAAAAATTAAGGATAAGAAAATTACATAGCATAATGATATTTATGTTGAGGATACTGAAGGAATTTATTTTTGATTGCGCTTATATTTTCCCCTTATAGAAAGGTCACCCCCAAAACTAAAAATTAAAATTTAATTCTACCGTGGTGTGTTGGACATGATTAGTGTAAACCAGGTACGATACTAAAGTATCAAGTTTTACTTGATATTTCCCTGCTTAGCACACTCGTCTATATCCCGTCCGGAAAGTAACCTAATGCACACACCAGCTAATCTAAAGCAAGCTTTCAATATTATCGTATTATTTTCCCTCCAGAAAATTACAGAAATTAATTTCATTACCTTTATTAAGGGTGCCTACGCACTGACCAAATTTCATGTGGTTAGAGTTGAAAGCCACAAAAAAGTCATAAAATCTTCCCCTTTCTGGCGTGTGCCGCTGGCATGTTAATAATCTGTCAATTAGTGTGCTGTGAAAACAGAGATTTTTCGTCAAGGCTGGAGAGTAAGGAATTGTTGGCTTTTTCGAGGCATCTTCACCATCTGGCATTGGTGAAGGGTAAAAGGCTTTTTTTTTCAATATTCGAATCCTCAATAAACCTACTATATAACTTATATCAAATACTATTGCAGATAAAAATCTGAAATTTTGTAAAACATAAGTGAACGCTTTGTAGTTTTGTTTTTTTCAAAGCATTTTAATTTTAGTTTATTAGTTTTAATAATAATAACGTCCAAACTTACCGTAAAACAAAAACGTTCTTTAGATTTACCATCAAATGATATTTTTTTTTATTGGAAGTTAAGATAAAATAAAGTAACCAATTACAATTCTAATGTTTGGAATACTTTTCTTATTTTGTTTATTTTTTTTTTAGAAAAAGAAAACTGAATCATTAGTTTTGATGTTCATCTTTACATTTTTTTTTCTATTCTCTTAAATTAGATTGAAATTTTCACAGCCAAAATGAAATGAAGACTTTCAAGACTCACTTAATAATTTTTAACTGCCGAAATATTGCATATTTTTAATTAAAAAATTAATAACTAACTTAGTTAATATACAGTTAAGTAAATACAGTTAAATATATTTATTTTTTAATCTGACTTACCTTTTTTTTAAGTGAGTTCACTGAAACAAAATAAGAAAATATTCCAAACATTAGAATTGTAATTAGTTACTTTATTTTATCTTAACTTTCAATAAAAAAAATATCAATTGATGGTCTTACAAAATCTAAAGAGCGTTTTTGGATTATGGTAAGTTTGAACATTATAATTATTAAAACTAATAAATTAAAATTAAAATGCTTGGAAAAAAACAAAATTACAAAGCCTTCACTTAGGTTTTACAAAATTTCAGATTTTTATCTGCAATAGTTTTTGACATAATTATATAGTAAGTTTATTGAGGACTCGAATATCGAAAAAAAAGCCTTTACCCCTCACAAATGCCGGAGGGGAAAGTTGCCTTGAAAAAGCCAATAATTCACTACTCTCCAGCCTTGACGAAAAATCTGTGTTTCCACCGCACACTAATTAAACGATTATTAACATGTCAGCGGCAGACCTCATAAAGGGGAAGATTTTATGACTTTTTTGCGGTTTTCAACTCTGAAATTTCCTAGTCCTGATTTTGGAAACTACTAGGAAATTTCTTCTCCTCACCCCAGACTAATTACCCACGCCCAAACATGTGCCGAGAAAGGGGAGACCACGTCCCAAACACGTGCCTAGAAGGGGGAGATTTTTATGACAAGGGAAGCCAAGTTTCTTGTGCGTAGCGACCCAAGGACGCACTTGCTGCGATGTTGTTTAGCCGGTGGCTAAAACCGCAAGAATCTACCCTCCCTCCTCCAGCAATCTAATAATCGTTTTCCAGTGTGACGATCCCCTTGTTCTGGTGCAGAGATATAGGTTCCGTTGCAATGGTAAATGACCGGAGGGTTCTCTTAATAGACTCTGTCCCCTTTCTCCCCTCTGTTTTACGACTTCGATGCCAAACAAAAGCATGTGCGTTCTAGGCCTAACCACATGAAATTTGGTCAGTGCGTAGGCACATTAAGAGCGCTAGCGCACTTTGGGATTTTTCAATTCCACAGTCATAAAAGGTCATAAAATTTCA
>JAFIDM010000001.1:1760676-1783309 GCA_023159025.1 Thereuonema tuberculata
TACATACCTGAAATTATGCCGTGTATTTTTGAAACACCCTGTATATTTACAAGAAACTAGTTGCGCCTTAATTTTAAAAAATTTTCAAATGGAATTTTTTTGTTTGTGTTTTAAACTAATTTATTATTTAAAGTAGAAAGTTGTTTTCTAAGCTTAAATATAATTTTTAATTTCTTAACTGATGTCGAGAAATGTCTCTAACGACTCTTCAGTTCCTAGCTGAGGACGTGCTTCTCCATTGGATCTACCCTTGTAGTGGGCTAAAAAAAAGAAACATAAATTTAAATTTTAATCTAGCAGGCTAACATTAATGAGTTATTTTTTTTTTCTCTGGCTCTTCTCTCATTGCGTCACACACACACGGAGGGAGTGTTAAGAGATATTTTACAACAATAATCTGAATGTAGTTCCCGTGGCCTAATGGATAAGATATATGATCTCGGATCAGAAAGTTGCAGGTTCGATTCCCCTTGCGAATTATTTCTATTTTCACAGGAAATTAAAATTATCTTCCCTGGGCTGTCCCGTTCAGTCGTCCACAGCCACGCCCAGTAGCTCACTCAGCGCTCAGTGGATTAAGAGAGGGGCTGCAGCCAGGGGCCCCAAATTAGGTAATTAAAAAATATATTACAATTAACAAGTTAAAGAGGAATATCCATGCGTACGCATCATTTACGTCACATTCGAACTTATATATTTGCTTGATTGCATTTATTGCAATCGAGGATCACATTTAGTTCCCTGTACTTTCGAAAGTGTGTTAAATATGCTTAAAAAAGGCAATTTCGTCCATGTACTTTGTACCTTAAAAAAATTCCGAATTTAGCGAAACTTTGGAATGCTGTTTGTGGGTATCCAAATGTACTAAATCCAATTTTTCGAACAAACAACCCCGTGGAAACTTGCGAGGGGGGGGGGGGGCGAAAAACAGCAAAATTTTTATAATCATTTTATTTATAATAAAAGATCTATCTTGGAATGGTAATAATATTTAAAATAAAAAAAAATAACGTTCCATAATGAAAAGAAATTGAATATTTGTAAAAGAAAGAAATAAGTAAACCACGTTTTTGTACTTTTGTATTTTAAGAAATCTTTTAAAGCGAAAGAGGAGGTTTCTTCATCAGCTGTTCTTTTTTTTTCAACAACAGATGGACTCGATTTGCCTTTTCTAAAAACATCCAACGAACAATATTAGGAGATTTATATATTTCGATATTTAAAGTTAAAAAAGAAAATCCATAAGGTCTGGAATTTTATTAGTGGAAATTTGGTACAGTTGTTTCGTTCTTATTACAATTCCTCAATCAATTTTACAAGTAGTTCAACAACTCAAACGATGACGAAGTCTACATTTCAGAAACAAACAACAATAAGGAATTTTATGACAAACAACGTAGATTCAACGACACGCTTCTCAAATGTTGAAAATAGCTCAAGATGAAGAATTCAATCACACGTGAGAGTAAAAATTTGATAAATCCAATTCATAAGAAAGATGAAAAAAAAAAAAAAAAACGAAAAAGAAAGAAAAGATGTTTAGCTTCGAATTGATGACAATTGAAAGTGTAAAAATATATATATTATTATAATTATTAATCATTATTGTTATTAAGTAAAAGATTCAAACCTTCGGTTTCCCCAGCAAAGACAACATAGCGGGTCAAGGACCAAACCACATATTGCCAGGAGTGAAAATGTGTGCCAGGGGGCGAGGGATGTGTCCTTGAATTTTCTAACTATGTGTGCTGTGTTGATTACCACAGCCTTCTGGAGTTGTGCAAAAGTGTTTTTTGTGAAGTCCTAGTGTGCTGAGGCTGTGATGAAATGTGTGAGGCACCAGACCAGTGGTATGATTACAACACATACTCGGCCCTGCCTCCACTGCTTCTTAGCTCGTGTGCTAGATCCGTGTATTTACTGATCTTGTCTGCGTGAGTTTTCTGCATGTTCTTGCTGATAGGCACTGCAATATCAATGAGGTAGGTCTGTTTGTTGACCTTATCAACAAATGTGATGTCAGGTCTGTTGTGATGTATAGTTTTGTCTGTGTGAATGGGGCGGTCCCAGTAAAGCTTAGGTCAGGGTGACTCTAATACGCTTTGTGGTATGTACTTGTAGTATGGGACCGTGTTCTTAATAAGTGAATGTTTGTGAGCTAGCTGTTCATGAATGATCGACCCTACTGATTGTGTCGGAGGTGGTAGTCTGTTTGGGAGAGAAGGGGACAGCCTAATATTTATATGGTCGATCGTCTCATCCGTAGTGCGCCATTTCCTGCACGTGTCGTCATGCGTGTTTGCGTCGCATAGAGCATGTTTCTTGTAGTTGCGTGTTGGGATGACTTGGTCCATGTATCGCGATCATGAACCCTGTATTACAATCTCGCGAAGCAGCTGACCACTCGCCAGCCATTTGTTCGACACTTCCATGTCGACATGAGCTGGCTGATTTCGTGGCGATGTCTGCCATGGAGTTCCCTAAGAGACCCATAATTCACGCAACTGCTGTGTGGGTATCAGGGATGGTGAGTGTTGGATAAAGGTTTGCGAGGTCCCAAGGTGGAGAGGTCAGTGTCAGCCTTGACAATGACTAATTGGAGTTAGGAGTGTTGTGCTCTTTGGTGGAAGTGTTCCCTTGGTGTCTGTACTTGTTTTTCGTTTAGGATGATGAGGTTGATAAGTCCTCGTCCTCCCTGCATGCGGGGAAGAGTCATCCTTTCCGTAGCGGACTTAGGGTGGTGCACATTATATTTCGTGAATGTAGTGAGTGTTGTGCGTTAGTAGTGCTACGAGGTCGGTGTTTGTCCATGGAATTATGCCAAACGAATATGTTGATGTGGGGATGGCAAAAGTGTTGATGGCTTTAATTTTATTTCTGGCGTTGAGTTGTATTTTTAGGATGTTGTGAACGATATTTGTTCTCGAGTGCGTTTTTCATGTTTGCGTTTTTCATGTCAATGATGCGCCCTTACTGGAAGCCCAGGTACCATAGGCCTCTTACTCTTCCATGGATGCCCAATCCATGGTCCAGTTCAAAACCGTCCAAATTCGAAGTCTTTCCGCATGTTACATCTAGCTTGCGGCATTTTGTCGATTATAAATTCCATTCCAATGTCTTTGGTGAACTGTATGGAGACTTTAGTAAATTAGTAAGTTGTGCGTTGTTTGTAGCGTAGAGCTTAATATCATCAATGTAGTATGTGATTTTGTATGATGTCAAGAGCGGTGAGGTAAGCCTATAATTGTTTTGTGTTGTCTAGCTTAATGGATTCAAGGCGAGGCAGCACCAAGGAGGACTCAAGGAGTCTTCCTGTAAAACATCTCTCCTTATAGGAATGAGGACTAGTGAGTAGGTGTTGGAGGTGCGTAGGTGTAATGTTGTGTTTCAACATCGTGGCATCCAACAATGCCGTGATCTTGGGTTGTATTTTACAGCGATGACGAATCTATAGGAACCAGGAATGAGGGACCGAATCCAATGCTTTCTTGTAATCGATGTGTGTCAATGTATTCCTATTTTTCACGCGCGCCTGCCTAGGATTACCGAGTCAATAAGGAGTTGCTCCTGGGAACTCCTGCGGTAGCCCTTCTGCTGTTCAGAAAGAATATTATGATGTGGTGTAGATTTTGTCTGCAAGGCAGGAGGTGAGGAGTTTGTAAAGCGTAGGGAGGCAAGTGATTGGACGGTAGATTGCAGGGAGCGCTGTTTCAGTGTTCTTGCTCTGTAGGTATGTGACATCCAGTTTGAGGAAAAGACGGATATGTTCTGGGTGTTAGATTATGTCAGTGAGTAAAAGAGCTAGCTTCCCATACAGGGACGCGAATCTCTTGACCGTCTGCACCAGGAGCCTTCCAGTTGTGTGCATGTTTTAGTGTTGTTCCACCTCTTCATCGTGGCATCCAAGGATGCCGTGATCTTGGGGTGGATTTTGTAGATATGAAGAGTGTGTAACATCCAGGAATGAGAGACTGAGTCAAATTCCTTCTTATAGTCGATGTATGCGATGTGTAAGTTCCTATTTCTCGCGCGCGCCTGCCGCAGGATTACCGAATCAATAAGGAGTTGTTCCTTACAACCGTGGGAATTCCTGTGACAGCCCTTCTGCTGTTCGGAAAGAATGTTGTGTGTCTCGATGTGTGTGTAAATTTTGTCGGCAAGGCAGGAGGTGAGAAGTTTGTAAAATGTGGGAAGGCAAGTGATTGGACGATAGTTTGCAGGGTGTGCTGTTTCAGTGTTCTTGCTCTGTAGGTAAGTGACACCCTGTGTGAGGAAAAGAGGCATATGTTCTGGGTGTTGGATTATGTCAGTGAGTGCAAGAGCTAGCTTCCATGCAGGAAGATGAACCTCTTGAACCAGAAGTTCTGAATCAGGAACCTTCCAGTTGTGTGCATATTTTAGTGATGTCTGTATGTCAGCGAGAGTAATATCATGGAGGGCATGAAGGGTAAGTGTTCAGTAAGTTTTTGTTCCTCTGTGATCCATGGTGCTTTGTCATTGTGGGGGATGGGTTTGACCACAGCGACGACCAGTACTCATGTAATGCCTCGCTGGTAGGATTGTTTGTATTGAGTGTAGTAGAGGAAGATGTAAGGGATCTGCATAATTTTTTTCTCATTGAATTGGAAAATGTTGTTCTGCTGTTTGCGCAGAGTGCATTGTTTATATCGTTGTAATCTTTTTGCACTCAGTTTTTATTTTAGTGTATCGAGATGTTCCTGAACCTGGGTATGATGGTTTGAATGTGAAGGGCGAGTGTTTATGTGCTTGAATATCTTCCTACCTGGGACATAAGTTTCTTTGTTTTGTTTCCTGCACAGTTTGTGTGAGCCTGGCTATGTCTCATCTAAGGTCGCTGATATGACCCTCAAGGAGACATCTTCAAGGGGGAAATGGTATTCTTGTGACCGTGCACTGGGAGATGTGTGGTGTTGTTTGATTCCAAGTGCCCGTATGGTTCCCTGTGCTGCGCAGTAGATTATTCTGTGTATGTCTTCTAATGTTTGGATATTTTCAAGATGTTGTGGGATAATGTGTGTTTTGAGATGGTATACGACTGTGGTGAGTAGTTTTGATGTGTTCACTTTGGGAAGTGCAGGCGTGAGTGTGGGGTCTGTGCCTGTATATTGTGCTAGTGCTGTGTAGAAATGACCATGTGCTGCTTATAATATGTCATTAGTTGTATTGTTGGGGCATGTTTATTGAGGGAGTAGAGATTGTTTCTGTGTTGGCCATAGAGGTAGTGTCTTCTGGTGGGATATGGTGTTGTGTCCTGTGGTTGGATTCAGCGACTTCTTCCCTAATTTCTGCAAGTATGCATTGGGGAATAAGATTGTTTACTACTATGGAACGTCGCTGATCCGCTACCCGCTGTTCGCTAAGCCCTAATGATGGATAACGTGTGGTGAATGTGTGGTGTAGTGGCTGTCTGTATCGTGTGAGATGAGTCCCTAACTGGGTAACGGTACAGAAGTCGCGCATAAGATCCTCGTTCATCCGCGATGACCATCGGATGCGCTGGCGTGGTTTCCCAGTCTTGGTGGTCGCCTGCTCTGACTCAGACGAAACACTTCCAACTGTTCGGGCTGGATGGTGTTGCCCGGGTACTGTGATAGCCATTCTACAGGATGGGGTGTCACTTTCTCCACCACCACCTGCGGGAGACTGTAGTATATTTTTCGAACGGAGGCCTCTGCCTAACCTCCGAACGCGGGTGACTTTATCCTGCGCCACACCCGATGCAGCATGATCTATATTAGAACGAGATCTCATCATAGATGGTTGGACCCTTTAGCCTACCCTAATGCTAGTGTAGTTCCCGCCCCCACCGCGAGGAGGTAGGATCTACAGGGTTATTAATATTCTTCTTCTTCTTTTATTATTATTATTATTTATAATTTTTTTCCACCTTTTAAACTTATCAGAATAAATGAAGTAAACGTCGTAAGTGAGTGATTCTTTTATAGCGCTGATGGGCTAATCCTGACTCTCGAGAGCGGAAAAGTTGAGAATTACTTTTAGCATTATTTTCGTTTACTTCTAATTTCAGACTCTCCATACCTAAATTTTAAATTTCATCATAAATTAAAAATAGGAGGCTAAATATTTAAAATCATTTCCTAATCGTTAAAATTAGGATTTTTAATAATTTTTACTATTAGGATTTTTTAAAAAATATTTATCTTGTTATTTTTAATTTATTTTATCGAATTAAAGTTTAATTAAACAATTTCACTTGAGAAGTGATTTGGAATTTTTACATATCCCTACAATTTCCGCTATTTACGAATGAATTAAAAACTTGCATTTTTGCTTCATATCAATGCTGATTATGAATTTAATAGATATTAAAATAGGTATTATTGATGTTATTATTTAATGATAATAAATTAAATAATAACATTAAATTAAATTGCTCATTTTCAGATATTCATTTGATGTATTAAAGTACAGTCGAACATCCATTTATCGAAGAAGCAAATTGCCGAAAAAAAATTCAATATATAGAATTTTATCATAATTACTCCTAAAACATTAAAATTAAAGTTAATTTTCGTAAATGAAACTCAATTTCTAATTTATATGCGAATCACATTAAATGAAAGTTAATATAGGTAATTACAAAATGAATTAATATGAAAGATTTATTGAGTACTATATACCTTTTAAAAAAATAATAATCCAGACAGTGGTTACAATGATCACAGTTACATTTTTTTAAAAAAACTTCGAATATCTTGCTGAACAGCTAGTTTTGCGGAAAGTTCATCAAAGAAATGTTAGCTTTTATTCAGTCCACTAAAAACTTCATCAGGAACCTTTTTCGCGAATTGAAGTCCACGACGTATTGTTTCAAACTCTTCTCGCATTTCTTTTTTCGATGGCTTTTAAATGTTTTCAGATTCACTTACTTCCTTTGGTTCTTCGATTTCTTTTTCAGTTTCATGAAATGAACTCAGTATGTCTTCGTCTGTAGGATAATCAACAACGGCATTTTTTATAATAGTCGTCACTTTGCTTGTGGAAATACCAAAATTAGCTGAAATGTCTTTTTTGCGCATTCCACTATCTATCAATACATTCTTCAACAATTCAACTTTATCCACACTTTAATCCTAATAAGTCTTGAAATAAAATTTCGATATATACAGATTTTTTCGATATATAGAAACAGTTTTTCTATGTAATGAACATGGAGATTTGCTAAGAGTTCGATATATAGAAAATTTCGATATGGGGAAGTTCGATATTTGGAGGTTCGACTATATTTAATGATAAATAACCCTGAAGGAGTTACTATTAGCAATAAAGATTTGAATTTAATTAAATTACTTGAAACTATTGAGACAGTACATAATCTTTCATTTTTCTATTGATTTCATTACAGCGCATTCAATTATTTTTCCAGCTTTTATCATAAGATTCCCATTTCAAGTCATGATGTGATCACTTTCTGAGCCAAATGATCAGCCAATGGATCTCATAGCGTTTTGGAATGGTACGGATTATGAAGACTTCCAACCAAAAAAGAAAAAAAATTCAAAAAAATCCATCATCTTAAAACTTTCTCATTTCTGGAATTAAATTCCGTCCATTCTTAGTAGACATCTAAGGACTGAAATGTCCGAATGATCATCAAAAACCTACATTAGAAACAACCATTTATTTGCTGTTAATATTCGCTCTCACATGAAAATAAACATTTTTCTTTTTTTAATTTCCGTCGTAATTTCATTACGTAATAGTTCTCGTCGTAAGAAAAAAGTTGAAAATGCTCGAATCATACAGAAACTTTGATTCAATTTTAGAATAATTGAAATCAGACCAAAACATCACAAGATAGATATTTCCTTTCTGTCTTTTTTATTTTTACAGCAAACTTGAACTTATTAATGTGCAGAAGAACGTATCCCAGTGGATAATCAACGAAAAAAGAAAAGAATCAATTACTTGAAACGAAGTCTGTTGTTTTGTTTTTTCTTTTTCGCTATTGATTAACTGAGAAATGAAAAGTAAAGCGAAGGGGATTTTTCTTTCTTATCCTTTGATGCATTCTTGTAGTTGAGGCTTAAATTGCACTAAAAGTGTTTTTTTATAAACCGCAGATGTCCTAGGTCGTTCATTGACTTTCTTAACTGACTGTGTTTTTGGTTGGATTGGGTGCCCGGAGAGGAAGGCCGAAAAGATTAACAACCACTGATATAAACTTACACTTCTTACCAATGAAGGTCTCCCTAATAAGTAAACAATTCAGTCTAACTCCTTTCGAAAGTTCGTAGTGCAAAGCTCATTCACAAGTGAGCGATGCTGCTACCAGATGGCAGCACCGTCCTCGCACTCGAACACAAGAGCAACACTTGGATCGAACTACGATGAGGCGCAATTGACAGACAAAAAAAAAAAAAGGTAAATATTCTAAGCATAGTAAAAAACATTAGTTAAGTTGTAATTCCTTTTTGGCAATGGAAATGGAATAAAAAAATCCTGCTTTTTAAACACTAAATAAAAGCAAAAATAGAAGCTTAGGCCTACGGAACAGTTATCGTAACTTTAAATGGGGCGTCAACTGAAAGTAAAACTGTCTCCCGTTTGACGAATGAACACAGTTAAAGGAAGTGTTGCTAATTAAGTGGATTTACGGTTCAGTAAAGTTTTTCTAAATAATTGGAGTATTATTTAAAAGCATATTTCTACTCTTAAAATATTTAGATTTAAGAGAAATCGGATAAAATTAATGACACATTTCTTTTGTTGGACTTCTTTTCCTTTCAACAGTAAATTATTTTGAATTCTAAGAAACTGGCTTTTAATCTACCAAATTGCATCACTTAGTTTTTATGGAAGAATATTTATAAAAAAAAATTCTAATTTCTTTCTTGACTTTCCAAACGGTCAAAAAATATTTCGGAGAATGGATTGGATAAGAATAAATGAACGTTGGATTTCATTCTAATGTAAGAACTTACAAAACAATGAACTAATTTGAAGAAACATTTTCATTGTATGAATTAAAAGAAACGGATGTAATGACTTTAGTTTCCATTCGTTTCAAGGTTAATTTGTCTCAAAATGAACGGAATTTAGTTACAAATGGATCGAAACGATATTTATTCTCAACTTTAAAAAAGCCTTAATGAAATTATGAAGATTATTTTGAAATGTGCTGTTGTTTTGCAAAACCAAACAATGGATCCAATCCAAAGGGAATATTTAGTTGAATTCATGTGTTCAATGAAAACCAAACTTTAAATTATAATTCGAGCGCAATTAAATCGACCAGATCCAGTTACCTTGAAAACGAGACTAAAATGAGTTTCTTTATTATTTTGTTGCTATTAATCGAAAGAGACACAGATGCGAGGGAGGCAGGTTTTTTTTAACTATTTCGACTTCCGGGAAGTTAATAAAGAGTTTGGACGGATGTTTCTATTGAATGCTAAACCTGTTTTGTGATCCACTGGAGAATAATATTTGTTGAATTTCATTTGCACATTTTTATCTACATAAAATATTTCGTTTTGATTATTTATTTACTGAGAAAAATTTATCAAAATAAAAAGTTTTATTCCCAGATATATTATTGAAAATTCAAATAAATCGAATGGTACTTAATTTATTTACTTATTATTGGCAAAACTTAAAATAGATATTAAAAATTTACAGATTTTTTGTTTTGTTTTTTTCTTTGAATAATGTGAAATTTAGATGCCGGAGTTTTTCTCTTAGACACCCACTAGAGGTTTCAAGGGTAAATTACTAGTAGTAGATTAGGTGGGAGGGAGGGGGTCTCTAAAGTTTTTATTCTTTTCGTTTCTTTGCATTGTTTTCTGTAAAAAATGTAAATGATAATTATTCCATTTATTTGTTCTCCTGTCTTCACTTTTCTATTATTTGAGTTTCACATCTGTTTAATATTACAGTAAATCCGGACCTCGGTAATCCGGCCTGATCCTGAGTATTTTTTTATTTTGAGTCAACTCGGCCGGCGCGCAGCGAGTCCGTTTAGAGTTCCGAGAACACTGTGAGAGTCACTATGCACTTATGTCTGCTGCTACATATCAAAATTATGAAAAAGGGGTTAAATTAATTAAACCTGGCATTATGCCTTCACAAGTTATTTTAAGAAGACTCTCGGTAGTCCGGCTTTTCTGTAATCCGGCCTATGGGCGCCAAAATTAGACCGGATTTGAGAGGGTTTATGGTATTAGCAATTATGTTAGAAAAGATCTCATTTTTCATTATTAGATTGTGTGCTTTTCTTTCATTTTATTTTATTTTTTTTATTCACTTCACTCAGTAATTTCACTAAGGGGTCGTAAATTAATTACGTGAGGTGTTTTTTAAAAAATTTGGACATCCCTCGCCCTTGGTGAGATTTGGTGAGTTCTGGTGATGAATACGTTGACGTGAGATTTTCGTTGACCCCCCGCCTCCCCCTTGGTGACATTTGATAAGATTTTGCCGGACCACCCCTCCCCCTTTTGACCTCACGTAATTAATGGAGGACCCCTAATAGTTAGGAACTGATCCAAGATTCCTCCAGTCTGATCTAGTCACTCATTAATAGGACATTTCCCTTAAAAATTAGAAATAATTCAATTAATTACAATATGTAAATATTCATCAGTCTATAGAATAGTCTATACATTTTGTAAATCAGAAATCCTATAACAATGAGCAATACTTGATATATATTCTCTGTAGTGTTCTGTACTGAAAGCTTAAGAGCAGATGACGGAATCTTTAATAGCATAAATCTTATTATTCAATTCCCGGCAACCAAATCTGAGCCAACAAGGGAAGGCCTCGATCTCGATTTCATTCTTACTTAGCAGATATATAGAATGTGACCTGCCATTGCACAATAGACCGGTCACAGGTGCTGATTGGTCACTTGTCAAGCGTGATAGCTAATCCAAGGTTTGAAATTAAACATAAATACAAAACACGAACTACGGTAAATACTCCAGTGGTCTCAAGGGAAAGTAATCCATTGGCTCCCGTTCGATTTCAGTTGCAGGCATAGATGCCATTTTTTTTCTACATTTCTTCATTAATTATTTCTTAGTCCCTAGCTTATTGACTATGCTTTTCTTGTTTTTTAAAGTATTTTTTGATACGTTTTCAATGTCTTGTCAAACATGTTCTATTTCAATGTAAATGAAACATAGCGTCATCAAAGATAGATTAAAACAGTAAAATTTACGACAATGACTACATTGAATGATAGCCTTGTTTGAGCAACTGATGCGATTACAATGTTAACCTATTACAGCTTCCAAACAAACTTCTCGAACGGATTGAAATGAAGAATACGTGCAATTACCATATCTAGATTTAAACCACGACTAATTGATTATATTATTGAATGCTGGCGATGTTAAGTGATTGTTTGCAAAGGATTGGAGCTGTATTGTTCCCTTCGGGCAGCGAAGATCATAGGGGAGCGGATTGAGACTAATAACAAAGACAAGTCATTTCACCAAATGTAAGTTGTCTGTAATAAAAGATATCTAACGGCTGCATAACAGCATGCAGTGCTCAGGAATTTTGAAATATCTTAATATACTTTAAGATTAATATCTTAAAATACTGCGTAAGAAAGAGTCCATCTGTTAGAGCTTTCCAACTGTCTAATATTAGAACGAAATTTTCCATAACGACAGGCTTAAGTACAATTTCGTTGGATTTTATTATTAACTTCTTATTCATTTTTCCAAATAACGGCCTTTGGACATAATTCCTTGATGGATTCAATTTCTCGAGAAATGCGAGGTCCAAATGATCTGGATGACTCGTAGAAGCAGATACAAAACTTTGGCAATAATAATCCATTCTTTGATGAACAGTATACAAGGTGTTCATTTTATCTGAAGACATTGAAATATCCCCAAAACTACAAATCGGATCAAAAAACTTTATAATTAAAATTTGTTCGTCTCGGAGGGGGACATCCAATGATACCAAACTCGACCGCCCACTCCCCACCCCCTATGAGGTGAGGGGTTGGGAAGAAAAACGTAAACAGGAACCCCCATTTTTTATTGCAAATTCGGATTCTCCAGAAAATTTCACATTGATTTGATATACTGTACGTCGGGGTTGCTCGCAGATGGCGCTGTAATCGACAAAAATCAAAAAGGGTAAAACATCGTTGAAAATTGGGAGTAACTCAAGAAATAAAAAATCATATGAAATCAGAGAAATAAAAATGTAGACGTATATGATATTTATCAAAATGCGATCCAATGACACGTGAATTAACTCCCCACCCCCATGCTGCGAGAGTGGGAGAGGCAATTATTTCATAACTTGTAATGGAAAATCTCATTCTCAACGCTGTATTCCTCCGACAAAACGAAAAGGGGACTGCTCTATCATAAAAGGCAGTGCAGTGCGATCAGAGCTCACTTATCTTTCAGAATTAGAACTGAAAGCATCTCTAAAACTTTCATTGTACATGAGTAGGTTTTATTGCCTGCACATCTACCCTTCGTTTCTACAGTAAAACAGAATTGCAAGTCGACAATGAATCGTGCAACTGTAAAAGAAAAAATTGAAATGATTCTGATTTATGGTGAATGCAGGAGAAATGTTGACGATGCTGTTGCCTTGTATGCTGAGCGGCTTCCAGATAATGTTCGCTCTCGTTCTTTTTTTTACAAAATTGTGAATGCCTTTATCTCTGATGGCAGCGTACAAACCAAGAAAAGGAAAAGAAGAACAACTGTTACAGGAGAAGCTAATGAAATAGCTATACTAGCAGCTGTTCACCAAAACCCACAGATAAGCACTCGGCAATTACAACGCAATTCCGGAATGTCCCTAGGTAGTATTGTCAAGATATTGCATCGTTGAAGGTATCATCCATATCATAGTTCACTGTATCAAGAACTTCATGACGAAGACTTTCATAATCGAGTAGTATTTTGGGAATGGGCTCTTCAACAACTGCAAAGTAATCCCAATTTCTTTGCTAATGTACTATTTTCAGATGAGGCTACATTCACAAACCATGGTAGCATTAATCGACATAACATGCATTACTAGAGTGTAGAAAATCCCCACTGGTTATTTCAAGTTGAACATCAAACGTCCTTGGTCAGTTAACGTTTGGTGTGGAATCATAGAGAACAAACTCATTGGTCCTTATTTTATTGAAGGTACTTTGAATGGATTGAGATATCGAAATTTTTCGGAACCGGAACTACCAATACTACTTGAGGATGTTGCCTTGGACGTTTGACAAAGTATGGGGTATCAGCATGACGTTGCCGATACATTATCACATATATCGGTTGCCCAGCACATTATGTCATGTCATGCACGGAAAGTATTAGACCGTGATTACAATGGTCGGTGGATTGGCAGAGGTGCTCCTATTAATTGGCCTGCTAGATCGCCTGATTTGACATCGCCGGATGTCTTTCTGTGGGGTTATCTAAAAGATAAGGTTTATCAACAAGTGCCAACAGACCGTGAAAACATGGTAGAACGCAAAAGAAATGCCTGTACTGAAATTCCCGCAGATATGTTTCTGTCCTGTATACAGTCATTAGAAGACAGGATCAATAAGTGTATTGAAGTTGAAGGTCGTATTTTTGAACACTTACTATAGTTGGACAAAACACTCCGATAAGTGAGACAAGAAAAAGAAGAGACGCATCGGAATACATTACAAGTTATGAAATAATTGCCTCTCCCACTCTAACAGCGTGGGGGTGGGGGGTTAATTCACGTGTCATTGGATAGCATTTTGATAAATGTCATATACGTCTACATTTTTGTTTCTCTGATTTCGTATGATTTTTTATTTCTTGAGATATCCTCAATTTTCAACGATGTTTTACCCATTTTTAGTTTTGTCGATTACAGCGCCATCTGCGAGCAACCCCGACGTACAGTGCATCAAATCAATGTGAAATTTTCTGGAGAATCTAAATTTGCAATAAAAAATGAGAGTTCCTATTTATGTTTTCTTCCCAACCCCTCACCTTATAGGGGGGGTGGGGAGCCGAGTTTGGTATCATTGGATGTCCCCCTCCGAGACGAACAAATTTTAATTACAAAGTTTTTTTGATCCGATTTGTAGTTTTCGGGATATTTCAATGTCTTCAGATAAAATGAACACCCTGTATGTGTATTGATTGAATCAACGGCTGCAATTGTCTCTCTTGCCTACTTGTGACTTCAGCTGGCCGAACACGTAACAATATTCTGCAGTATTGACGGTCAATAGTGCTCATTTTTATTGATATCAACCGTTTCCAGCAATAAAAATGGTCAATATTGCCCATTTCAAGAATATTGATGTTGCTACGAAACAAGGATCAATTTCAGTTGACGAGAAATATTGCTGGTGCGGGAGCGAATCACATGAACGAATGAAATCACGTGACATTGGTGACGTAAGCAAGACGCCGCTTTCAAGATAAAAAACGCCGAGCAGTTTTTTTGAGATAGAAGGCATAAAATCATCAAAATGGGTCGGCCCAAAAAAAAGATAATTCAAACAACATTTTGTCAATTGATAATGAAAGACTCTTAATTGATTTCTACAGCGGTAAGGTGTTTAATACTAGAGCGATTCTGTACGTTCGCAACAAGTTAGGCTTAGCCGCAAGTACGCTTACACTGGATAGTTCCCATTTTATTCGCAAATAAATTGTATAAAACCGATGTCGTACAATCGCTGGGAATATTGTCCCCAGTGCAGCTATGCTCTGCTCGTGTGGTGTGTTTATAAGGCGTTCTCACTGAGTGTGTAATGACCAGGGCTCCCTAGTGAAACACGAAGCGCCGCACAGTGGGGCAGGATACATACATAACTGGCATTAAATACTGGAGTGTATATTAAGATATATATGGCCCATTTTTGTTACTTGATATATTGTCTTGTGTAAATAAAATAAATTTTAGACATTTTTGACAAGTATAAATTGAAAAATTTTTTAAATACATAGTTTGTTGTATTAATTTTAATCGTACCATCGTAAATACTAAAAATTATAATATATATAACTACATATATTTTATAATATAATATTTATTTATAAATACATAAATATCTAATAATAATTTATTCTGATGAATCAGAATCACTGGAATCCGACGTCAATGTTTCGACCTCTTCTTCTTTGTCCACATCATTTCGTACGGTTGGAGCTTTTAACATAGATACGACTTCTGTGGGAAGGCGTTGAAGATTTTTCCTTTTTATTTTGCGCTTACTTGTTATTACTGGATCGCTACTGATCAGAAATGAATGAAAAATATCTTCATTAGTCTTGACCCTGCTGCACTTCCTAGAATTATGTTCCCGATACCTTTTAAAGTCTTTGTTTCGTGCCTCTTGCGCCTCCTCACTTAATTGGCCGATAGGAAGTAATGCCGCTGATATTATTTCTGGACCATGTATAAGGTATTTGTGCACAGTTGGTGGCATGTTATACCAAGGATATTTTTCCACAAAATACCTTGCTGTATGATGAACGAATAATCTGAATTTAGCAAAATTAATTTCATACCCACTAGCAACTACTATCATGATTGTATGTAATTTTTTTATGAGTTCCAGATCAAGCTTTGTAATATCCGCTGATAATTCTGCATTCTTAAAAAATCGTCTTGCGGTATTGCCATCATTTGTATTCCCGAATCCCGGTTTTGGCATGTCTACGATTAAACCACATCGCTCTTTGAACTCTTTTTGTATACGAGCTTTGTTTTCCGCTACTATTAGTTTGTCACGTCCACGAGCTTGCCATTTCTGTATTGGTAATTTATAAGCCAGATGCAAGAGGCACTCGAACATACGTATCCTGCCGTGTAAGATGGATAAACCAAATTCTAAGTTGTCTATATTTATTGGTCTATCAATCATTTCTTTCACATTATTGAACATTTTAGAGGTAGCACCACAAATAAAGCATTTCTGCGTTGATGTCGTCTCAGTGATGGCGTTGCATACTTTGCCATCTACCATGGCGAAGATCAATTCGTGATTTACCTCTACCTGTCTGTCCTGCGTTGTTATTGTAGTGCTCCGCAAGTTTCTTATTTCCTGATCTACCATATTTTTTTCTGCAACCGAAATTTCCTTAGACTCTTTCACAAACTGAATTTTGAGTGGTCTGCAATATGCTGTCGATGCTGGACTCGGATTTTGCCAAATTATCCTACGATCACAAACTAGACGAACAGGAACGATGCAAGTGATGAAAACTTCGGAATCACTGGCTTCAGATCCATGAAATGCTTGTTTGTACGAGCTATGACCTGAGGAGCCGTCAAAACCCCATTTTGTGCGTAGACATAGGTTGCTTAGTTCTGATTCTTGTAGTGTTTCAATAACAGATTCAATTGACAAGATCAGACGTTGAGCTGTGTGGTCAAGTAAATCCTGTAGGGGAACGCTAGCACAAGTCTCTGTAACATTTATATTGTTTGGATAGCAGGGCTTCTTTGCCGCTTGAACGGTTTTGTAGGAGGGGAATGTTTGTGGAGCACTATCCCTCACAACTTCATACTGATGTCGAGATAACTTCGCTGTTACCAAAACAGCTAAAGCGTCTTCTCCAGATAAATTTTTCGGTTGTGAGTCCAGCGAAGTTTTGTACGCTTTTCTATATTTAGTGGCCCGATTTGGAGACACAGTTATTTCATGGAGAAGTTTCGACGCCTGCATTTGCCCTTCTGATCTTAAGCTCATTCGTGTTGCGTATGTCAGCACAGACACGGGGGTAGTATTCCTCAGTTCTTTAGTTTTCAATCTTTTTGTTCTATCTGAACTATCATTAAAGCTAAGTTCAGGGCGACCACGCTTACAATTCACCATTTTATTAGGAAATGAAATTGACCCTTCTAGCCATTCTTGATTGTTATTTTTAAATCGTTCTTCCATTCGCCGTGCTTTGGTGTAGCGTGCCTTATACTCTGTCTTTAAATATGAAAGTTTTTTTAGCACATCCTCCTGATGCTTTGCATCACAATTGGTACGCTTTTTAATTTCTTCGTACAAGTACTGGAATTGTTTTTCAATTTCACTGCTTCCACAACTTCTCATAATGTTAATGAGCTCTTTTCTTTTAAAAAACATCGTGTCAGCACTCGTTCCTAAAACAAACAAATATTATAAATAAATTACTAAGTAGAAGCTTGCTCTGACCTCACCTCGTACAACCTTCTTTTACTGAAAAAAGGCAAAATATGGGCAACAAATTTATATGATTCTACATTGAGCAATAAACAAGGTTTGTAAAACTGTAAAAATTAAAGCTTGGTCAGCCTTGGAACATAACTAAAAGCCTCAATGCTTCTAAGCATTCTATAAATATTTAAGCCTTTTACCGTAGTTAGGGTTAACGAAGTGTAAGATTATTATCACACTTTTTTTTATTCGTCAAATATTCTTAAAATATTTCCAAATACCTGAACTTGATGTTGCCATCACTAACACTCCCGGTAATTACGATTTATTTCAACACTGATGATGCAAAACAATACTATAATTTCGCCAGCAAACCGAACGATTTGTCTCCGTGAATAACTCGCTACGACTCAATGTTACCAGAGGCGCATGCGCGGGATCTAGGTGAGAACAGCATTGTTTTATGACGCATCAATTAGTGCACTCTCGATGCAATAGATGGTTGTAAGGAAATTCCCATTTTTATTTTTTGATTTAATGCCAGTTATTTAGGTATCCTGCCCCACTGTGCGCCGTAAGCATTAATAATCCGGTCAATACTCGATTAGGAAAAACTGTGTGTTCGCACGTGATAGCAACTGTCAATATCAATTTGCATCAATATCGACCGTCAATACTGAAGAATATTGTTCGGCCAGCTTTACAGGGGGTATTTCGATATTAAATCCAGAGTGGTCTGTAGTAAGAATTGCAGAATCTTGAAATGTTTCCACCACTACACTGGCATTTCTTATAAACTTGGTTGCAGCATCGTTGGGTTGTTTAATATCGCTGTAATGTTGTCAACTGACTATTTTTGTAATTTTTTCTTCTGGAAATTAGAATATTGCGCTTAAATTTATTGAGCCCCTTTCCTGCTTGCAGCGAAATTTGGTAGAACATAGATTTTCGAAGCCTCAATTGTCATATCTCTAAATCAACAACATGGTTTGGTAAATGATTTCCAAGAGTCGTTGATAAACCTAGTTTTCAATGGATTACGTTTTCTGATGCAGGCTTCCCTCCTCTGAAATGGTTTTTTTCAATTTGTAGATTATAGCCCATGCTCCTTTTCCGTCTGCAGAAGACTGCTTTCATTTGCTCCAGTGTAGATCCACATCCTTTACGAGACCGCTTTTCTGGACTTCCCTCCTCTGAAATGGTCTTTTTCCATTTGTGGATTATAGTCCATGCTCGTTTTCCATCTGCAGAAGACTGCTTTCATTTGCTCCAGTGTAGATCCACATCCTTTACGAGACCGCTTTTCTGGACTTGGTCCATAATATTGTCATCACTCTCTTGTTCATATTTGTCTTCATCTTCGGTGAAATCATCCTCGTCAACATAATCATTGCAAAATTCAAGGGATTCATATTCATCCGTGTCACATATTAGCAAACTTTCGAAATAATCAAATAACAATTCGGCTTTACCAAATCACTTATTCATTTTGAATTATCTCGAGAGTACTTTTGGGACAGTGTAGATAAAAATGCACGAACAATATTCGATGATTCCATGATAGCAAATACAATGACATCGGTTTGGGCGAGTATTTATTGTATTTCTAATAATATATAAAAAACACTATAGCTAGCATGCCTAAAATGAATAAAATCTTTTATAAATATGTATGTCATGCATAGACTTACTATAACACCAAAATAAATTAAAAACACATTATAATTTATTAACAACACTTTAAAATTTTAAAAATTATTATAAACAACAAAATTACAACAGTTAAAAAATGTGAACCTGAAATTAAACCGCAACCAATGGATTACGTTCGTACGGCTTAGACCACTGGGTCACTGAGGTTCTTATATTCATTGTAGTCCTTGTGTTTGATTTACATTTAATTTCAACCTTTCGTTAACTATCATGCTTGACCAGTGACCAGTCAGCACCTATGATCGGTATACTGTGCAATGGTAGGTAACATGCTCTGTATCTGCCAAATAGGAATGAAGTCACGATGTGCGCGATCGGGATCTACCCTTGTAAGTAAAGAATAATGGTTAGGCCCACCAGGGGCGGACTAACGCCAACTAAGGTCCGGGGGTGGAGGGGGCTTTCTTTTTGAGGCCCCTTTTTAAGAACTAAGAAAATATTTAACCATATATCATTTAGCAAAATAGAAAAAAAAAGACTTTCTATTATTTTGTCAAAATCCAAAGTGGTTGTTATTTTTTTCTCTATAGACCATATGGGCAAGTTTTTCAGTCTTTCTTCACTCATTGTTGATCTCAGAGAATTTTTAATTAATCTTTTGCATGAGGCCACAGAGACACAAGTTGTTACTAAATACTGTAAAATGAGAAATATGTTTGGAATGGATTCAGTGAAGTCCTATTTAACGATACATTGAAGAACTTCTTTGGCTTCTGTGGTAGTATTAGTAGCGCCTGTATGTCGTCGAAATCTTTTAACTTCTTGTACCACTTGTTCTTTATCAAACTCACCGTAATACATGGTTCAACTTTTCTATAGCTGATTCTAAATCATTATCTGAGGCTTTCGGTAAGAACTTTGATTGAACAATGTTAAATCGCTATCTAGGTGCCAAAATGTCCTATCTATAATTTTTATGAACAATTTTTTTTTTACAATTTCCTTGTTAACAATTAAACCTAAAACTACATGAAATTACAAATTTTTTAATATTAAGGACATTTTTGAAAAAAAAATTTCACCCTGAATTAAAATTCCATTTGTTCTATTTTCGAATTTTATGCAGAGCAATTATGTTTTAACTGCATATTTGCTTTTGATGTGGTTATGATTCAAATGTAAATTTGAATATTTTATGTGGTTTTGATTTCTTAAATTCTCGGATGTTAGATTCTTCCTGCTCAGGGATAAAAATAATAAAGATTCAGATCTTTCAGTCTTCCTGCAAAGGAGTGATGAAGATGTTACGTGCATCCTTCTAAATGATGAAGATGAAGATGTCAGAATTAATGAAGAAGATGATAGTCAGCATATAAGATATAAATGCTTCTCAACTATTTTAATTCTGGAAACAGCAGCTCTAATGACAATGTTATTACTGTAGCTGTAGAGATGGACAGACACGGACGGATGAACTGACAGAACAAATGCAATAGCTACCGAGTTTGGTCGCTATTACAATAGCTCCCAAATATGTCTCTAAAAACGACTCTTTCCACTCAAGAAATGAATAGCAGTTGATAGACATCCACTAAACAGAAAGGAGTCAACTTACATAAGTCATTATGCTACATAATTAATTTTTTTATTCTTCTTTTGTTATTAAATGATGTCACGTAACGGTATATATAAACAAACAAGTATGTTTGAGAAAAAAATCTTAATCAAAGACTATTAAAACTGCCAATAATTTACTTAGAACATTATTGCCTGAATTTCTGAAGCATAGTCCTTTAGCAACTGCAGTTTCTAGGTCAAATATTGTGATTTTGTAATTTTTTTTTACCAAAATTTGGACTTCAAACATTCATAATTATAAAGGGAATTTCACTTGCTGACCTATAAAACTCGATTTTGGGGAATTTTTTTAGTCTTTAAACAGAGACTAAAAGTTTCTCAAAACTATCTGAGACTCTGTAGTTAGAACATTTTGGCTCCTATCCAGCGAAATGTAGTTTGATAAACAATAACTAAGACTGCACACCTGCTTAAGTTGACTTCTTTATAAAACATTAATATTACAAAGATACGACCAGGTTTCAGTCACTAAAATCAGCGTTTTTTTTTTCATGAAAGTCCCGCTAATTTTAGTGACTGAAACCTAGTCATGCCATTATTTTTAGAGTATTTGTTACTCTAAAGTACCAAAACAGGTTACATTTGAAGGAATGTACTCCATAATTATTGAAAGACTGATTCGCACAAGGAGTAAACAAGGCTTTAGGGTTGATTTCTTTGATTTTCTGTTGAACTCCCCCGTGTATACCTGACATGGAGGCGCATTATCGTAGCCCTCTACAAAACTGAATGTTCAGTCCATCTTTTTTTCAGATGTTGTTCGAAGGTCTCTGATATATCGGTTGCAATCTGTTCTGATATCGAGAAAAAAATCTAAGTAAAATTCTCGAACCTCTGCGACATCTCCTTCGGTAGGAACGAATCTCATTATTTCACTCATTTGATCAGTGTGGCTTCTATCCGGAGTACTATCCAATACTGCGGGTTTTTTTTATGTCTTCTATTTTACATAATCGCCTAAATTAGAAATAAACTCATTCTGGATTCCTTTTGATAAGTAAGAAGGCAATCTCTTTGGTTCACATGCGGATTCTTGAAGTTTCAACCAGTGTTCCTTCAATAATGATATATTTGCCATTAACTTAAGCAACTCTAAGAAATTGCCTCTGTTTTTCTGAAAGAATATCTTTTCTGTGACCTTTAAGTGCAAAGTTTTGTTGAACTAAAAATAGAGTAATATCCAAAAGACGATGTCAAATGTCCCGTCATTTCTTGGCCTCGTTGTTGATAATATTTTAATTTTCAGTCATCACTTCAAAGTTATCTTGATTCATTTATTGTAAATTATCTCATCTTTTGTTTGTTCATAAACACTATTTGGTCAGGAGCATTTCTAGACTTCCTCAAGCTTTTTTCGGAAAATTAATAATATGTAGATTTTAAATTTTACAACAAAAAGAAAAAGTAATTTTACAGACATTTTGATATGCTTAGTTTGTTGTAGACAATCTTTAGATATTAAATAATTTACATTTTGAATTACCTATTTTGTTAAAAATAATAAGCTTTAACAATCTATTGAATATTCACTTTAAACAATTTGCTTTATTTTTTTAAAACTTTCCATTATATACTTATTTATTTGTAAACCTTTTGCTTTTTTCGTGCAATTGAAACTGCTTATATCAAGTGTCTCTATAATCAGTGGGTTTTTTTTCTGATAAACGACTTCGGGTATTGGGTTCGAGATGTGGTTTTTGGAGAGGCAATGATCTGCTCAGACACAAGGAAAAACATAAAGATAATATATCAGAATCTTTATTAAAGTTACTAAAAAATATATATATTGATAAAGATGTAAAAGGTATATGCAAACGAAATGAAGTCTCTATAATATACAAAAACAATATTTAATAATTATTATTTAACAATATTTTATTCTTTCTATGATCCCAAAAGATCCAGGCTGTGACATCCTGAAGAAAATGGCAGTAGTAGATCAGTTAAAATGCAGAGACTTCAGCGCCATATATTTTGGAAGCACGGGTAGGACCTTCAAAGAGAAGGCGAGGGAAGACGTAAAAGCATTCAAGAACAATAAACGACACATTTCAGACTGGGCAGATCATTGCCTCTCGGAAAACCACAACCCGGACCCATTAACCGAAGTCGTTTATCAGATAAAAGGTAGAGAAACACGACTGATTATACAGGGTGTTTCAAAAATACACGGCATAATTTCAGGTATGTATT
>JAFIDM010000001.1:1783319-1815173 GCA_023159025.1 Thereuonema tuberculata
GAAATACATACCTGAAATTATGCCGTGTATTTTTGAAACACCCTGTAGAGACACTTGTCATAAACAGTTTTAATTGCAGGAATAAAGTAAAAGGTTTACTAATAAATAAGTATTCGATTAGATAGTTTTAAAAAATAAAGCAAAATTCACGTAAATTGTTAAAATTGTTTAAAGTGAAGATTCAATAGATTGTTAAAGCTTATTATTTTTAACAAAATAGGAATACCAAAATGTCTGTAAATTATTTAATATCTAAAGATTGTTTAAAACAAAATAAGATTATCAAAATGTCTGTAAAATTGTTTTTTCTATTTGTTGTAAAATTTAAAACCTACGTATTATTAATTTTCCGAAGAAAGCTTGAGGAAGTCTAGAAATTCTCTTGATGAAATATTGTTTACGAACAAAAAAATGAGATAATTTAAAATATTTTGATTTTTTTTTTGTCAATGGTTTTATTCACTTTCAGCCCAACTGCAAGAGTTTTTCATTTTTCCAAATTCGATAAGTGTTTAGAGGAAGATTCGTATCCGAAATTTTCGATTTCCACCACGGTTGAAAATCGGAAACATAGTTTTTGTTCATAATTATCATCCAAACATACAAAGAGTCGACAATAAAAGCAACACTGCTTATTTTACGATGTAGAATACATCATCCACTTCCGAAGATATTTTGTTCCATTTGCTAAAATTGAATAAAACGTTAGGTTGCAATGGGATCCTTTGTTCTCCCGGTCTCTCAACAGAAGAAAAAGGTTCCTCATTTCCCTGCTATATGATTTTAAATCGATGTTATCTGGTCCAAGTATTGGCCAGTTTCCAGCAGTATTAGAATAAATACAGATGCTCTCAGAACCGATTCCTGTTTGGCTGCTGCTTTTCATTGTAAAGAAGAACATTGGCTTTCGGTTTTCTCTTCTTCAGTTATCTTCTTTTCTTCACTGATTCCGGCTTTCGTTGTATCAGTAGTTGTTATCAAGGCCATTTCCTCCCAGTCTATCTTTACTTTCACTGTTTGATCTTTTTCTTTTGAACTTGTTCTTTTTCTGAAGCAAAAGAAAATCAAATATTTATATTATATTATTAAGTTATATGCATAAGCGGTTATATATGTATTTTTGGAATCATATGAATATAGTTCCAAAAAGGTTGCTTTTCTTGTTTTCAGGGTCACTGCCAGGTGTGTCGGTGACCTCCACATAGGATCTTGCCTTTCTGGTTCTTTTATCAGGGTTTGGGCTGATGAAGGACGAAACGGCCGTTCCCAATTCCTCCCCATAATTGAATCAGAAAGGCAATTTTTTTATTCAGGTGCTGATTTGTTTTAGTTCTTTTCATAAGAAACATGTTGGAAAATACCTTTTAGCTTCACGCAACGGGAGTTTATCACATAAGAAAATGAACACGATTTTCTTATGTAATTTTTTACATCATCCCAACTGAGCATCAGACAACAAAACTAAATGTGAAAAACTCTCAGTCTAGTTGATCATCACTCTCCGTAACGTCGTTAAAGCTAACAACAGGAAAATCCTATTGACAAATCCATTCGGTTTCTTCTTAAACTGCGGGACTCAGAAACAAAAATACCATAGAAGGGCTTTAATTTGAAGAAAAATATTTTTATTAATGTTTTTGGTAATTTTTTAATTATAAAATAAAGGAACAATAATGCAATGTAGTAAAAAAAATAATAAGTTTATAATTAATTGTAAAGGCTTTCTCTGTCTGTAGAAGCGTCTGATTCACAGGAAATACAAAGAGATCTTCATTTCCAAATAATCTACAAAGTATTTAAACAAACAAATCAACCAATAATTATTTTGTATTTCATATAAGAGACGGAAAACATCAAACAGAGAATGAACAAGAAGAAAACAACAGTTTGCCATTTAGACCCAAAACAAGAATTTAATCAAAGGTTTTTATCCATTAAAGAAAAGAACTTAAAGTATATTTCCCTTGAAATCTTGTTTCTTAAAAAAAAGTTCTTATTTATTTCTTCGTTTTAAAAACGAAACATTTCTATTCCATTTCTAATAGGTGCTGATTATAAAGATACTCAATGAACATTTTCTAGGAAAAACAAAAAGAAAAAGAATTAAATCTGTTTGATTTACTTAAATTGTTTAAAAAAGATTCATTTTAATTGGATCAAATCCAACGGAAATATTGAGAAAATATTGGAAAAACAAAAAGACATAGAAATCGTTTCCGTTGCTTTTCAATGAAATGTCCTTCCTTTCAAAAAGATGATCTGTTCCAGTGGGAAACCCTCTTTTAGGTTTCCTTTCTAAGGTTTCTACAGCTATTCTAAATGTCATAATTTAGTTGATGAAGCTTTAACGGAGTCTTTGAATTCTTATTATAGGGGTTAGTTTTTGGAATTTTCTAGTCTTTTTGTCTTAATCGCCAGTTGGAGTCCAGCTAGCGATCGTTGGTCATTAATATGTATTAATTGAGCTTTGTGGTTGAATTTATGGTTCAACTATGGTGTAATGCTTTGTTTAGGGGTAAAAGTACTAATAGTCGTAATAATATTAAACGAAAACCCAAACCCCCTCCCTATCGAGTAACTTGAACTGCTGCTATTGGCTTCTTGTTTCTGGAGTGGAAAAATCTCTCTCCGAGAAACTTAAAACCCCTAGTTTTAATTATTATGAAAGAAATAAGATTTTTAGGAAAAATATGAAAAAAACTTCTTCTTTATGTAAAAGGTTCCGTTATGATCAGTTGTTAGGGTGATTGACTGGGTTCGCCTTCTAGCGGGAAGTGTGAGAGAAAAAAAAACCCTCTCACTTTTGGAAAGAAGCCTCTGACTTTTGCACTCACTCACTTCGCTCCCCCACTTCGGAGACGATGGGTGGAAACGGAGAGATGAAAGTGACTTCGTCTAACTCTTTTTAAATTATTAAGTTGATCAGTCTGACCATGGAGAATTACTTGACCGCATCAGATATCTCCCGGTATTTTAACTGCCTTGGAAAAGGGAAGACTTCGAGGTAAAGAACTCGTAAGTGGTGACACGAGATTCTTCCATTAGGACAGGTGAATTTTCACCGAAAACTCCGAGCAGAACTTTAGAAATTATAGGTGTTCTTGTATTAACTACACGAGTCTGCGAGCTACTTATGAAGTTCCAGGGTAAAGGAAGAAAATGCCGTGGTTCCGAAGTTTTTTTTTTTTTTTAATCATTGCCAAGTTGCATTAAGCAGTCAAAACCAACAGGAGCAGTATTTCTAAATAGAACTTTAACGACTGTAGGTGTCTTGTTGTTGACAACGTAGGTCTACAAGTTACGTCTATGGTTTGAGCAAGGAGGGACGAATGTCGAATTTCCGAAGTTTCGCTTCATCATTTACAGTTCCTGTTCAGCCGGGAAACGCCAAGTGTGCTGTGACTACAGGTATTGTTATTAGAGGTATCTGTTAATTATGTGCTGACTTTGTAATTCTATAACCCAGGTGTGCCGTTCTCGGGTAAAATTGGGAAAAGTATATTGATTTCAAAAGGAATTACTTGTATTCTCCATTTACTTTATATAACCTGTATATTTCCTCTACTTAGTGATTGCGGAGCGGAATAGGGGAAGTATCAGTTATTCCTATTCCTCCAGTGCACGTTTACGAACAGTATCGTCAAAGCAAGTAGAAACTGGAACAATATAGGATGTTATTCTTGAATCGGTGGATTTTTATTCAGTAATGGTCCACTAGACTATTCTACAGACTCAGTGATTTAAGTGAATACTGTGAATTACTGAAAGCAGTAGTTTTTTTATTCTAAGAGCGGGAGGTTGAAATCCTCCTAGGTGAAATCAATAAAGTGTGAAATCTTAAAAGGGCTACTATCGGGGAAAACGGTAACTTGAGGTGAGTTATTCACATAATGCAAGTAAAGTTTTATGAGAAAATTTACTTTATAGTCTTCTGTATGTACATCTAATGTGGTTTTTAATCATTCCTAATATTAGACATTAATAATGTATCTACTTAGTATTGAGATAAGGATATTGCTATTGGAGTAAAATCTTTAAGCAATCATAGTTAGGAGTGCTAAAGGATCCTTATTAAGGTTTTCTTATAAGATTATAGATTTTGTTTTATTATTTAACTTCCTTGCTAGGGATTATGTGATGTCAATGAACTGTATGTAACAAGAAGCCAGTTGAGAAAAATCAACTATAGTTCGAAATAAATTAATTTTGTCTATTTTTAACTTGAGTTAGTAGAATTTTATTTCATTAATTTGGGCCCAGCACGATTTATTTAGTACTTCAATTTTACTTCAGCGTTACAACTGCTAGTAACGGGTTTATTCCTCCTACAGTTATAGGTCCGTTACAAGTGGTTCAAAAGTTCTTTTGGGAAACTTGACTGACTGATTTCATAAACTTCACTTGCTTTTGGAACTTTACCTTTCAACGTGGGTTTTTCTCTCCTACATTAAAATGTTGAAAGACATTAAATTCAATAGTTTATAAAAAAAAAAATTAAAAAAAAAATTTGGAAAATAAATATTAATTTCTAGAAATGTGTTCGTTTCATTTACTTTTCTCAATTACAGGTTTGCGCACATAAAACCGGCCCTGTTTATATTGTATTATTATCTTGTTTTATATACGCCACCCTGTATTTTAGTTACTTTGCACGTAATATTTGTCTCTTAAATTTCAGGAATAGAATTGGTTTATTGTATTTGCGAAATAGATAAAAGAAAATAACTAATTTTTCCATTTTAGTTTTTTTTTTTTGCTTTCAGAAGTAGCTGCGTTCATTACTGGTTTTAGTGTAATTTCTCTTTGGATTTGCTACTGTGAGTTGCAATTCACAGTTGGTTTTCTCTTACTTTTTGTCATTGGATTAACAAATAGGAAAGTGTTTCTTTCCTAATTTAGATCCATTTCCTTCCTCACTTACTCTCTTGGTTCAATGGCAGTTCTGTTGTGTCGTAATTCTCATGGTGATTTTAAGGACATTATTATCCCAAATAAGGTTCAATGTGTTGGTGGGTCTATTTGATGGGAGATGAGGTTTGACGAAGGAAGTTGATCAATACCTTTCTACGCGGAGAAAGAGAAAAATTACGATGGAAAATGACAAACAATCGAAGGGTTAGTCAATATTTTTCCAAAAAAAAACCAAACCAAACAAAAAAACAAACAAAACAAAAGCAAAACCTAAGCAAAAGATGTTCGTTTTCGTTCCAAGAAAATTCCAGTGTAAAATTAAGAATAGAAATAGTGTCGTCGTGTTTCTGGAGAATTTCTTCGAAAGACAAAAGAGGAATATTCAATTTATCTTCTAATGATTTAAACTGTAATGGAAGTTCAATGAACGTCTTGTATCTAACAAATGCTTAATCAGTGGTTCTAAGATTAGAACGTTATTAGAAAGTATCAAGAAAGTCAGTTGGTAATCTCGTATCTGTCTGTGCCGCCTCTGTGTTTGGGAAATAATTTTAATTACCTGTGAAAATAGAAATAATTTTAACAATGAAACCTGCAACCTTCTGATCCGAAGTCTTATTCATTAGGCCACGGAGACTACATTCTAATTATTTTTAAATATCTGTTATCATTCCCTTTGCGTGTATGAATCGATGAGAGAATAGCCAGAGAAAAAAAAAACACTCATTAATTTTAGCCTACTAGATTAAAACTTAAATTTCAATGTTCCTTTTTTAGCCAACTACAAGCGCAGGCCAGACGAGCATTAGATGCAGAAGGTCACGCTCAACTGAAGATTCGTTAGAGATATTTCTCGACATGAATGAAGAAATTAAAAACACAGAAAAACTTCTATCTACAATACTCGATCTAGACCAAAAGCAGTCCTACTGTTCTCCTGTCATTCTTGACGTGTGGGCGTATCATACGCTAGTGTTAAAATTCATTAATGGTTGTATTAGGAAATCAACTTGCAATGAAATAAAAAATTCATCATGATGAAAATGTTAATGAAAATTTATGTAAAAACAAAGAAACATTCTATTCTATGTTCTATATAAAAACATAGAAATATCAAATTATTATCAATTGATAGAAAGAATCTAATCTTGCCGTGTGACAGGATTATATTAATCTCTGAGGTAACAACAGATTTGCCAAATAACTATATTGCATTAAAAGAGAAAAAAAGTTATTTAAAAATATTCAAAACTCATTTCAGTGGATTGTTACTTTGAGTAAAAATGAAGAAAACTATGATTGTTCTTAACAAAGTAATTGGAGTAGTTTTAATTTTTTACAATTTAGAAACTAATATATCACGTAAATTAATAAAATAAAAAAAACACCTAAGTAAATTGTTTCCAGCGATAATTTTATCCTCCATTGTTTGCTAGTGTCCCACGTATTTTAAGCAGAGATAATATTTTGGGGGATATTGAAAAGCCTTCGTCGCCACAATCCTAATGAATGTCAATGAGGGAATTATTCAATAGAAAACCACATCGGATTCTACTTTAAAATGATTGGGTCTCCGTCATTTTTTATATAACTGAAAAATAAAACAAAAATTACTTCATTCTGAATTTAAATTAGTTTTGAAGCTAAATACGGTAAAGAAAATTAAAATTGTGTTTGTTGTTCATGAAATACAAATTTATTGCTACATAACTTTTTATATCGTGCAACATTATAAAAGATGTTTAATGCCTCATTAAGATAATTAAATTTATTAATTTCAGCCAATTTTTATATTTAACAAAACCGTTTACGAAAGGAAAAAGAAAAATCCTGTATATGGATTCGCGCTCACGAGTTGAGAACCACCTGTTAGAGCAATTCGACGTAATCAGTAAATTATATAATTCCCTGACAGGAAACACCGAATACTAAACAGGAAACGAACAGCTTTGTATCAGGAACAACTCGAGCCAATTCGAAATAGTCCTCCTTTTTGTTTCACTATTAATTTTAAAAGAAGAATCCATTGGAGCGTATTTGGAAATCTGTAAGTTGAGATTCACTGTTATACACTCAGGTCACATTAGATTTGATTATTTCATTTGATTTCAAAAACAGAATTATATAAAAAGCTAAATCACATAAAATGGAACAATTTGTGTAACGCAACTGAAATGTTATTTTTCGCTTCTATACGATTTGTTCGATTATATACGTTTAAATACCAAACCAGCACTTATTTAAAAACAGGGAAAGACATTATTCAAACGGAATATATTATTAATTACAATTTGTGATTCAAAATTAAAATTGAAAATAAAGAAACATTATAAATTCCCTTCTTAAAGTCACAAAACTGAATTTTTTTATTTTAATATATTTTCTTGATAATTTTATAATTTCTAAGCGAAATATTAGTTATTGTTTTGATATTCGTGGAATTTCTTCTTATCTTCTTCAATGCAAATAAAAACAGCTTCTATCTGTTTATCATTGATGACTCACAACAGAAGAGCAACAGCTGACAACGGGTGAGAGAAATACGTTTTCTAATTTCAATCTTCTCTTTCTCTTTTATATTTTTAATTCATTTAGTTCCTAAGTCTAAAGAAATAATCTAACATTCCATTTCACAGTAAAATAAACCAAAGAACGCACATAACTAAACAAAACAAAACACAAATTCACTGAGGTATTTTTGATATTTAGTGCTGGAAATGGAGGACAGCGCTGTTTCGAGGCTTTTTGGCCTTTCATCAGCTCCACCTATCCAGCATACCTAAGCTCAGTGAAATGGGACGAATAGACAAAACGGACAAACATACAAATCAGTGACCCCTGAATTACAAAGACATCAAAATAAAATTAAGAATAAAAAGGGGTGAGTAATTAATCCCCGCTAGCGTTTAGCATAGCATCAAGGGATTAATTTATAACAAGGTTAGTATTTAGACAAGGAAATTAACGTGCGTTAGTACATTTTTACAGTAAAATAAACCAAAGAACGCACATTTCATTTTGGATTCCGATTTCTTTCCAATTGAAAATTAGGTTTTTTTTTTTCTACTAAAAAAATCATAAATTAATGATTTTTTTTTTACTTTTATTATTTATTAATTTGTTCTCTTTCTTCGAGATCCTTCTCTTTCCTCTGCCTGATTTAAAGAAAAATAAATAAATAAATAAAATGAGGCTGAGACAGAGATTGCTAAATAGTGGTTTTTAATTAAAACTTAATTTTACCGAAATTTAACTCTAAATTTATTTATTTATGTTTCCATTTTTTTTTGTCCTTTATTTTAATTTAGTTAACCATAAAATCCTGTTTTTAAATTATAACTACTGTACAAGTTTCTTTTCATTAATAATAATCTTTTAAACAGATTAAATTATTTTATATCTTGGATATGAATCAAAGCCTCGATCTGAATCAAAACCATTTTCCTTCTCTGGGTTAAATTAATTCGATATTTCGATTCAGTCCCTTGAGCCTTCATCAGGAGTCATATTACAAGAGCTTGTGAATTGATCAAAGTCAGTCTGATCATTTCTTATCCGTGTTTTTGTAAACACACAAGAGTTCCATTTTTCGTTTCCATTGTTCGTGATTCGATGTTTCTTAACTTAATTACCAAAAATCTTTCTTTTCCGATTGATTTCTTGGTTTTATTTTGGGGATCAAGTTAAGAAACAGACTTCTGGTAGCAAAAAAAAAAAAAAAAAAATTCTTCTCAATTCCGGGGCGGAGTGCAAGTTTCTCCCACCCTGTCATCCAACCAAGCAAAAAAAAAAAGAAAGAGAATAAGCCCGAAATATATTTATGTATCCTAATCACCGAAGGACAATTTAGATAGGGTTAGATAATATCCTGAATTGTTGCACACGGATAAAATAAAACATTTAGATTAACACTGTAAATTTAATTTGTAAAATATTGAAACTTTTCCGATAGCTTTTCTACAATTCTTTTAAAATAAGGAATAGTAGGAAAATTTTCAATACCTCTACTTCTCAGTAATCCTTTCTGGACCCATTGTACAGAGGGCTGAGTGGATCTTTGGAATAGAATTCAGAGTGGAAAAACTCTGCCCGATGTCTCCTCCAATCCGCAGTCAAGCATCTTTGTTAGTGGAATAGTCAAATATACTTAAACCAATATTATAATGCCTATGAGTGTATTAGAGAAACCATACTAATAACGAGTTGATCCTCCTACAACTTAGATCAGCCGTAATTCTTGTAGGTGTAGATTCTACAGGAGTCGTTCCGTAGGGATATTGGCCCATGCTGACAGAAGAGTAGTCCTTAGTAGGTTCATATTGGATGGTGGAGTGTCTAGGTTTCAAATGGATGCTTCCATCTCGTCCCAGAAATCCTCGATGGGGGGTTGAGATCAGGTGGAAATCAGAGTCCTGTTCACTGAACCAATCGGAGACCAATTGAGCAAGGTGATAGGGTGTATTGTCTTGTAGAAAGTGGCCATTTGCGTCGGGAACACTGTAGCCATAAACGGATGCATCTGGTCGGCAACAATGTTGAGGTAGTCCGTGGCATTAAGATATATTAGTAAAATAAATACTTCTTCAACTCTTCTTACAATAGTAAAACATATATTTAATACAAATTTTCGGAAGAACGTTTTCTTTCTTCCTTCTTCAAGTTTTTGATGTTAACAATACATATAATAATAACAGATGATATCATTTAATTATACATAATATACATAGTTGGTAACAAACATTTCTCTCCCTTAAATGCTGCAAACATTTATTATTACAATTAACGTTAATCACAATTGTTTGAACTCATATTCTCATATTGCCATCAGCATGGTGGAGAAGGAACGAAGACTCATCGGACCAAGCTACGTTTATCGAGTGTTCTTTTTGAATGCTCTTGAGCCCACAGCAGACGCACTTGTTTTTCTGTGATGCCAAAGATACCCTTGCTGGTCTCCTGCTGTTAATCAGGGACAAGGTTCTTCCGTTCGGATATGCGTTTTGGTGCACCCGCATTGTATCAGCTGCAATCTGTCGTGTTGTTGACATATGTTGCCGCAGACGGTTAGTCGCCTGTTACCTCTTTCATCCAACTGCCATTCTTTGAACACCCACGATACTGTTGCACGAGAAAAGCTGATGATCTTACAGTTTCCGAAAATACGAGAATCGACTCTTCCTGCATCGTTCGAAGTCGTTTAAATCTTTTGTCTTACCATGTTCTGGCGAACTCCACTGTTCTCTTGATACAGTTCTCTTGATACCGAGCATGCCTTTCGCTGTTGTTGCGTCACTGTCGGACCCGCCCAAGTTAAAATGACCGTGTATCTAAAAAAAGTGATCACTCAGTGTAGTTAATAACGTATTAATTTAACTTTTCTTAAAAATAATTAATTTATTAAATAGAAATACCTTTTTATTGCTTGTTAAGTGTATATTACTGAATGTTTTGTTAACAATATAAAATAAATAATGTTTATATTCACAAACATTTATAAAATATGCATTTGTAATATATAGTCTTTAATCAAAGTTCACCTATTCCATGCACTCTACAGCAAAAACTACTGATCGGAATGGCATCAAATTTGAAGTTCGTCATAATGACGCAATGGGAAGGACAGTTATTGAAAAAAAAAATATTTTCAAAAATCACCATCGTTTATAGGCGTATATGGTATCAGAAATTTCTGTTAGCACATCATCCCTCATATCTCGACTAAGCAACAGCCTCACATGCGTTTTGTGTTCAACTCAAAATGACGTTAAGTTTAAGAGAACGTGAAATTGTTAACTCATGGATCTGAAAATCGGTCGGTCGGATCCATGTGTAATGGGCTTGGGTCGGATCCAAAATTATCGTATTGAAATGAAAAAAGGTAAGGTGAATAAGAGTGTTTTGAATATGTAAATTTTGGACTGAATCACCCTATACGTAAATTGTGTTCCAAAACACCCTCTTTCACCTTCCTTTTTTACATTTCAATATGATAATTTTGGTCTCAAACGCTCCCCTTAAGCCCATTGCACGTAGATCCGATCGACCGATTTTCGGATCCACGTGCAATAGGCTTTACTTGTGAAATTGTTTTACCAAAACGAGAATTCTACATCCAGAAGCTTTGCGGAGGTGTAGGTCTTCTACGAGGTCCAATGACTGCCAATTGGTTACGAAAAATGATCCTCAAATTTGAAGATTCAGGATCGTTGAAAGTGAAAGCCGGAAGAGGACGAAAGCCTGTTGCGGCGCCGATGTAGTGAACAAAGGGGAAGAGGATAGGATGTCAAATGTCAGGGCCAGTGTTAGTGTTCGGCGCGTCGTGTATTCGTTGAGTCAGCCACTGTCCACAAAATTGCTCGGAACATTACATGCTACTATCCTTACACAATTTCTCACATTCAACAACCTTCAGGCTCGGTTCTGAGCCCAGGTTCTGAGCTCGGATCGAGGTTGACTCATTTAGGGTCAACCTGTAATGGCTCTGGAATATTCTCTGGACGGACGAGCCACATTTCGATCTGCGAAATTAACATGCATAACTGTCGCATTTGGGCTTCAGAGAAAATTCCAATGCACGTCTGGAAATTCCTTTACATTCCCTAAAAGTGCCAGTTTGGTGTGGGTTTGCATCAACATTCGTTTTTGGACCGTTTTCCTTCGAAGAGCGTGTGCGCACAGGTCCTACTCCTTGTTCCAATGCTGGTGATCGATATGATCATTACTAACCACTTCAGTGATTCCAACAACGTCAGTGTCTTGATTCAACAGTGTTCATGCCCTCCACTTCATTTCACTGTTGACATCAGATGGCACTTTAACACTTCGTGGCCCGCGCGCTCACCGGATCTCACCCCAAGCGATGTTTGGCTGTGGGGATATCGTAAAGATCTGGTTTATCGTGGCAACGTAGCAACCTTGGCAGATCTTAAAGAAAGCATATCATGTCACGTGCTCAACATTTCTAGGGACACCGTGTGTTCAACAGTTGAAACATGCGATTCTGCGGTTTCAGATGATAGCACATAATGGTGATCAACATATTGAACATTTTGTGGCGGCATTGTACCCATATGAGCGCTGTATTACACTCATGGACAAAAAAATTAGCGCACCAAGAAGGAGTCGTCAAAATGAAACGAAAATTTACTTACGTAATGACTACTTTGATATAAGTAAATGATAAGAAAATCAAAGAAAAAGGATAATTTATTTCAGAGAAAAAGGCGAAAGAACGGAGGAGTTATACCCCGTTGGACCCTCTCTAGCGCGAATACACGATGCGATACGATCGGGCATTGAGTCATACAAGTTCTGTATGATGTCTTGAGACATTTCGTTCCTTATTTGCTGTAACCTTGCCTCTAGTTCGTTCAAACTCGTGGGATGCCCAACTCGTCGTCCCAAATGATCCCAGATATGCTCGATTGGAGACAAATCTGGGGATCGGGCAGGCCAAGGAAGGGTAGTAACAGTGCGGAGACAGTCTTGTGACACCCTTGCTGTATGAGACCGAGCATTGTCTTGTTGAAAAATGGCTCCTGGGAGCCGTTGCATGAGTGGCAACACATGTGTTTGCAGGATTTCATGAACATACCGCTGGGCTGTCATGGTGCCACGGAACAATACTAGGGGTGACCGTGTATTGTAGGCAATGGCACCCCATACAATCACACCAGCTGTGGGAGCGGTGTATCGCTGTACAGCAAAGGCAGGATTGAAGCGTTCACCACGGGCTCTCCACACACGAACACGATTGTCATCACTGCCGAGATTGAATCTGGATTCGTCGCTAAAGACAACCTGGTTCCATTCCGCTGCAGTCCAGTTTCCTCGTGCGCGGCAAAACTCCAAACGGAGGCGTCGATAGGTGGGCGTCAAGGGCAGCACATGTAATGGGCGCCGCGATACCAACTGTCCTTCAGCCAGGCGCCTTCGTATGGTTCGAGAAGACACAGCATCCCCTAGTGAAGGTGCTACCTGTGCCTGGATGGCGGCCGATGAAGCAGTTGGCTGTACGCGTGCATTTCTGACTATGTGGCGGTCTTCTCGACGACTGGTCTGTCGAGGGCGTCCTGAGCCTGGTCTTCGTGTACATGACATCTCTCGGGTCCACTGGTCCCAACACCTCCTCACAACACAATCAGAGCGGCCTAATTGACGAGCTACTCGCCTAGCTGACCACCCAGCTTCCATCATCCCGACGATTCTCCCTCTCTCAAACTGCGACAACTGCGTATACTGTCTTCGAACACGGCGTAATGGCATGTCTACCTCAGCTCTTCCTTTGTAAATGATTCAGCACACTCAAACAAGCTTTGGTTACCTGTTTTATACTCCACAGACTCTACCGGCTATACGTAATGCGCAATCACGCTGCATTTCTAATCATTTGTATATCTCCCCGACATGTACCTTCATTGCAAGTTTCGTTACGATCCCGCAATTATTTCTTGGTGCGCTAATTTTTTTGTCCCATGAGTGTACATTGTCATGGTCTACAAAAAAACCATATTTGTTACAAACGGCCTACAAACGCCCCCTGGTGGTAATTTGTAAAACTACTTTTTTTTCAATGAATGTCCTTTCTCATTACGAGGTAGTGCAAAGTTGATGCCATTAGAGTGCGTGAAATAGGTGAACTTTAATTGTAGACACCCTGTATTTAAAGTATGTTGTATACTTATTCATTTATAGTTTTTCTTCTAAATAGTAGAAACGTTAAATTACATTCCAAAATATGATTATCAGTAAATATATTCATTAAATAGTAATTTTAATATTAGGAATTTTTTAATAAGTCAACAAAAATTGTAAAGAATTTCATTAAAAAATAGCCTCTATTCAGTTCAAAAAGATATTCTGAGCTGAAAAATATTGCTTCTATTAAAATCTATCACAAATATTTAATATTTGGGACCTATTAAGTTTAATCCAAGTGAATTCTTTTGTTGTAATTTTTAATCAATTGTGAATCATTTGTTTTCTTCATAAGTTATCAAAAGAACCTTGTCCTTTTTATGATGCAATAGATTTTCAATTATTTCCATATGTTTATTTTTAAAAACTGATAAAATAATCTTTCGATAAGTTCTTATCTTTGGTTTCATTGTATTTATAATGTTAATCTCATGGAAATTTCTTTAAAAGAAATATATATAAATAAATAAAATTGCTGACAATAACAAATCTTATTAAACATGGAAAAGTTTTATTTGTTCTTTTGTCAGTAAATAAAGATTAAATTTTTTAAAAATATATTTCGCTATTTTTTTTTGTTTTTGTTTTTTTTTTTAATTATTGAGAGATTTTTGTATTCAAAGCTATTTTCCATAAGATACATAGAATAATAATAAAAAAATAATTTGGTTAAAACGGAGAATCTAGCCTTCGTTCAACTCAACGTCAACATGGCCATCTTCAAACTATTTTCAGAAACCGGCCAACTCTTGCTAAAAGGGGCAATCACCATTAAACCAGATTTCAAAGGCGAAAAACTATAAAATATTACCCTAACTTCGCTTACCTCATGTAACTCCGCCACAAAATCACATTCACCTGCAGACAATCCAAAAATCTGGGTATAGCTCCTCGAAAACATAGCTGTATTCTTACGAAGATTCTGATTGGCTTGTGCCGGATTCTCCGGTTTAACCAATAATTTGATTTGCTAATGAATAATGATAAAAATTGTTCAGGGAATCAATATGAAAGAAAGGAATAAAACTACAAAATTAGAAGGAAATTATTTTCTTACACATTATTCAAAGCTTCTTCCTCTTCTTCTTTTTTATATCAATCATTTATTTGGAATTATACAAAACTGCCACAGACACGTGTAGGCGCCGATGATATTCTTATCAACACAATAATATCGCATTAGCACAAAAAACAAGTACAAGAAAATTTCGTTAACATTCAAAAGTGGATCAAAACAACAAACTTATTATTAACGAAGATAAAACTAAACTCCTCCTCATTCATCTCTAAAAGAAAATTCCTAAACAAAAGGCTGTAATATCTTATTATTCATAAAAATGTTTGCTAAAAGATCCTGAATACTGCATAAAATGCAAGGAAATGGAACAAGTGGACGAACTTCAATACCTTGGATAACACTAAATTAAACTTAAAACATGGTCAAATCTAAGGTTGGCAAGTAATGTAAAACGGTAAAAAAATCTTCCTACCCCTATTAGTAGGAGACTGCAATTCGGTTTATAGGGGTTTTAGAAGGTTACTGATTTTGAATCTGACATCTACTGTCCAAAATTCAAAACGGCGGATCTAATAAGGCGGCCGTTTTTTTGTTTATTTTCTGCCAATTACTTGAGATTTGGTATTTAAAGATTACTTTTGAAATTACTGTTAAATGTTTTTCTTATTCTAAACATTTATATGCAGAAAACTTTTTGATTGTTTTTGTGAATAACGTCTCACTTCTGTTCCACTGTTAACAAAACGCGTTTTCGTTTAGTGGGCTCCTTGGCATAAATGAATGTTCTACATTTCGGTAAAGCCAACGCTTCTGAGTCGGACTGAAAGTAGCCAATATAAAGGCAGAAGGCAGATGGTCTTGGAGACGATCGGAATTTCCGGCAAAGGGGGAACAATAGAATGGAATTTCCGACAGGAGGGAGAGAAAGAGATAAGAAGATGACCTTGAAGTGATATTGTTTATTTACCAAAAAAAAAAAAAACAAACTTAAGGAAGGAAACCGATGTCGGTTATAAGAGTTTCAGATTAACGAGGTTCTATTGTACGAGCAATCAACTTTTATAATGTGATATAGCGATTACAATAGTTTTTAAAATATAAATAATTGTTAATATTCTTTTAATAGAATATTGTTTTCTTTTTTTGGTTGTTAAAAAGTAACTATAGAGTTTTTGGAGGAAGAAACTGTAACTCAGTTATTTTTTTTATTCCAAACGAATAAAGACGAAATAGTGATATAACAAATTCGTAATGATACTACAACTGATAAGTTTGACATTTAAAGTTTTAGAATGTTTCTTTTTAAACTAACCAACCCTAATCAAATCATATGAAAAACCTAGATAAAAAAATTCTCTCATATATTCTTCCATATCAAAGATAGTTTACCCAAACAGACCCGGACTGACCCATTGGGACACCGGGACATGTCCCGGTGCGCCCTCCTGCTTTGGCTTTGTCTGGCGCCCTTCCGTCTTCGAGGAAAAAATTTAATAATACAAAAAATTAGAAATATTAAAAGTCCACCAGAACCAATCGACTTTAAAATATAGTATCGAAGAACCTCCCTTCATAATATATTAATGCTATATTATTAGATATATATTATCGTCACGCTTAATGTTGAATCCGGAAACACATTATCATTGACTAATTTCTCCAGTATCAATGCCGTAAGCTCCGCAGGAAATATCAATCTCAATTATCAAAAATAGGAAATATCAAAAATCTCACATACATCTTGAAATCGACGAGCAACGTTAAGAATAATTTCCCTACTTGATTTTTGAGACCTTTTCCTCGTCGAAATGTTGAATGTGGAATCAGCGACCACCATTTTCTCTTATATTTGAATGTGACCGACCGGCCAGGAAAGGAAAATCTATCATCTGCGTTGCATTCTGGGAGTTTCATCTTTGGCCGTACTGATAATAAAATATTGCGCATGAGCATGATGCAAATGGTGCACTTCGGAGATTTGCAGCATGGATTGACTTGGCTGTGACAGTCCAAGCGCCAAGCGCTTTACGCTTCCACGGTCGCTGCGATGCTTGACTGGTGACTACTGACTACCCGCCGCCTGTACCCGCTTTGTTCAGTACAGTTTCTGTTTCGGATCGGGAGAGTCAAGTGTATAACATTGTGTTTAGAATTACAAGTTGCCAAATTATCCGTTACTTCGGCTTCTAATGAGCGCAGATGGTTATTATATTAAGATATTAAGGTAGGTCTCGTCTAGAAGTCAAACTCTTCATCAATCAAAAGAAAAAAAGAGGAAAGATACAACTAAGAAGATTAAACAAGAAGAAGAGTAAGTTTTGTGACTTTTTTGAGTAAAACTACGCTGTTAAAGATAATGAAAATAATAACAGACGAAATAAAGTTAAAAATATCAGAAGATATCAAACAAGCAATTAAGTTCTGAATCATGATGGACACAACAGTAGATGTATCAAGCAACGATCAATGTTCATTTGTTGTGCAAAGGGTCAAGAGATGTTTGAACGACTAATAGCACTAAAATGTGTTTCATCAACCACTGATGAGGGATTATTTAACACATTACAAAACACTTAGCCAGAATTCCCCTTCAGGACTGTGTAGCAAACGCATTTGACGAAGCTTCAAACATGGAGTGGGCAGCACATCGGGTTAACGGCGCAATTATCTAACGTTATTCCCAATCATTTAACACGTGGTGCTATGTCCTTAATCTTGTACTGTCGGATATCGCATATCATTTTTCGGCCTGCTTCAAGAAGCTCAGGAATTTTTGAAGGAATCTCTTAAGAGACTTCAAAAGTATATTGCCGAAAATCCTGTTTTCAAACTGGAAGCTATTGGAGCAACTAGATGGAGAAGTCGGAGTGATGCAACAACCAAAATATTTGGAAGAATCGATGACTAGACATCGAGTGAACAAGACGAGACAAATCAATCCAAAGTCAGCTAAGCTTGTCTACGTACAACTATCAGTGGCATTATTCAAGATTTCCAACGATACTGAATTCAATCCAAAAATCAGAAATGACGCAGCATCCATCTTGCAAAAGTTGTTGAGTTTTGACACAATTTTAATGGCAATGACTTTCCTTCAAATTTTTAAAATTACCATTCTATTATCTGATTACTGACAAACAAAGAACATTGATTATGCGCAAACCTGGAGACTGGTATATTCCTCTCTGTCAAGACTCAAACGCTTAAGACATAAATTTCATGAAACTTTGAGCGCTGCTAACAAATTTGCGCAAAAAATGACTGAAGAAGTCCAATAAAAAACTGAAATAGACCAATCACTCGGCAATATGACAATTGAAACTGAGTTGAAAAACAAACGTATCAAAAAAGCCAAAAAGATGCCAGGCGAGGTTGCTGAAGATGAAAGCGTAGGAACAACCGCAGAGGAAATGTTCAAATGTTCTGTATTCAATGTTGTTATGGATACTGTCATTCAAACTATGGAAAGCCGGTTTGTAAATCATAAAACGCTTTATCTTGATCTTTGCTGATTCGACCCTAACCAGTATAAAAATCACCAACCTTTACCCACTAATGCACTAGAAAAGCTATGCCAAGTAATACCTTCCCTGGATAAAGGAAAGCTAAAAGAGGAGTTAGCGTCTTTCATTGAACTATGGCCCCAAATTTCAAAACGACCTATTGATAAAGATTATTTTGAAAAGAATGATTTAGAAGTTGAGGAGGCATTTGATTCCGAACATGACTTTGAACTTGAAGCTGGTGAAGAAGACCTCGAATCTCTCTGATGAAATGCACAGCAGTCAAAGAATGCACCTCTTGTGTGAAATGTGTATTTAGAGTAATTGTAGAATATAATATGTATTGCCTTCAGTACACGGAACTTTTTAAATTTATAAGTATTTATTGACCATTCCTCTAACTCAAGTAACCTGTGAACGAGTTTTTTTTCTAAATTGAAGTTAATCAAAACACGTCTAAGATGTACTATGTCAATCTTTTGAAAATCTTGAATCCCTTATCATTATGCAAGGTGAAAAAGACATTCTTATGAACATTGACAGTGGAGCTTTAATAAACAAATTATGTGAGTCGAGCTCTGAAATGAGATGTTTGCTTGCCCCTTAGCCGGAAGGCGATTTTGTAGATGAAAAGTCAATGCTGTAGCCTAAGATTTGTAATCATTATTAACATGTACAAAAGTCCACAATACATGTATTAAATACTCGTGTAGTGAATATCTAATTTTCTACCTTGATATACATACGTATAAATAAATAAAATTGTGTATTACATTAACCATATACAGTAGAACCTCATTATAACGGACCTCATTATAACGGACAGTTTTTTTAAAAATATAATAATAATAAAGGATGCATATGTTTATCTGACGAGTTTTACATTTCCAAGCAAGCGATTAAACATCGATCATGTAATGAAAAAAAATTTTTAACATGCTCGATGATTCAAAGAATTGAATAAGCAAACGAAGGCACAACGCTACAAGGAAGGATTCGCAACTTTGTAGCGTTGTTCCTTCGTTTGCTTTCTCAATTCTATCGATCATTTAATTTCGTTATTGTCTGAAATTCCACAAATTGCCGCACACACTCATCAGATTTTATTCAGTAACCTTTGAGTCATGTCGTTAAGTACTTTTTATAGCTAACTATTGTCCTTTCATTGATGTACACCCTGATGCATTGCACCGATATAGAATTATTTGTTATAAACCGGACTTTCATTAAAACGGACAACCTTCAGCCCCAATTAGTCCGTTATAATGAGGTTCTACTGTACAGTGAAGTCTCACTTATACGAATTTGAAGGGGAACCAAAAATTATTCGCATAAGTGAATATTTCGTATAAGTGAATTACATATAGGACTATGGGGATTTCGCCGGGGAATGAAAAATTCTTCGTATAACTGAATGGTTCGTATAAGTGAGACTTCACTGTAATTAAATATTCTGTTTATATATTCTGGTTTACATACACATACACATACACACACATATACAGTAGAGCCCCGATTATCCGCGAGTGCCGCGAAAACTTTTTTTAATTACGAACCTCAAAAAAACCAATTTTAATTCAAGCCAACAACAGGAAAAATACAATAGGCACTATAGTGCGAAGGTCAAAATTACTGACAGGTTTATTGTGCATCGTGATCCTACAGGCCTTCTCGGAATTTGTGGAGGCAAGCGTAGAGCAAAGGTTTCTGCTGTACTGTACATATTTTAAAAGTTTTACATACTATGTTTTTTGTAGAATAAAACATAGTTTTTAATGGTGAAATATTTTTTTTCGTGTTTACACCTCATTTTTAGTCTTTTTGCGGGTTATCCGCGATTTTCGTTATCCGCGAAGCCCTTGCCACCCAATTCCGCGGATAATCGGGGCTCTACTGTATATATGGCGCCCCTGCCATGTTAGTTTCCACCGCCCTTCTCAATGAGCCAGTCCGGGCCTGCCCACAAAGATTAAAATGATGATTTACCATTAATTCTTTGACTCACTAATTAGTTATGCACCTCATGTTTAGGCTAAATACAACAGATACTGAATTAAAAAATATAAATACACTACAAAATAAAATAATAAAATTAGTATTTTCTAGAAGAATTAGTAAGAATAAAGAAACTAGAAAAGAACTAATATTGAAATATGGAATCTAATCGCCTAAACAAAAGTATCTATATACAGTGCACTCCCGATTATCCGAACTCACAAAAAAAATTTCAAGAGAAACATTTTCACGCTTATCATACATGTAAAATCGATGTTGATGTGAATTAGAATCTTGTCCGGTTTAGATGATAGTACACTCTGTAAAGAAAGTATAAACTCACCCAAGTATTTTAAATAACTTTTCATTACATGCTTTGTTTACTTCCAGTTTTTTTTCTGTCTATTTAAAAAAAAAAAAATGATTCATATACCATTTAAATATCTCAAACATTTTGAGTAGTTTTTAAATTAAAAAATAAAAATCAATTTTCAACTATAAAGAAAATATAAACTCAAAACAATATTTTGAAAATTATTGAAATTAATAACGTGTTGGTCTTCCTTTCTTCTCTATAATTTCTGTCATTCTGTCAGGCATTGTCCCAATTACTATTTTCAAATCGGACATCTTTATCTGGTCCCAAGCATTCTAAATTGCAACCTTCAGATCATTCAATTGATGATACTGTTATTTCGGCCATATACAATGTTTGCCATCCAACCCCACACGTTTTCAATTAGGTTTAGGTCAGGGGAACGGGAGGGCCATGGAATGACATCAATTTTCTCTTTTTTAAACCACGCTTTGGTGGATTTTGACGCATATATAGAAGCATTGTCTTGTTGATGTTGCCAATTTGGCCCCCCTAGAAGGGGTCCAAATGGTATTAAATGGTCGTACGTAAGGTTCTGATATTTTTTAGAGTCCATTTTGCCTTCCACAAACACTATATCTTCCTTACCTGCTGCCCCAAATGCTGCCCACATCTTTACTCCACCTTCACCTTGTTGTCTGCCTAATCTTATCTTCGACGGAGTGCGTACATCATGCCAGTATGCGGAATATCCGTCAGGGCCGTCAACACAGAAACGTTTTTCATCACAAAAAACTATTTCGTTCGACCTTTGATGCCATTTCACTGTTTTTTTAGTCCAGTCAAGTCAGCTGAAACGAAGAGTGGTAGTGAGCTTGGGTTTAGCTTTCAGTTTTGCAAACTTCATATGATTATTTGACGTTAAGCTTTTTCATACAGTTTGGTGAGATACAGTCTTTGACAACAAACGAGCAATTTCACGTGTGGACATCTCATCAGACGGAGGAAGATCTTGAATTCTCCGGTGGTCCCGAGGTGTGAGCTTTGAAGATCCACCTGGTCTTTTTGTGGTTCCGTAACTATCCCATTTCTTGATGACATTTTGAATAACAGTCTGTGAACGATTTCATTCTGAGGCTATTTGCCTTTTGACATTTTTTGACCAAGGAGAAAATAAATTTTTCGTATTTCTTTGTCGGTTAATGAATTTCCACGAGGCATGATACAGTAGAGGCATATGTTGCTATGAAAATGAATAGATTTCATACATTAGCCACTTTTAGTTATCTTTATGCAAATTTGGTATACATTCCAATCACTTTGAAATTGGAAGTAAACAAATCATGTAATGAAAAGTTATTTGAAATACTTGGGTGAGTTTATACTTTCTTTACAGGGTGTATTGTGAAGTGTGTAGAGGTCAAATCGAACGCTCTGGAACCTGTTTGACTGGGTAGGGTTAAAGGGGATATTGCTTGTATAATAGCCTTTCAGCTGTCCTCTCTCCCTTTCGCACGTGTTCCTTTAGTTTTTGCGTCTTGTTTATCGTCAGTTATTAGTGTAAAATTATTTACTGGTAAAAATGAGTGGTGTGAAACGAAAACGAAACGTTTTAACATTTAGAAATCCTTCAAAAACTTGATAATGGAGAAAAAGCTACAAAATAGCAAAGGTTTATCAAATTGGAGTATAAACTGTACGTGATATAAAAAAGAACAAAGAAAACCTCATTACCTTCACGAGAGATATTCAAGAAGAATATGATAACAGTATTCTTGAACAAGGAAAAGAATTCGAAGGTTTCAAAATCTTGATGAAGAAAATTTAGGAGATTGGTTTTAAAGTGATGCATGTGAGCCTGGCTTCCAGTATATGATAGATGAAGACATCGTTACTGCGTTGTTAAATCTAATAGTGATGATAGCACTGATGCAGAAGATGTAGTCTACTAAATGAGGGAAATACAATTTCTCATTCTGCTGCAATCTGTGGAAACTTTGTTAGATTATATGAGACAAAGAGGATTTGATTACGATGACATTACTTCGGTTCGTAAAATATGTGGCGATATACGACAAGAGATGAACCAATAGCAGAAGCAAACACGCATTACACAATTTTTTTAAGCAGTAAATGTTAAAAGGACAATTCCTAGTTTGATGTTATACAGCATGCAAATGGAAGTAATTTTTATATTTTTGTACTGATATTCATTTTTTCTTTAATAAAAAGGAGTTTTCGGATTATTCGTGTTTTTCTATTGTCCATGCGATCCCGGTGATTAACCCGAATAATCGAGAGTGCACTGTAATTTAATAATTAAAAAAAAAATTAAAAAAATCTGAAATCGAAACTGCTTTTAAGCTGTTTTGACGGAAAAAATTAAAATCTCAGAAAGAAAAATCAAATTAGACTATCAACACATTTTTAACAGCTATGGGGAAAGAAATGCTCATTATCTAATAAATATATTATAAAAGCGTTATTCTGTCTGTCATTGTCATAAGACTTTACGTTTTTCCAATTTTGTGACCAAACTATAAGAGATAGATTGGTCATGTAAATGGATAAAATGTAGATCTTTTTAAGACAAACAAAATGCTACAAAAATCTTTCGAAAAAAGTTTTTGGTTTCCAAGATGTCGCCTTTTAAAGGATCAAATTTTGACTTTTTCTCAATTTTCCTCAACGAAAAGTATAAAAGTTGGAAAAGAAATTATATTGAGAAAATGTTGGTATTTGAAAGTTTTATCGAACGATATATCAGTCATTCACAAACGTTTCTGCGATACATGCAAAAATTTGAAAAATTTCATCATTTTTTTTTTTTTATTTAAACAGCCAATCTCTACGGATTCTTTTAAATTGTGTTGTAAAATTAATTTGAATCAATTTAATTGTTTTATCCAGGTCCCCTCGGCGTGCCGTGCTGGCGTGGTCGTGCGGTCTCGGCGGCGCCAGCCGTGGCGTCCAATGCGCCAGTACCTGGGTTCGAATCCCGGTCGTGGCATGGTTGTTTCTTTCGTCTTCTTTTGTGTGTTGTGTCCGCTGGGGACCCGAAATCTGCTCTGTAGGTAGTGGTTCCCATTTGTCTTCTATATGTTACAGGCTATAGTCCCCTCGGCGTTGGGACTGTGAACTTGAAAAAATAGGGATGAAAGGGTATTGTTGTGGAATTAAAAAAAGGTCTTATGTGATCCTTTTTTTTAGTATTTTGGAGAATTCAGTTCTTCAGAAATGTAGTTACTTAAAGCCGATAATAACGATGTCAACGTCTGCAAACACTGTTGTAATATTTTCTCCCCTTATACCCTTTCATCCCTGTTTTTTTTAAGTTCTCAGTTGGATTTTGATTTTTCGATTATTTTCAATTTCAAATTGCATTCGAGTTAAGTGAGTTAAATTTAAATATTATAATTTCATCGATATTGACTGAAAAATTAAATGTAGAATGAAAATGCCACCAAGAAGAAATCGAAATAATCAGTAAAATGAAGTGCGTGATTTTATGAGATTAAGAAACACAGCTGCACGTAATGAACGACATTTTATTCAATCGTTTGTGAATTATTATTATACATTATAAAAACGTTATTCTGTCTGTCATTCTTTCATAAGTTTTTCCAATTTTGTGACCAAACTAAAAAGCCCAGATCACACCAGTATATTTGACAACATTGTTTTCATCATTGACCCTATCCTTGACGGTCTATGATCGTGTGATTTGCGTCTGTGACCATTTCCATCACTAATTCCATCATTGGAAAAATTTCGGAATTGTTCTATTCGCAACGTTGTTTTCAGTGATGATCGTTAGTGAGCTCCAATCAGAACAGACCAGCTTCGAGACCGAAGAAATCGACCAGCGCCATTTTGGCCACCGTTTCGATTGAATCCGAAGGCTATTAGGAATTAAATATCACAGTGAGGAGATTATCTTTCGAAAATAAACAATATTTTTACTGAAATAAATTAATTCTATGCGTCAGAATGTTCAGATGTCAACTTTTTAAAGAGAGATTTCATTTCTTATTGAATCTTCATCACGCTCGCAGGGGATTGTGGGATTGTCGCTATTGTGAATCGAAATTCATTCCGCTTCGGCATAAATAATAGAGATGCTTGAATACAATATACAATTAGTTTCGAACAGATTGACAGCTTGCTAAAAGTCATTTCAAATTCTACCGAAATTGCGTTGCCAACAGATTTCAAAAAAGGTTAAACGCTGTCTTTTCGTAACTGGGAAAAGCTTTGGAGTTGCCGCCAAAACCTTTCCAGCTCAACTCTGATTGGCTAGCGCTCCGCCAATCATAAGCACTGTTTCATCATATTTCGTGGATACGGTGGAAAACAAGGATGGGGACACTTCACTGAAAACAATTATCATTTCAGTGAAGCAAATGTTGAAAATTATGATGGTGTGATCTGGGCTTAAGAGATAGATTGATCATGCAAATAATAAAATGTAGATCTTTTTAAGACAAACAAAATGCTACAAAGATCTTTCGAAAAATTTTTTGGTTTCCATGATGTCGCCTTTTAAAGGATCAAATTTTGACTTTTTCTCAATTAAAACGAAAAGTATAAAAATTGGAAGAGAACATTATATTGAGAAAATGTTGGTATTTGAAAGTTCTATCGAACAGTATATCAGTCATTCACAAACGTTTCTGCGTTTGCAAGATACATGCAAAAATGTGAAAAATTTCATGTTGCCTATTATGAGAAGTTTGGGTTGGCACGTAAAAATGAAAACTTTTTTTTTATAAATATAAATAGGCCTACAAAAAGAAAAGTCCTGACTTACTCACTAACTGACTCATCAACGCCTACCCCAAACCCTTGGACCTAGAAAGCTGAAATTTTAACTAGATGTTCTCTTTCTGATGTAGACATGGAATAAAGCTGGAGTTTTCGAAATTAGCACGGGATAGGGAATAATCTGGCAAACTGACCATAAAGTTTGTGGCGACAACCTCAGGTGTGTGGTGCCAAACCGCAATACACCTGAGTTAAGCGGAGAAGGCCACAATGGGCTGCGAGGTCATATATTCTCCGATCTCAATAATAATTTGTTAAATAAATGATTTTTTTTTTTTTAATGCTATATATGCAAGGGTTCCGGAGCGAAGCGACGGTATCCGTCTAGTTACCTAATAAAAGAAATTTGTATTAGTATTCCAGATTGTAAACTTTTAAACAAACTTTTGTTTGTTTTATTGATTGGGAAAAGGCATTCGATAAGGTTAATTGGTATATACTACTGAGAATTTTAAAAGAAATTGGCATTGATTGGAAGGATAGAAGACTAATAAAGGAGATGTATTGTAGGCAGGCAGTGACTGTAAAAGTAGGAGATGATGAAACTGAAGAGATGGGTATTGGAAGAGGAGTTAGACAAGGGTGTTGTCTTTCCCCAGTGCTTTTTAATGTATACGCAGAACAACTCACTGCGAAAGCTTTAGAGGAAGTAAGAGGTGTTGTGATAGGAGGAGAGAGATTGAAAACCATTAAATATGCAGATGATCAAGCAGTGTTGGCAGAATCAGAAGAAGAATTACAGAAAATGATGGACAGTATAGCAACAGTTGGGAAAGACTTTGGAATGAAATTAAATGTGGGAAAAACCAAGGTGATGAGAATAAGCAGGCAAGAAGGTAGTGTGAATATCTCCTTAGAGGGAAAGATTATACAGCAAGTAAAGGCTTTTAAATATTTGGGAAGTCTGGTGAGATGGGATGGAAGTTGTACCGAAGAAATAAGAAGTATAATAGCAATCGGTAAAGGAGCATTTGAAAAGGTAAAAGCACTGTTGACAGCACAAGGCATTTCAATAGAATTAAGGAAAAGGTTTGCTAAATGTTTTGTGTGGAGTGTGATGTTATATGGTAGCGAATCATGGACTATTAAAAAAAAGGAAGAAAGATTTCTAGAAAGTTTTGAAATGTGGCTCTGGAGAAGAATGTTAAAAGTGAAATGGTCGGATAGAGTAAGGAATGAGGACGTTTTAACAAGAATAGGTGAAAAAAGGAAATTGTTAGAAACCATACGCAAGAGAAAAACATCTTGGTTAGGACATGTGCTACGAAGAAATTGCCTACAACAAAGAATAATAGAAGGAAAAGTAGAAGGAAAGAGAGGAAGAGGAAGAAGAAGGATTGGAATGCTGGATGATGTTAAAAGGGGAAGAAAGTATGAACAATTAAAGAAAGATGCACAGGATAGAAGAAAATGGAGAACGTCCAATTGAAACCTGTCGTAAAGACAGTTTACACCAGAGAGAGAGAAACTTTTAAAAGAATTTCTGAAATAAAAAAAAAATACTAAAGAAATGACTTCTTACAAATATTGAAAATAGGTAAATAAAAATGTCTAAATGTAGTACTTTGAAGAGAATTAAACTATGATTTAAACTTCCACAATCTTCTTCATAAGTTACTTGTATATGTGTATATAGTACTTGTGAATATAGTAATTATATGCGATTATATGTACATATTACTTGTAAATACATATATGTTTTTATATATACATCGTTATAAAATCTAATGAATTACTTATCACATTGTTTTAAATGTTGTCATATACTGTACATATACTGTATATGACAAGTATATACTGTAAATGTACATGTACTGTATATACTTTACATATACATATACTGTATTTACTGTTTTTGAATATTAATTATAGATTTTTATTTATGTATTTAATATAACTTTTCAAACTCAACAACCTTGTATACTTAGTTTATGTCAACTTACCATGTTCAGGAACTTTAAATCTTGTAATTATTAATTAGTTTATAATCGGTAATTTCAGTCTTTAAAAACATAATTGTATCAAATAACTAATAACTGAATTCTATCAATATGTATGTATTCAACTGTAACACCTGTTGATAGGAAGCTATACAAATGCTTCCTAATAGAACTATGTAAGAATCTAACTGAAATAAAATGAATGAATGAAGGAATGAAATTACACTAGAAAATTTAGGTTTACGTCTTTGTAAGATTTGCAGGAAAAATCTATTTTGTGCTCATTTCAATGGTTTTCAATTGAATCGCATTGTAAAGGTTTTGTGGCTGTTAAGAGCTTTCGAGCCTTGGTTCAAGTATTCTGGTTGACTTGTGTAAGACGGTATGTGATCCTATTTAGTTGAAGAGATTCCAATAAAATATAAAAGATCAAAATTACTAAATAATTTATCGTCAGAGTAAAATAAAATAAAATCAGGACGTTTCAGCCTAGGCTATTTTCAACTGTGTTGGGGGTGGTGAGAGGCTGGGTTTAAATAATTTTAATGATGTAGTTAGTTAATTCACTATTGATTGAGTTGGCAATGTGCCAGGACTCTCTTAATAGGAGGGAGAAGATAGTGGTACCTCGATCAATCATTTGGATTCATCAAAATTGGGTAGTTAACTTATTCTGTTGGTACAAAATGAACCTGAGCTCGTCTTTGTTTTTAATCTGATGCTGTTTTAGTCTTTTTAAAAGTGTTTGTGTAGTATATCCTGTATTGTTCTTTATTACAATTAATATATGACATACCATAAACTACCTTAATTGCAGAATCGATGTCTTTATTATTGTTTGACTTATCACAGGTCAATTTATTATTTGCTTTATTAATTATCAGAATGTTGTATTTTTTTAAATAAATACAACCATTTTTATAAATTTTTAATTTTAATAAAGCATTTTAATAATTTTATAGTATTATTGATGCCTTGCAATATGGAATGACTGCATAGTTGCCTGACACTAATAGGCTGAAAGGTCCTGATTTTATTTTATTTTACTCTGACGATAAATTACTTACTTGGAGACACGTTATGCTGTCAAAAACAGATTAACATAAATTGTATACTAGTAATATTTTTATCTTTTTTAGCTGAATATTAATAGTATCAAAATATTCAGATAAAAAAGATAAAAATATTGACATCAAAATTTTTACCGGTTGACCTCTAGATCAAAAGTTATAAGCTCTATAAATCTCCGAAAATAGGACGTAACCGTTACAACACGAGCGCGCATAGCGTTGAATTGTGAAAATACTTTCAGTTTCAGTATTACAAATGGGCATTTTAAGTTTGTATTATCTTAAAGATATGTTTAACATTTTAATACATTTATTAAACATTCCTGTAACACTTTTAAATACAGTATACCATACCATACCATGCTAGTTCAATCCGAAGATTGATTTATGGAACCCTAGGGACCCCCAAAGGGCGACCCCTAGGAGAAGCCGTAACAATACAAGGGAACAGATACTGGAGTGGATTCCCCAGGACGCCATTAGGGAATGACGTCAGACCGAAGAGAAAGTGAAGAAGAGGCTGACAACACAGGAAAGGAAATTGAAACATCCAATCTCTCGACGGGGATTTGAACCCGGGTATCGCCACACTGTCTTCAAGGCAGACCGACACCTTAGACCGCCCGACCACGCCAGCACGGCAAATACAGTATGCGTTTTTCAATAATTCTTCATCAGAAAACATTCAAAACGTAGAGCAATTTCGCACCAATCTCATTCGTTTACGGACAATTTTTGCGAATTTAGTAAGGTCTAAACATGATATAAATTTAATTAAATATAACTTTTTAGGGACCAAAATCGGTAGTTATTGCGCCTGTCCTGTGTTTGTCCTCCCCTAACAACTCACGAACTGAAGATCGGAGGCTTTTTCGTTTTCTGATTCACAACTTTGACCTTAAGAGCACAAATGAATTGTTGAGATCAAGAAAAGAAAAACCATGATAACCAAAATTTAACAAGATTACCTCTGTGTCTAAAGGTATGAGCGAAAACCGAATAAACTCACAAGTCATCCCGTTAATAGTGTTTTATTTTCCCTTCTCATAATTTTTATTTTGAAAATTAGGGAAATGCAAGAAAAATCTACTAAAATAAATAAGAAAAATAAAGGTGTAAAAAAAATAAAATAGAACAGATAGGTACAAAGTTTATTTTATCTGTCAAACATGTGATGTGTATTTCTACAGACAAATCAAAGATTTCATTAAACGTCTGCAAAATTGCACATTGGTAATAGAATGAAAACGCGAATTTCCAGTTCATAAAAATTGTCTGTAATCAAATGAGGTTGGTATGAAATTGCTCTATGTTTTGAATGCTTTCTGATGAAGCATTATTGAAAAACGTGTACTGTATTTTAAAAGTGCTTGTTTAATGTTTAATAAATGTATTAAAATGTTAAACAGATGTTTAAAATAATACAAACTTAAATTGACCATTTGTAATACTGAAACTGAAAGTATTTTCGCAGTTCACCGCTATGCGCGCTCATGTTGTAACGGTTACGTCCTGTTTTCGGAGATTTTTAAAGGCTTCTAACTTTTGACCTAGAGGTCAACCGGTAAAAATTTTGGTGTCAATATTTTTATTTTTATTTTTTTAGCTGAATATTTCGATATATAATTTATGTTAATCGTTTTGACAGCATAACGTGTCTCCAAGTTAATTATTTCGATCTGTTATATTTTATTGGAATCTTCTCAACTGAATATTTATTAATTTATATTTCCACATTCACATCACAGTATATCAAATAGTTTAAAAGCACGGTAGTCGCTTTTGTTTAGGAAACTGAAATTTCTTAAATTGTTAGCATTGATTTATCATTGTAATAGTACTTACTAAATATCAGTGGTAATTCTAGGGAGTCTGCTAGGGGTTCGCCATCTTGGGAACACTAGCGCTCCCTGGAACACGGAGGCTTCGGCTACGAAGCTCGCACTGCGGTGCGTTCCGGCATCAACAACAAAATAAAATGGTTACATAAGATTCAAAAGAAATCAAGACAGAAATCATTATTTACCAATTCAAGTCTAACGTATTTTGATGCCTCCCCCCCCCCCCATTTCTTGAGAAAAATACTTTTCTCATTATGTTGAGGATTTACATTTGGACTTAAATAACATGCTTAAAATTTCTTTGTTTTTCCTTTTGATTTTATAAAGTTTAGATTCAACTGCTTTTGGATGATTTAGATGATAAAGAAGGTCTAAAGGAAGTACTTTTTTCTTTTTCACAAAAACAGAAAGAATAAGGACGAAACGGTCCGTCCCAGTCACTTCCCAGTGACAACTCAAGGTGCGAATCCTTCCTTTAGCTTGATATCTAATAATGAACGTATCTCTGATCTTTATTTATTAGGTTTCTCTTTCTTTTTCCCATAGAAATGGAAGCTCGAATAACTGCCTTCAAAAAAATTGTCCAAAATATCTTGGATGAAGAAGATCTCGACCCATCTACAATTCCAGAGAATTTCCGTATTCAGAATGTCCATGGCTTTGGAACATTCCAGTGTCGCTTCAGTCCCCGCCAAAGCAGTCAACACTGTCTCCCTCCAGTAGTGACATCATCTCGGTGGGGTTCTTATTACACTTGGGTTAAATTGGATCTAAGTAATAGGGAACGACCCATTATCTACAGGTGGAGTCAGAAGTGCCAGTACTGTCTGAAAGCGAGGAAAGCCTGGTGGCAGGAACCAGAATTTGAGAATATGGTCCGACATGCAGTTATGAGGTACGAAAACCTTAATATTCAAAAGAATAATTCATTTCTTCAATTGCATTGTATATTTTTATTTAATACAGCAAATTTTCGGAAAAGAATATTTACGCTTTTCTTTCTTTAAGCCATTCTTATATTGAAGCTTAAGAAAAGAAGACATGATAAGTTCCACTGTTTTATAAGAATTTAGATGTTTATTAATTAAACCAATATCCAAATTTATTAGTCAAGTTCAACACCATCTATTGAAATAATTGAAATTCTTGAATTTCTTATTAACAAACTTTCAATCAATTTCCTTGCGGTTTTCTTTTTCTTATTAAATAGTGTAACGTGCTTAAAATGTAGCAAAAAATTAAGGCCATCCCACAATAGTCCAATAAATAGAGGTGTTTTACCTTACAAAAGGTCCGGTAGTTCTAATTTTTTGATATGTTGTCTAGGATGGTTAGTAAGTGTTTAAAATGCAAAATGCACAATTCCTCCCCAGCCGCGCCCGCCGCCATCTTAAAAAAACCAAAAAGAATCGTCACTTTGTTTAGATTTTTGCTTATATCTTTTGTTTGGTGCATTTTAGCGACACAAGAGTTATATTCAATGTTGTAGAGAATACACTTTCCTACAATATGGTTTTTAAATTTTGTTTCTAGGACTGATAGTTATGGAGATATATACTTTTTGAAAGAAAAAAAAAAAACGCAATTTCCAGAAATTTGTAAAACTTCTAACTTTAGGACCCTGTAATTCAGGTAAGGCCTATTCTAGGGAAACAATTATCAGAATAAAATGTGTAGGGAATTTAATTGCCGACAAAACGCATGTATAGTTTTATGAATCAACCCTACGGAGTGGGAAG
>JAFIDM010000001.1:1815183-1829183 GCA_023159025.1 Thereuonema tuberculata
ATATGGTTTTTAAATTTTGTTTCTAGGACTGATAGTTACGGAGATATGTTTGTTTTGAAGATAAAAACAAAAACGCACTTTCTGGAAACTTGTCAAACATATAACTTTAGGACGCTGTAATTCAGTTATGGCCTATTCCAGGAAAACAAGTATCAGAATAAAATGTGTAGGGAATTTAATTATCTACAAAATGCATGTAAATTTTTTGACCCTACGGAGGGTGGGGTAAAAAAAAATCAAAAACAACGGAATATTGTGGTTTTTGTTATTGTGACACACCGAGTATCTAAAAAAAATTCACCAATTACCTTCCAGTGTTGGCTTCAAATTGGAGTGTATACCAACCCTACTTGAGTTTCTGACATGTTACAGCGCAATGCTCATGTGGCAGGTACTGTTTCACTGGAATACCTACTGGTGAGAGCGGATGTTCAATTTAAAATATCCCACCAACACAGCAGATACATTTTTTAAAGATGCATGTATGTAAACAAAGTAAGAACAAAAGGCATTAATAATCATACCAAAATCGATATTAATTGAAGTAAAACTGAAAAGAAAACAAATTTATATTCGCTTCGCTCGTTTGATGGGGGGTGAGTTCATGAAGTCGGGGTCTTCATTTTCGTCAAATGGCGAAGTTAATCGATCGTCGTCGTCTTCGTCGTAGACGAGGATCTCATTCCTGTTGTCACATTCTTGACCAGCACAGAATTTGCATAGGGCGGAACAATTGAGGCCCGCCTTTCTACATCCATACCCCCCCATACAGCCAGTTGTGCATCTGCATGAGATGGTCTTAAGCAGGTTTGGAGGAGCAGCGTCGCTACTCATCCTGATGGGTTCCAGTCGTCGAGCTCCTCTACACCAGCCCCACTCGATCGGGTCTTTGACAATCCCCATCCACTCCATGACCGGCTGGTATGAACTCAGGAAGTGGAAATGTGCTGCGTCAGTGGTCGGAGGTAGTTTAGCCAGATTGAGCTTGAAGGTACAGGTCATGAATTTGCTGTGGAGAAGTGACGCAATGACAGTTCATTACAGACACCATACAGGGATACCAAGATTTTCTCCCCTGCTGCTGAAATTTCGTGAGGAGTGGCAGCAAGGTCCCCGAACCTCTCCACCTGATCCAGCAATGATGGGTCTTTCCTTAAAAGTTGGCGGAATTTAATTATCTGTGGCAACTATCAACCTGTCAGCATCTTCAGTTTCAAGTCAGAAACTCAAGTAAGGTTGGTATACACTCCAATTTCAAGCCAACACTGGAAGGTAATTGGTGATTTTTTTTTAGATACTCTGTGCGTCACAATAACAAAAATCACAATATTCCGTTGTTTTTGATTTTTTTTTACCCCACTCTCCGTAGGGTCAAAAAATTTACATGCGTTTTGTAGATAATTAAATTCCCTACACATTTTATTCTGATATTTGTTTTCCTGGAATAGGCCATAACTGAATTACAGCGTCCTAAAGTTATAAGTTTGACAAGTTTCCAGAAAGTGCGTTTTTGTTTTTATCTTCAAAACAAACATATCTCCGTAACTATCAGTCCTAGAAACAAAATTTAACAACTTAATTGTAGGAAATTGTATTCTCTAAAACATTGCGTAGAACTCGTTTGTGGCTACAATGCACCAAAACGAAGTTATAGGCCAAAATCTGAAGAAAGTACCATTTTTTTTTAGTTTTTTAAGATGGCGGCGGGCGTGGCGGGGGAGGAACTGTGCATTTTGCATTTTAAACACTCTTTGGTCTCTTATTTGCTGGAGTAGTGCGTCACAATAGCAAAAACCGCAATATTCCGTTGTTCTTGATTTTGTTTTTACTTCCCACTCATTAGGGTTGATTCATAAAACTATACATGCGTTTTGTCGGCAATTAAATTCCCTACACATTTTATTCTGATAATTGTTTCCCTAGAATAGGCCATACCTGAATTACAGGGTCCTAAAGTTAGAAGTTTTACAAATTTCTGGAAATTGCGTTTTTTTTTTCTTTCAAAAAGTATATATCTCCTGAACTATCAGTCCTAGAAACAAAATTTAAAAACCATATTGTAGGAAAGTGTATTCTCTACAACATTGAATATAACTCTTGTGTCGCTAAAATGCACCAAACAAAAGATATAAGCAAAAATCTAAACAAAGTGCCGATTTTTTTGGTTTTTTTAAGATGGCGGCGGGCGCGGCTGGGGAGGAATTGTGCATTTTGCATTTTAAACACTTACATATCCTAGACAACATATCAAAAAATTAGAACTACCGGATCTTTTGTAAGGTAACCCCCCTTTTTTGGTCTCTATTCGTTGGACTAACAAATATAATTATAATAAGTTTATAAATTAAAAATCACAAACATTTTCAATACGGTCTGCGTTTCATTTTCAAATGAGAATTCTGAGATAGCAATAGAATTCTCACTTCAGAATGAAACGCAGGTCGTTTTGAAAACGTTGGGGTGATTTTTAATGTACAAACTTATTTTTAATGTATTTGTGTGGTGGCCGATGTTTTCTTTATCTATTTCTAATATTTTTATCAAGAAAATTCAATCAAGTTTCTTAATAAGAAATTTTCATTTCTTTCCTAATAAGAAATTCAAGAACAAATAACTTAAATACGTATGATGGTTTTGAAATTGATAACAGGCTAATAAATTTGAATATTGGTTAATAAACGAACATCTAAATTCTTATAAAACAGTAGAATTTATAAAACTTGATTACAGAGAGCGTTTAAAAACAACATATCTTGTTTGCAATATTCAAATCGTAAATTTAATATTTAGATATTGTTTTTAATAATAAGAATTTAAATTTTATGAGGTTTAACTGAAAGTGTTTATTGAGGGGGTCAAATTGTCAACTGTAATATTAATCTTAATTGAAATAATGTTAATTGTTTTCATCGCGAATGTAATATTGATCTGTTGTTATTATGAATGTAATGACTCTCATTTGTCAATAACATTTTATTGTGACATTTTTTTTTTTGTTTTTATTTGCCTATATATTTAGCTTATTTATTTTATTTTATTCCTTATTTATTATTTTAACTTGGAAAAGTTTTTTTTTCTTGTTTCATTATTTTATTCCTACTTTTCTCTCGTTTCAACTTCTTTTTGCCCAGTTACCATGGTAACCTGTCTTTTTCTCTATTGCGCAAGTGTATTTTTCCGGTGGAACTTGGCCCCCATCTTTCTTTTTACGCTTGATACTTTGACCTCTCTTGTGTTTTAGCTAATTCCTACTGTCTTCTATCATCCATAACCAATTGTTTTGGGGCTTTTTATTTTCTGTGACACTCTCCCTCCCCTTTCGTCTTTAGTTAATTTGCAGTATACTCAGAGATCGTTTCGGCTTCACTCTTGTAAAAACGAAAAATGTAGTCTTCTACCTAACAGGACGATATGAGTATTGTCTAGGTTGGAAACTCCTAGTTTTGTGCAGTCAGTAGAAGACAGTTTGACGGACACTGAGCGGACACTGGGATCATTTTATCAGTACTTCTTTTCATCGCCAAGTGAATGTGTTCAGCAAACTCTGGAATTTGTAAAACTTCGTTGTGCCGAGTTTATGTTTCAAGAAGTCATCTAATCTGGCCAGATGAGCAAAACTACGGTTCCAAACTGCAGATAACCAGTGACTGTAAGACAGGTCAATGCTGAACTTAAGTTTATCTTCACTTTCCTGCTGACCAGAAACTACTCATACTGCCAATCAGTCATCTGAACTTTCGATCACATTCCGTCAACTGCATTTCTTCAGGACTATAATTTTTGTATTTATTCGTTTTTGTATTAATCAAGGACTATTCCAATCATCTTACCGTGTATTTCTCTTGCGCTAGTTGAATATTCTTTTATTTATCTTATTTGTATGTGATTTCAACATTATATTCTATTTTATTCCGTGTTTACTTATTATTATCCTTGTATGTTTATCTATTTTATTAAACTTATTTAAATTGTTATATTGAGTCCATCTTTTTTAGCGTTACAGTTACATCTTACAGTTAACATAGGGAAGCGCTCTTGCTTTTGTGTTGTCTGTCTGTCACATTGTATGTCACACTCTGTAGCGGCCAAACGGTTAGAGATATTAGAATGAAATCATCACCATTGTGTTCAGCATTCAAAAGTAGTTTACCACGTTAAAAATATCAGACCTGTAGGACCACTCCCTGACTCTCCCCCAAATTAATGTTTTCCATAGCAGTGTTAGTAATAATGATAACAATTAACACAGTAATAATACTGATGCTGCATACATAACAACTAGCAACTCTAGTTCCGGTGTAATGAAGTGTTAAGTAAGGCAACATGTGAGTGACTGTGTGATATATCAATTTATATCTTCAAATAGAATGGGCCATCCTCATCAAAACTTGACAAGTAAGAAAAAAACTGTAGCTACAACACCAGACAGTATAAATATGCATTTAGAATATAAGCTTTTTACGGATTTAATAACTTGCTTTAACATATTGCCACGAGGTTAAGTAATGGCAATGCACACTATAGCGGTGCGGAAGCTTAAACTACATGCTTCTGCCAACTGTTAGAGATTTTAATAATTAACACACAACACTACACCACACAACACGGACACACCAATGAGGGGCAAACAGACACTAACAGTTTTTAATGCTTTTAAATAGTTTTCAAGATAATTTTTATTCTTGAGCTTGGCAAATTAAATCAGTGGATTAATTTTCTTAATAGGTAGAGCCATACTATAATTCCTATTTCGTTTGCTAAAGGCATAAATATGTTCTTTTAACCCAGTAGAAAGGAGCCTCTTCGATTCTCCTATATATAAATATATATATAAGCATGATTGGTTAAAGCATTTAAAGCCAGAAGCAGTGATTGCATTTAGTGACTCTTAAGGCACTAAGCTTTCGTTAACATTGATGGTTGTTCAAATCTCTCCTCAACCCACAATTCTGTGTCTAAATAATTCGTTAGGGGCTTAACAGTCGTAAAATTGCTGATGAGTCGTCAAATTTTAGCGGGCCGATTTTTCACCTGCCAAATCATTCGTCAACTCCCATCAGCCTCCACGCCGTTCAGTTTTTTCAAAATTACTGACATCAGTTCCGATTGAAACCGACTCCTGTGATTTTGATTGATGATTTAGATGATTTTTTTTCTATTTTTTTTTTAAAGTTCTGACAGTAAAGTTATAAAAGCGGTTAATTTATTTGAAGGTTCTTGTCTTGACAATTCTTGTACTAAGAAAAAAATTCTGCCCATGTTTTTTTTCTTCCATGAAAGCTACCATTTTGAAACGAATATGTGCCTATGAAAACTAATCCGGAAATGACCTTAAATTTATTCACCAAACACAGCCACTCTTAGAGAAATAATACATTATCAAGGACTCATCAGTGAATGTTTTGTCAAATCGTTTTTGAGCACAAATTTTTATTTGAAGACTGATTTAGATTAACTACTCATCAGTTGACAGAGCGTTGGTGCATGCCGCCCTTACACTATTATACACATCAATCTTATTCGTTAGGAAACATCCTACAGTAAGCGTTGATATAGATATTATCCTAATTCCCTGTTCTCTTAGAATATTCCTGATGGGAAGAACAACTTTGGAAAGAAAAGTAAAGAAGTCTATTTGGACGGTTTTTTGAAGAAGTCAAAAATATTAACCAATCATGCTCATATATATATGGAGACTCGAAGAAGCCCTTTTCTACTGGTTTAAAAGAGCATATTTATGCCGTTAGCAAAGGAAATAGGAATTATAGTATGGCTCTACGTATTAAGAAAACTCATCCCATTCCTAAAATTAATGAGTCCGTAATAGTGGGTGTTAAATTTACGCAAGTTTAGGGATTCTTTACTAATTTTAACCAAATGTTGTTATAACGATCATTTCTGTTACCAATGACATAACGTGTGGTTTGAATTTGGGTTGTGTTTTTTGTTTTCTTTTCTTTTCTTTTTTGAAGCATGATACTGGTGACATTTTAGAATATGCTAATCCTCTGATTAACGATGTAATCCATATTCTGTATCCCGTTCCGTTACTGGATTAATTCCTTGGATTTACAAAGAGGTGTCTTCTTTTGTATTCTTTGTCTGATGAAAGCCACTGCAAAGTTGACTGAAACATGTAACTTTTTTTAAAGTTTTAAATTCTATTTTTTTAAAGTAAAAGTGTGTTTTATTGTTCTTTGATAAAAATAAGAAAATTCTTTCAATAATTTATTTATTTATTCAACGAAATTCGAAATAAATTAAGTGATTTTTAAAACTCTTTTTTTTACTTTTTCGAAATAAAATCCGACCATTAATCAGCATTTTTTTTTTTTGTGATGAATTAGAATTTTTTTTTTATGGTTTCTTGCAAATAAAAAAAAAACAAAAAACAATTTAATTACTCAATAAAGGATTACTATTCAAAAATGCAAATTAATATTCCAAACTTTAATTTAAATTTAAATGAAACTTTTTTAAAATTACCATCGTTGAAAGACCCTTGTAGCAAATAACTCCTGACTATTTTTAAGATTTTTTTTTTAAATATATAGAATTTACTTCAATTTTCTAGTAAGACTTAGAACTTAAAAATTACACTATTATTTATACAATTGAGTTCTTCCACTTCCAAATGGAATGTTGATCTTATTTACCTGCTTTTTTACAATATTCCTATAGAAACTCTAGACAAATCACTGGCGATCGAAATGTAAAACAAATGCCCACTGAGCTATAATGATGATAATGATGAATAACACACGCTATTATTATGATATTATAAAGATATTCGCAGAATTTCATTCCATTCATTTCACTTTTGAAAAGTGAATTTACTTTTATTATTCAAAATATGCTGCTTCTACATCTATGCAATCTTGTCAACGCTGTCTTAAGCTATAGATTCATTTCTGCGATGTTCTTTTTGAGATCACAATCTTGGAGGTATCTCCTGCCCTGCAGGAAATTCTCCATATGTCTGAATTGGTGAAAATCTGTTGGCGAAAGATCTGGTGAATAAGGCGGATGAGGCAAAACCTTTATCCAAGTTCATGAAGTTTCCTTCATGGTCTTGCATTATCATGAAGCAAAATGGGACCTTTTCGATTGACCAATGTTGGTTGTATCTTTCGTAACTTCTGGTGCATTTCAGTCAATTCGGTCACGTTCACTTTGCTGTAATGGTTTTTCCCGAAAAAGAAAGTTCGAATGGATAATTCCAGCCGTGGACCACCAAACATTCAAAAGACTTTTTCGTGAGTGAAAAGGCGATTTAAGTGTTGCTGCCGGTGGCTCGTTCTTATCCAGCCAAGATGATGAGCGCTTCCTATTGTTGTACATCATCCCCTTTTCGTCGCGGGTTACAATTCTATCTAAGAAAAACTCTTTTTCTTCGCGAAGATAGAGTGAAGAACAAATTGTATAACGCGTAGCTTGTTGCCTGAGTTCATCGGTACTCACTTGATCATCTCCACACTTTGCCAAGTTCTTCCATGCGGCGTAAAATTGTTGTGTGAGATATCCCTTGTTTCTCAGCTATCTCCCGTGAACTTTAAAATAGGTCAGACACGATCAGTTCTTTCACCTTCTCGGCTCAGAACACTTTGTCATGGCGTCCTCTAAGAGCATTCTTTACGATGTAATGCTGGAGGCATGGAATTTTCGGAACCAAAGCTGCAGTGTCTTTTCGCTTACATGGTCTTCACCAAAAACACTACATATGTTTGTTATGTGTTGTTTTTGGGCGCACGCCATCTAATGCATCCCCAAGCAAGCCACGGGAAAGAGGGGAGGGGTGTATAAGGTGGGAATAATGTGTTTGGACGGGAAAAGGGGGAGGTGCTGTGGAAAGCTAGCCTAGCGACAGGGGATTCACCAGTGGCCCGCGCCTTTTCAGATGAAAGAGAAAGCGGCAAAACTCAGGCAAAGGGTTAAAAGGAAGATTTTATTATTGAAATAAACTAATAGAAAAATATAAGATATCAAGTAAAAAGATAGGTTACATATTCACTCTGTAATTGTCCGTTATGATCAGTCCTGGGCTGATAAAGTTCTCATGGGTGGCACTGGGATGAGATCCATCATTGACGGGAATGAACGGCCGGGACGGTCTCGATGGAATCCACTGGGCACTGCAGAGGCACACTTGCGAGCACTCTGTCTCCGTTTCTGCGGAGATATCGACAGCTAAAAGCGAACAGGCGGCAGGGTTGGAGACTGGTGGAATCGTATTTCAGCGTGAATCCGCAACGTCTTCTCTGTCGATCGCCTTTTCGCACATGCACTGCCGCCGACCTCTCTATGAGGTGAGCGCCAATCAAAAAGGTGAAAGCGGGCAGGTTTTCTGCGGCGACCAGTACCGCTTGCCGCGTGAACTCGGGTCGTCTTACCTGCACCTCGCCTTCTCAAACGCTGCTTGCCGGATTTCCGTCGTGGGTTGACTCCGAGCAGGCTGGATGCGGGTGGGGTTCTTAACGACTGGAACCGCTGGCCGCGTGAACCGTGTCGTCTTCCCAAACCTCGCTTTCTCCGCTGCTTTTCAGATACTCTGCTGCTTCCTTTCGGGGGCCGCCATTATATTCCGTCGGGGGGGATGCCGAGACTTTCCGTCCCCACCGTCGTCTCTGGCTCGCCACTCTTTGCTGGGACACCGGCCCTTTTGTTCCCCCAGTTGAGAGCATTTCTGGAGCAGATTACAACAGGGGAAGGACGGAAAAGAAGTTTTTAGTTCCCGAAAAAATGAACTATATGGCAAGATGGACATTGTGTAATTTCAAGTGAGACTTTCACGAGTCTCTCCCAAAGTCTTTAAACCAGTGTGTAAGATTTCTTGGTGCCGAGTTGACGGGAACTTGCAGCCTTACAGACGCCAGGACTGAGAACGACGAGAGAGAAATATGGAAAGTTAGGAATGATCAGAAAAGGAAAAGAAAAATATGATTAGAAAATATTGTCAAGAAAGAAAGATGGAAAGGGGCATGAGCGGAGCGCGGGGCACGAATATGTTCGTGACATGTTCCTCTTCGCTTCAGCTGCTGATAAGCCTCGTAAGACCTCATAAAGCATCACTTGGTGAATATCCAACTTCTCCATATTTTCATTCAACTCACAAAAAAAGGACGCACAATAAAGAAAGAACCTCATGATCAGTCGATACCAAAAGGAGTAGGGGTGATCCTTTAACCGTCATAAATACTCACCTAAAGTATGCTTTAATTACTTCTCTAAAGTGGTGGTATTTGCAGGTAACCAAACCGAAATTTAGAGTTTTGAACCTGATACGACCTTACACTCAGAATCAGTCTGTTTATTAGCTGAGTATGTAATATTTCGTAATCTTCTGCTTTACAAAAGTATTTAAAATATCGTTTTATTACTTCAGTAGTAAATTATCTAAAAAAAAAATTGTCTTGATTCTTTACTAAATTTTATAATTTATTCTAATGTTTTATTGTTTAATTGTTTCTGTCTATTCTTTTTTTTCGACAGGTGCAAAAAACTAATAGAAGGTAGCTGGCATTCACGACCCAACAATGAAAGCTCCGTGGGGAAACCCCCCCACATGATGAAACTGTGCGAAAAATGTGGTTACGGTCAGTGGCCGTGTTGGGCTAAATTGACACAACAGTAGAGGCCAAGAACCCCCTCCCCATTGACCGACTTCAATCCATGATCGAAATCATAGCTACGGTTCCAGGGTGAAACGACTTTTACGGAACATGATTTATCCGTCCAAAGAACAGAAACCAGGTGAAATCAATTAACTAATGACCAACTGTGAAAACACACCTGACAACTCAGTTCAACTGTTGGAAGAGCTTTTTAACAGATTTGAATTACGTTCAATTGTTTGGTTAATCACTTTAATTCTTAATGGAACAGACCTGTTGAAAAGGATGAGTTTTTTTTTCATTATATCGTTTCTGAAATGAGTCCATTTCTTTCAATTCTGTGCTGAAATTGAAGATGTTAAGTTTAAAATGTGCAAAGCTCTTTTAAAATAAACATTTCTAGAAATAAGAAAACATTTCTCTATTTACAACTGAGTTTATGTAAAAAGAATAAAAAATGCACAAATAGTTAAATAATAATAAAAAAATAATAGAAAAATCCTACAGTTTCAACGCAAAGCCAATTTCAAGATGGAAACGAGGACGAACACAAAATGTGACAAAGAAATACAGCGGAGAAAAAAAAGAGTAGGTTTCTGCGTTGATAAATGCACAGGAGTGAATTAAAAGAGAAAAAAATGCCTATTGGTTAAAAATGGTTAAAGAATCTAACTATTATTATTAGAGAAGATGGAATTTGTCGTGGCATTGATTTTGATGACAAAGTTCAGAATCCTTCGTAAATAGAGGAATGATAGGAAATAGTAATTGAAAAAAAAAATCAGGAAAAAGTGTGTTTTGTGTTAAGATACCTAAACTTTCAATCGTTGGGTTTGGTTGTCAAGTTCAAGTGAATTGAAAGATTTTTATTTGTCCAATATAATATCAATAACTGAGTTCAAGACAAAGATGAATGGGTCAAAACACTCCTGATTCTGATTAAATTTGAAACAGATTTTAGACTAAATGTTCTAGAATGATGATTTACAAAACAAGAAAGTGCATTGACGCAATTCTTAAACTAGAAGTTTATTCTGTAATTTATGAATAATAAATTAATGCAATCATTTATTTCTTTTGATGACAAGTAAGCTCAATAATGCTAGTTTAAAATGTTTATTAATATTCTTATTAGATTTTATTTTCTGAACATTCTTTGATTAGTACAAAGAGAAATTAACACCTTCAAGACATTGGATCACCTGACACCTTTCAATTGGATGTAAAAAAAGACTTTTCTTCGACTCCTGTGGAGATATTTTCCTACAATTGTCTTCAAAATCATTTCTATCAATATTTAAGTAACTTCTTTTTTATTTTTCCACCTCTTCCAATTCTCTAAATTCTTTTCCTTAATTTGACGATTTTTTTAGCTTCTTTTTATAAGTTTCGTACGTTCCAAATAATCTACAATAATTGTACTTGGGTTCAAAAATGATTTCCTCCGATTGGTTTCTTCTAGTGTAATTAGATTATACTAGATCTGCTTCTTTTGATCTTAATGATTGTTATAATTTGTCTGTTAACCCAACACATGAGTGATTATTCTAAGATTAGGCTAAAACTTAGAAATTAAACAAAACTCGTAGCCTATCGTTATTAAAGCCCAATATGATACAGTTTTACTGAATCTGACCGTCACCTAATTTAGGTCATTTGGCTATTTTAGCAAACATTTTTTTTAGAGATATAATTTTTAGAATAAATCAAAAGCACTTTATTGTCTTCAAAAAAAAAAAAAAAAAAAGAAACCAAACCAAACCATAAACTGTTATCATTTCATACAAATTCGATTGAAGAAAAAGTATCGTTGATTAACCAGAGAGAGAATTTTCTTTCTTTACTAAAACGCAGTTGCCTAATAACAGTTTTTAAGATAAGGTTCGATTTTAAAGAATTTTAAACACTTGTTCCCTTTAACATGAACTACATGGAACAGATCGGATAATTTTTGTATTTTATAAAAAAAAAAGAAAAATTAAAAATAGAACTTTTATCGATTTAGCTGAAGGCACGCTTTTTCATTCTATAGTTTGTTTATTCCGATAAGTTAAAAATATTATTATTAATATTATTATTCCAATGATTTGAAATCTACAAACAATAACCATTGTATAAATGATTTTAATATACTTATTTTATTTTATTTTATTTTACAGTAAAATTATGGTAATTAAAAAAAATATAAATTTTCTCAAAAATTTTGTAATCTTTAAAAAAATATTATAAATATAATGTAAATATAAATATTATATATTTTTTTGTTTTGAAATAAATAAAATTTTTATTGCTACAGAATAAAATGTAAATATATTAATAATTTAAAAACGAATCACACACAAAGTTAAAAAAGTTTTATACACATTAAAAAGGCGCAGACCAGTTTTGAACTGGCGCAATGCAGTCCTTTCTCAATGGTATAACTTTATTAACTTATGTTTAATTCGTTTTTTAAATTCTATCGATTTTAACAGTTAAAAAGAATTTGGTTATATTAATAATTTGCTATAACCAAAAAATGTAACTTAAAAATCAAACAGTTAGAAATGAAACAACATTTGTTGAAATATAGAATTTTGTTTGAAATTTGTCAAATTCTAACTTTTAAACTGATAATGGTTTCGAAGAAAAGATCGTAACTGTCTTCACTTTATGACATAATTAGAGTGAATTTCGATATATAAAAATTATTTTAGAATATTTTTATCATTTAACCACTACACTATACTTTTATGATTTTTAATTAATTGATAATCTTTTTATTTAAATTTTATAATAATGTTTTACTTTGTATCACAAAACAAACTATTAGGTAATAATGAAAAAAAATGGATATCTCTTGTAATTCTTTGTTTCTGAAGCAGAAAATGGGCCTCGTCATATCCTAATTCTTTTTCCACACATTTTACATGTAGGGAAGGAAGAGGACAATGTAACAAAAACGTTTAATTTTAGCGTATCTCTCATTTTCCAACAAATGAAATGATTCTTTTTTTAAAAAACATGCTGTTACTCATTGGTTAAAGATAGAGATAATAATACATTATCTTTGACTGTAATTACAGATATATGTCAGACTGTCAAATCTGTTACAGTGTCCGACTTTGAGACAAAGTGTAGCACCCTAGGGTTAAAGTATACTAAACTCCCGATTATCCGCAGACCCTCCTGTTTCCATTTTTTTTTACTGTACAATAAATTACGGAATTAAAAAAAAATCTAGAATAAGGTAAACAATAAAAGAGGCTAACAAAGTAAGTTAAGACATTTATAGACAAAATTTAAAGAACGACCTTGTGGGCGGAGCTTGGGCCGGCAGGTTACTCTAAATTACGGGAGAGCCTTTCCGTAATAATAAAATTTAAAAATAAATAAATAATTTAAAATAAAATAATAGTTTATAATGTATGTACTGTAACTGTATGCATTGTCACTTTTCATGTAAATAAAAGATGTTAAAAGCATTTTTGTGTTGATTTTCGTCCTTTTTCGGATTATCCGTGGAATTGGCTTATCCGCGGTTGCCGCGCCACCCAATTCCGCGGATAATCGGAAGTTTACTGTAAGTTCAATAATTGATGTATCTAGAAATATCTTTTTTTTACAGAACTTTGAGCGCGTATACATGAAGTAAAGAACAACAACATTAGAAACGTCTAATACATCATGATTTGAATTGTCCTTCGATGGGAGCTACTTTAAGACACTTCGTTTTGTAATATTAAAAAACTTTTAGCATAATTTTTGTATATTTACCACAAAGATATCGTGGTAATTCACTATTTACAAAATACGGGAGTATTCAAAGAATCCGGGACATATATTGTAACTGGACACTGCACTGAAATCCGGGACTTTTGGTCACCCTAATTATTAAATCACTGGATATCATATTATATTATATACAATCGTTTCAATAACACTGACCTAGTATAAAATATTCCACAGATATTGATGAATTAAATTAGAATTTGCATTTATAATAGAACAAGATAGGGATAGTGATTAGTAAACCAATCACAGTGCTTCGCAACGGCTTCTGAGTCACCTTTACTTTAAAATAGACTGCGGCGGGCTAGTCTAGCAAATGCTCGCGCGAATCTGTTTGCGATCCCATGCTATCTTACCCATCCCTATTTATATGGAATTATCGTCATTCTTAACTCAAACCTTGTTAATTCACTGAATTCCTAATAATGATTAAAAAAAAAAAAAATTAAGTTGATGAGGGGATCGAACCCACGATCTTCGCGTTATTAGCACGACGCTCTAACCAACAGTGCTTTAGTCTGTTACGGACCCGTTACCCAAGCAAAAATGGGTTTAAGGTCGACATACACATACAAATAACAAAAAAAAAAAAAAAAAAAAAAAAAAAAAAAAAAAAAA
>JAFIDM010000001.1:1846370-1860613 GCA_023159025.1 Thereuonema tuberculata
CGTATTTCTTCTCCTTACTAATTCGAATAATAATTATCAGTCACTAAGACTTCTATTCGCCTCACTCAGCATTATGACTTTACGTCCTTACATCATTCTCCTTATTTCAAGTTCCTTCCATTCTCCTTATCCTTTTTGGAATAGACTCAATTATCGAACTTCCCTTCTACTAATATTACGTAACCTCTCGTTACGTCTCATACTCAATTTGCATATGTAAATTAATATTTCCGTTGTCACATACAACATAAGGGAAGAGAGAAAAAAAAAACTTTTCAAGCACTTTTCTTTAATTATTTTTTTTTATTTTTTTTGTTTTAAAAAAATATAATATTACTTTAACTATCGCTACACGTTCATAACTGTTGGGTCACCTACGTTACCTCACATGTTTTCTTCATTGGCCATAAGGCATCGCCACCACGCAACTCAGTCTATTCACAGATCTGTAGTGAACGCAAGCCACGACGATTTTTTAATGTTTAATGTGTAATTAATTAATTTATTAACAAAAAATACATTTCAGTAGCAGTTTTTTTCTATATTCTTCACAAGCTTATGTTCACGAAAGGTAAGTTTGTTGCTATAGTGCACAGTATGATTAGTCGTAGTCACTTATGTTACGCAATTTATTGTAAATCTACGACCGGAGACAGAAAATCACTTAAAGATATTATTTACCAGTGGAGTTTGCTAAGCCTAACATCACACATGATGCTGTGAGCCCAGTCCATTTCGAGGGTAGAAGAGAATACACGTCGTTCTGTCACTTACGTTACCATCACCTGTGTTACTTTATTAAAAAATAACGTAGGTGACCTATGGTAACGTAAGTGACTATGTTGTGTCCATTCTTCTTATATTTTCAGTTTTAAATTGTTTTTCGCGGAAACATTCCTGGAAAGAAAGATACAGTGACACGGGAAAAAGTCAAGAAGCAGCTTTTATGTGACTGTCAAGAACCTCTGAATAAAATGCAAGGCTGAGATGAGCACTGACACTATTAGTTTTTCAACCTTTTCGAAACTAAAGCTGTTCTGGGTTGTCGCACCAAAACTGTCGAATTCTGACACGTGTAACACTCACGACAAGGCTCAACTGAAATTTATAAAACTTCAACAGCTAAATGTACTGGAAGAGAAAGGCAGCAATACAGAATCGATGTGCAAAGTATTACGCTGTAACACTACAAACATGCGTTGCATGTTGAAACCCTCTTTCAGAGTGTTTCCGAGTTTGACATTTATTTTTAGTGTATTTTCTTTAATTTGGTTCGAAAATTTGGGTTTTTCCTTGTTAAGGCTGTTGTATTCTGTTAAGAAAAAAAATTTCTCTTAAAAATAAGAAAAAAAAAGAGCAGGCGACAGCAAGATGTTAATCTCGGAGAAACGAGAAATACGTCATCTCTGACGTAAAGGATAATAGAGAGAGTATTATCTGTTTCGTCAGACGAGACGTCATAAGTTCCGACAGGACAGTCGAGTTGAGTTCAGTGTGCAATCGAGATGAGTGGAAGTCAGACAAAGTGTTCGACTTCAGATAGTCTGTGCAGATAGAAGACTTCAATGGCAACTTGGATAAGAAGGTCACAAGAGCATTTAGGAGAAATAGCTCAGATTGTTTATGCCGAAATTGAAGCCGAGCTCTGTAAGTCAAATTGATTTATTCGTCCCATTATAAGAAGACAATATTCGAGGTCAAATTAAAACCTGGATATTCTCGTAAAAAGATAATTCCGAAGATTAGAAGAGAAACGGAAGTTACCGTGAAGCTTAGGTTTTATTCTCGAAGACTAGGAATTCAACAGGAGACTAAGGTTAAGACGAAAGCCCGAGTTACGGAAGGCAGTGAAGGCATCATAGCGGAAACCAAATTACACTCCTGATAGATGAAAGGACGAAACCCATATTCCTATAGAAGCAGTTTAGTATTAAATACTGAAGGACTATATTCGGAAGAATTATTTCTAATATTAAGAAAGAACTCTGAATAGTATTATTTTTTTCGGACCAATCGAAACCAAACGATTCGTCAAAGCCAATATTGAGGTTATGGTGAAGATTGCCAAGGAAGAACTCATCATTAGAAAAAGTTTCAATTGTGAAAGAACTTTATTTAATATTTATAAGAAATATAATTACCCAATTCTTCCTGAAGACCAAAGTGTCACCAGTAATAGAAGCGCTGTTACTTCAAAGAGCAGACGCTCCGTTGTCCCTAAGGATTGTGGGAACAAAAAAATCAGAAGATGTGCAGTGACCGTGCCATGTTTGAATGTGTATCAAAGGATGGTTCCGATGAAAGAAGACTACAGTAATTCAAGAAAGACTGGCGGACTAATTCCACCCGATTCAATTCAACGCAGTTCATCACAGCTAGGTGAAAAGTCATTTGAAACCGTCAAACTGTAAGTAGATAATTTATATTATTTACATTTTTTTGAAGGGAGCAAGCCGTTCACCATTGATACGTGGAATGAATCCAGAAGTGACTTTTGCCGTGAATAAGTGAAACTGATTATAGCTTTGGTAAAGAGAAAGCGAAGTTTGAATTTAATTCATACAGGTGATTAAAACCATTTAGATATTCACACAGGTGAATTCAATAATCATTATCGACTTATTATTTAATGAGTTCACCCAAGATAGTGAATACCTATTTAGAAGTATTTAGCATTCATACAGGTGATTAAAACCATTGATTATTCACAGAGGTGCAATTATAATAGTCATTATCGATTTAATTATTGAAGTGATATTAATTGTGTTAAGGAAGAAACGCGTAAGTGAACATTACGTGTCAACATTACTTAAGAGAAAGTAATTGAGTTTAATATCTTTAATGCAGTGATAATAATTATTAGCGAAGTGTGCTTCCTATTATTATTATTAATTTATTGAGCGAAGATAGTAAATATCAAGCCAATTGTATTACGTGAATTTATCAGCAGATATCAAGTCAATATTGAATTATATAAGTTAACTTATTACGAGGGTGGTTTGATAAGTTCTCGGAATCACCACCAGAGGGCAGCGCTAGCGCCACCAGTTTTTCACGTGATATTCATTCGACTGTTGCCTGTAAACACGTGTCACGTCAGTGATCTTGGAGGACAGCTGCGGCGGTGACGTGGCTCTAATGTTGTTCCCGCGTAGTGATTTGCGAAAATGGAAAAAGTCGAGATTCGAGCGGTAATTAAGTACTTCGTAAAGAAGGCTATGAAAGGAGAGGACATTCATGCCGATTTCCAGAATACACTGGGGGACTCTTCTCCTTTATATTCAACTGTTGCAAAGTGGACAAACGAATTAAAATTCGGTCGGGAGAGCTTAGATGATGATTCACGCAGTGGTCGGCCAAGATGTGTCACTACCCGAGAAATCATTGCAAAAGTGCACAAAATGGTAATTGAGAATCACCGATTGAAAGTGCGAGAGATTACTCAAGCTTGACAGATGTCACCTGAAAGGGTATATCACATTTTAACTGAAGAATTATATATAAAAAAATATATGCAAAATGGGTGCCGCGATTCTTGACGCTGGATCAAAAACGCATAAAAATGGATATGTCGGAACAATGCTTGGCCCGTTTTTGGAGAAACGAACAAGATTTTTTTGCGCCAGTTTGTGACCACAGATGAAACTTGGGTCCACTACTATATGTCAGAGACAAAACAACAGTCAAAGCAATGGAAACGTGCTGATTCTCCGCCACCAAAGAAAGCAAAGACAATTCATTCGGTCGGAAAGGTCATGGCATCAGTGTTCCTGGATGTGAAGGGGATTCTGTTTGTAGATTATCTTCCCAGCGGGAAAACAATTAATGGAGAATACTATGCTAACCTCCTGAGCCAATTAAAACAAAAGATACGCGAAAAAAGGCCAGGTTTAGCAAAGCAGAAAGTGATCTTCCATCAAGACAATGCACGCCCTCACACATGTGCCGTCGTCATGGCAAAATTACACGCACTAAGGAATGAATTGTTGCTATACCCGCCGTATTCGCCTGATATGGCTGCGTCAGACTTCCATCTCTTCCCAAAGCTGAAAATTTTCCTTGGTGGACGGAGATTCTCTTCAAAAGAAGAACTGATAGCTGAAGTTGACGGGTATTTTGCAGGCCTTGAGGAATCTCATTTTCGAGATGGGATCAAAGCATTGGAACATCGCTGGACAAAGTGCATTAATCTACAAGGAGACTACATTGAAAAATAAAAAAGTTTAATGATGTACGTACTTTTTTTCTATTCCGTTCCGAGAACTTATCAAACCATCCTCGTATTTTTTTTTTTCGAAAATTAAAAAGGGCCCAGCACAATTTTTGTAAACAAACCAGTATTTTCCCATTGAGTTTACAACTGCTAGTAACCCATGCTTAGTGTGTAGTTACATAAAATGGTAGCAGAGCGTGGTTTCGACTCAAATTAGGTGGGTTTAGTTTCTCATTGGTATTTTTGAACACTGAATTCAACGTAGCTTATATAAAGCAGTTTTTATAGTTCAGGATAGTATTGGATATTTACTATGGAGGATGAAGGGGTAGCTGTTCTATCCAACCTTATCTATCAGGTATGGACAGTAGATGATTTGAAAGATCTGCACTGAGGAAAGTACTGAAAGCTTTACATATTTCTTTAGAAGGTTCTTTATCTGGTCTGAAGGACAAAGTAAATAAGTGCGTGAATGCTTTCCTGGAGAATGAAGCAGAAGGCTTTAGAGAGTTTGTCACGTGGAAAGATATCGAAGCAGCTGATGTATCTCGTTTGGAGGAAGAACGAATCTTGATTAATTGGATGAAGTCAGGGAGGAACAAAGTAACTTAGTAGTAGAATCGTTAAGAAAACTAATTGATGTTTCTTCAGAGCAAGCAGGTGCAATTAGCGAAGCTATATGTTTTCGCAAAGATGAAGGAGAAAGGAAAGGAAAAATGAATTTCCGCGAAAAATTAATGCTATTCTCCCATCTGAAATTTCAAGGCGGCATGGAAGGACAGATTAGAGAGTTCTTGTATGAAATCTACAATATATATGACCCTCATAATTTAGATTTCTGCGACATAAAGGAGGTACTTCCCAAATTATTTCATAAAGATCTGGCGGCTTGGGTCACTTGTAAAATGAAGAAATTGGAATCTTGGAATGACTTTTATAAAGATTGCAAAGCAACTTTTCTCCCTTTCTCATGGGAAAAAGATAATATGTTAGAACTCTATGAGATGAGGCAGAGTAGAGGGGAATTGCTGGATGTATTTATCTCGAGGGTCAAGCGAAAAGCTTTAATTCTAGGAAGTCCGATTTCCGATGCCCAGTTGATGAATATAATCTTTAGAGAACTGCTTGACGAATACCGTTACTTCATTTTTAGAGATGACTGTGTAACCCTAGAAGACATGGTGGATAATGAAAGAGATGTGAAGAAATGAAATGGGGTAAGAAATTAAGTAGCAGTAAAGGATCATTGGGTCCATTTAAGTCATGTATGATGGAAAAAGTTAATGTTCCTTCAGAGCAAGATGAAAGTAAAAGCAAAGCAACACAAACGTATGGTATATATTGTTTTTTTTTTGTGGTCGTTTTGGCTTCACTACTAATTCATGTGGCTGTAAGAAGATTAAAAGCTTTCCCAAAAATGATCAAAGTTCTATTGGTTCAAAGTCGACCAACTCATCGAAGAAAAATATAGCTTTGATGTCGGAAAACCCCTAAGGGCCTTATTGGAGCCAGCACAATAAGGTCCTCTTAAAGCAAGAAGGAAATATAACTCTTCTAATCAAAACAATTATCTTGATAAATCTGATTGGTTGAGCTGGCTCAACACTGTTAGAGATTTTTGATCCGTTCAAGACAAAAAGGTTGTTTCAACAGAAAAATTCGATAAAGAAAAGCCATTATACAAACCTGAAGTCTTATTCAAATTAAGTGAAAGTAAAGATTTGATTTTAACAGTGGATACCGGCACAGATTACTCTTTTTTGAATGAAGATTTGAAACCTTTATTTATTGAGGCAGGGTTTATACTGTTGAAAAAGTCAATGTGACTGCCTCTTTAGCTGATGGCTCGTTTAGGAAAATATCAAAAAGATATGTTATAGAAGGGCAATTAGAAATAAATAGAGGTATGGAAAATCACTTATTTGTTGAAAACTTTTGCATTGATGCTTACTTAGTCCCGAGTGATATTGATGGTTTATTGGTCATAAGTTCCGACGTCATAAGTTCCGACAGGACAGTCGAATTGAGTTCAGTGTGCAATCGAGATGAGTGGAAGTCAGACAAAGTGTTCGACTTCAGATAGTCTGTGCAGATAGTCTGTCCACCCAAGATAGTGAATACCTATTTAGAAGTATCTAGTATTCATACAGGTGATTAAAACCATTGATATTCACACAGGTGAATTGAATTGGCATTATCGACTTATTATTTAATGTGTTCACCCAAGATAGTGAATATCTATTTAGAAGTATTTAGCATTCATACAGGTGATTAAAACCATTGATTATTCACAGAGGTGCAATTATAATAGTCATTATCGATTTAATTATTGAAGTGATATTAATTGTGTTAAGGAAGAAACGCGTAAGTGAACATTACTTGTCAACATTACTTAAGAGAAACTAATTGAGTTTAATATCTTTAATGCAATGATAATAATTATTAGCGAAGTGTGCTTCATATTATTATTATTAATTTATTGAGCGGAGATAGTAAATATCAAGCCAATTGTATTACGTGAATTTATGAGCAGATAACAAGTCAATATTGAATTATAGAAGTCAACTTATTATTTTTTTTTTCGAAAATTAAAAAGGGCCCAGCACAATTTTTGTATATAAACCAGTATTTTCCCATTGAGTTTACAACTGCTAGTAACCCATGCATAGTGTGGCGTTCTAATATACAATCAATGTGACGCATGCAAAGACAAACAGTTACTAGTTAAAGATACATGTGATCTTGAAGTTCTCACAAACTGATCTGAGTGGGCTGTTCAAACGGTGCAGCTTACTGGAGGTAAAATTACGAAGAGAACTCTTAAAGTGCACGTCACTGGTACAGTGAAAGAACTGCTAGACCTGTTTCACAAGGACATGATCAGACTTGTGCACAATTCTCAATTCGATTGAGACACCAGTTCAAGTTCTCTCGAGAATCCAAAGAAAAACTGAATGAAAAATCGGCATTTTTGCAAATTGATTTTGCCGAAAATTACAACTGCAAAATGAACTCAGAGATTCAATCAATGCACTTTAGAACTTCTCGTCAGCAAGCTACTTTACATACTGGAGGATGTTACTGGAAGAATGAAACCGCATCATTCTGTATCATCTCAGAGTCTATACAACATGATCCATCTGCAATCTGGGCTCACCTGCTGCCAATTCTTCGGAAATTAAGAGAAAGTGGAGTTGAGTACGTTCATTTCTTAAGTGATGGCCCGTCAACACAGTACGTGACAGAGATCTACAAACTTGGATTTCTCGGAGGCAGTTGGAATTATTCTGAAGCTCCTCATGGAAAAGGTGCTCCGGACGGAGTGGGTGCAGCACTAAAGAGGGCTGCTGATTTGTTTGTTGCACAAGGAACCGAAATTGTCAATGCAGTTGACATGTATGAAAAGTTGAGCGAGACTGAAACCAGTGTGAAGCTGTGGTACATAAAAGAGGAAGAAATCAAGAAGATTGTGTTGCCTGAAAATCTTCGCACAGGTATCATGAAGATACACCAAGTACTTTCATATGTACTAGGGAAAGTGTATCACAAAGAACTATCCTGTCTCTGCAGTGTGCCGGAGGTTCTTCAAGAACCATGCAAGTGCTTCCGATTCCCAAATTTAGTCGAATTTGAATTACCTACATTAGCAGAAGAAAATGTGGTGAACCAGCAACAAAATACAAACATCCTGGAACATAGTCGTGTGGCAAAAGGCGACTGGTGTGTTGTTCGCTACCAAAACTATGCTTATCCAGGGATATTTAAAGCTATAAAAGAGAACCCAATGAAGGTGGACGTTTTGCCCTGCTGCAGACAATATATTTGTGAAAACCGCAAAAAAGACTGCAGTTGGTACAATCTTGTTGATGTGATAACAATAATTCCTGAGCCGTACTTTGTTACAGAGAGAGAGCGCAGTGTCAACGCTTCAACATGGCAGTACATCAAAACATTGATGTAGTTTTCGCATCTTAGGCCTGTGTGTTCCACTTGTTTAATTGGATTTCATTAAAATCACGATTTCCCTGTAATTAAATTTCTGAATTAAAACTTACAGATAAAGAACTTGGACACTTGGATACTGAAAAGTCTAATAATTTAGTTTCTCAGTCACTTATGTTATCTATTGTCACCTACGTTACGTTAGGCTACTGCACTGTAATGATAATAAATAACATTGATGACATAGTAAAGGTCATCAGAATAAATGTTATAAAAAATGTATTGGTCTTGCGTACCAAGCCTGAAAGATCTTTCTAAATGCATAAATGCAAAGTATTTTCTTCAAAAATACCTTGGTAACATAAGTGACATTTTACTATTATGTTCTTTTGGTGATATGGTAACATAAGTGACAAACACGGAAAACGAGCCTTTTATGTAGATTATGTAGCCTTTTATTTATATAGATGACAAAATTTCTTGGAACTCCCACTATAATTATATCTTAAAAAGACTGAATACTTTATTATATTTTTTCTATCACATTAAAAATATGTTTCCTTTTAAACAGAAATTGGTTGTTTATAAGGCATATGTTGATTCGATTCTAAATTACGGTTTGGACTGTTGGATATTTATAAACAGACAACAAATTAAAAATATAAATAAAATTATTCTCAAGATCTTTAATTACGTAATGATTAACTTTAAAAACAAAAAACTTGAGGAACAACAAAGCATAAGAAAGAAATATAAAATACTTTTATTAGATAAAAAATTTATTTATAACAATATGATAAAGAATTTTTTTGATATAAAAAATAAAAAAGATAACTTACAAACTAATTCCAACACCAGAAAAGTTTGGATAAAAATATTTAATGTTACAAAAATAAATAATAATATGGGATTTAGACAAAAAAATCAAATCCTTTATAGTCTTTTCAATCAATTAAAATGGGAAAATTATAATTTTGAAAGAATTAGTCAGGTTAAAAATCAGTTAATAATAGATATTATTGATGGTAGTTTTAAATTTTAATATAATTAATCTTAATTTTTTTTTCTTATACTTAACTGTATTTAGATTAAATTTTCAGTACCTATACTACAGGTATTTCTCTTTTAGAAATACCTATTAGGACTGATTTACATTTAAATAAAAAAAAAAAAATGTTTTCAAATTATTCGATTGCTATAAGTGCTGGTGAATGCAATTATGAGTTTTTATGTTCAGTAAGAATCAAACTTATTAATATGAATAGCAAAAATCAAATCGCTCTGATTAAAATATGTATTTTGGTTTGACTTTGATTTGATACACTAGCTGAGATTCACCCATATACCATATATCATCTCTATTTATACAATCTTTTTTATTAATATTACTATTATTTTGTTAGTTTGTTTTGTTTCATTCGTAAATATATCTAATAAAAATAACTGTAGCACCTGTTGATAGGAGTCTTGAGCTCCTAACGGGACTCTAATTTAATTCAAATGTAGATTCAAATAAAAAAAAAGAATGGAAGACGAGATTAAAAATAATTATTTAGAATATTGGCGCAGTGTGAATTTCACGTGGAAAATGCGTTTATCTGCCTTTATGTTGAACGAAATAACAAACGTACGAATACATTTCATGGAGACAATAGGCAACACAACAATAAGTGGCTCCCTCTTTAATGAAGACTGGAATAATACAAAAAATAAGAAGCACTGTAACTAAAACATTGTAAATATTGCAATAAAGCGCCATAGCTCAACACCTCCCCTAAATGTTTATACTAACCCAATGTAATTAACATCCTTTCGTAATTTGGTTGCTTCTAACGGTTTCGTTAATACGCCTGCAATCATTTCAGGGCTGGGACAGTATTGGACTTCGTTGAGTTTTTCGAAGCCTGGGTCCAACGGTATTTTAGACGGTCTGGAGTCTGTTAGTTGGAATTCCTTCCTTCAACTTTTTCATTATGTAATTCTCTTGACGTAGGTAGAAACTGTTACCGTCTCTATCAAACTGTATGCCAAGGTAGTACTTCAAGTTTCCTCAGTTTTTCAGCTTGAAGTGTTTCTTTAGTTCAAACTCACTATAGCTTTGTTGATTTGAACTCGCCACTGTGATATCGTCTACATGTATTATTGGGTACATGTTATCTGTTCGTTCCTCCTTAACGTATAGAGAAGGGTCCATCGTTTAAATTCCAATTTTTCTAGTACAGAATTCAGGTTCTTGTTCCATTCAAGTGCACCTTGATTCAATCCATAAATGTTCTTGTTTAGCTTTTACACTTCACCTTCAGTATCTGCACTGTATCCATCCGCAGGTTTCATGAATACTTCTTGGGATAAATCACCGTTAAGAAATGCGGTTTCGTAATGTCTTACACTCATTCCCTTATTTGTAAGTACACTTTTCAGAGTTATTTGTTTTGCAACAAAGGCAAAAACTTCATCATAATCTTGTCCGTATTTCTGCGAGTAACTTGAGCAACTAGACAGGCTTAATAGCGATCTATTTTCCCTTCATCATTGTATTTAATCTTGTACACCCATTTACTTCCGACAATGTTTTTCTTTATTGGAGTATCAATGAGATTCCAAGTACCGTTTTGGTTGAGTGATTCCATTTCTTCATCAATTGCCTGTTCCAATGGTATTTATCGGTACTTTGCATCGTTTCATTGTAAGGTTTCAGTTCTCTATCTGGGATGTCATATGCTGTATTTGCTTCCTCAATCAACCTACGTGGGGGCTTTCCTTTGTTTGATCTCTGCGATATTCTTAATGGTTGACTGTTGACGTTTTCCTCGTCTTCATTACTGTAGGAATGGTTTTCTTCTTCATCATCGGATGTCATTTCAATATCCTTCCCTGAACTTGTTATTTTATCCTCCTTTTCCTGTGTTTCTTCTTTAGTACATTTTACTGATTGGTATGAAAGTGTTTCGACGAACTTAACTTCTCTTATGATAAGTGTTTCGAATTTTGTTGGTTGTTTGATCGAGTAATCTGTATGCTTTTGATCTCTTTTCGTAACCAACAAATTCAACTTATCTGCCTTGTTGTCAAGTTTCTGTTGTTTCTCATCAGGAATCTTGGCGTATGCTGTACATTCAAAAATTCTTATGTAATCAAGCGACGGTTTCTTTTGGTGCCATTTCTCATATGGTGTTGTGTCACATCCTTATATTGGTAGTCTGTTTTGCAAGTGATTTGCAGTCATGACTGCCTCTCCCAGGATCGTTTGTGAAGACCTGCATTGTCAAGTAAGCATCTTGTCATCTCTAATAGTGTACGATGCTTACGTTCCGCTACTCCATTTTATTGTGGGATGAAAGATGCTGTGGTCTGTACTTTTATACCTTCGTTTTTTAAAAACTTCTATAGTTCACTTGGCGTATACTCGCCTCCACGATCTAATCGGATCGTTTTAGAAACTTTACCGAATTTAGTTTTTATTTCTTTGATGTATTCCTTCAGTTTTACTGCAACTTCAGATTTGTACTGCAGGAGATAGATCTTCGTGTATTTGATGTAATCATCAATGAGTGTTAAGATATATCTCTTTTTGCCTGGCGTTTCGATCTGCATCGGCCCATATACGTCTGTATGAATCAAATCGAAAATGTTGTTATTGTCTTGAACGGTTTTCTAGTTATCTTGCCTCTTACACAACATTCGCAAATTTATTTTACTTCACAGCTTCGGATAATACCTGTAGCTAAACTCTTGTTGCACAAACTATGCAGTGTAGATGGGTCACGATGGGCCGAGTCTACGATGAACGAAATAACAAACGTATGAACACAGTTCATGGAGACAATGGGCAACACAACAACAAATGACTACCTCTTCTTTTGACTGGAATAATACAAAAAATAAGAAGCGCTGTAACTAAAACAAAACATTGTAAACATTGCAATAAAGCGCCTTAGCTCAACATAGAATTGATTATATTTAAGGAATAATCAAAGATTTGAATAAAAATTGAAAAGTAATATTTTCTTCATTATTATTGTAGCTGAAATGTGAGAACAGTTCTTGAAAATTATTAGAATACGCAAAACGTTATGTTTACATGGTGACCATAGTTGAAGAGACGTTGTTCAGAACTAGAAAAACTGGATAAAAATTCGACTAAACTTAGTGTAAGTATTTTCTGGACAAGAGACTTCTATTAAAAAAAAGTATAAAATTGTGCCCCCATTTAGCTTCGTTATATTTGGGATTGACAGAGAAATGGCTACAAGATTAACGTCGTATAAGGTACAAATGTGGTTCAATAAGTTCTTCGTCAATTATTCTATGAACTGCATTTTGTGAACGACGTTTTCTGCAATGGAAGGCAATTATTCTGTCTTTCAAGGTTCTTAAATCAGGAACATTTGCTTGATACAAAGGGCTTTTGAGATGGTCTCACAAAGTCACAGGTGTTGAGATCAGGTGAAACTGTTGGCCCATCCGTGGGAAATGTACAACTAATAACTATTTTCTGTGAATTACAGAATCTTTCTTCATTTTAACCACCGATGCTGCATACAATGAAGCACCTTTGGCGGAATACGGTTTCAAAAAGAAGAGTGAAAGGAAAAAAAATATAGTCTTAAATCAACAAGTTTTTAAACTATTATAAAGTTAAAATTACTTTGTTTTTATGTTGATTTTTAATTATAGTTTTTCTTTATAGTATTTTTTACTAGTTTTCCAGTACACGGCCCATGGTGACAGAAGTTCGCTTCGAACGGGATCCAAAAATTTGGCATGCCGCTCTTAAAAACAATAGCCAATATGATTTCAAGGCAGAGATTCAACTTTCCGGCACTAGGAAGACCAAGGTTGCTGAGACATGTAAATTAGGACTGATTACGTCATATTTTTCATCGGCTTTAAGGTTTTTGCTCAATGGATTTTTTGCTCAAAGAAACACTGAATGGATTATTAGTGCGAGCACTATCAATGACTGCTATCCAATGTTTGGGATAAACAATTGTGTCAGCCCTACATCAGTTCTTTTCTATCAACTCAAAATCTCAAAATCAGAAGGTAGTCTACTGTGTCCAGGAATCGCATAATAGACTGTTATAGATTCCAATTTATTATAGTTTTGTTTTCTAAAAATTGCAAAAGCAAACAAGTATCGATTTTTATTTTGTGTTGAAGAATTAACAGCGATTATGGCAAGATTTTTGGCTTTTGGTTTCTGCTGTACCTTCAATTATAAAGTGTAAACATGAAATAAACACAACGAAAAAGTACGACAAAGGATAAATAAAAGGTTAAAAAACATGCGGGTTGGGGGACGGTTTCGAGATCTCTTCATCTGACTACGAAGTGGCGGGAAAGACCGATTAAGAGTCAGTGGCTCATTAAACCATGTAATGGTTTAATTCTATATAGCATGTAGGACTCTTTACATTTCTGAAGAAGATGTTTAGATTCATGTGCAAGAATTGAGGGACTATTGATGTCAATAATATGCCCAGTATCTCTGCTGTTAGGTGCTGTTAATGGCCAAATCACACCATCGTGTTTTTCATTGTTTTGCTTCACTGAAATGAAAATTGTTTTCAGTGAAGTGTTCCCATCATTTGTTTTTTCATCATTGAAAACCATCATTGAAAAAAAAAGTTGTAATTACTTTTACAACAATTCCTAAATTTTTTCAATAATGGGATTAGTGATTAAAATAGTCAACAGATGCTAATCATACGATGATAGACCGTCAATAGGATCAGTGATTAAAACAATGATGAAATTATGATGGTGTGATTTGGCCATTGGTAATTATAAACTTTTGAGCTAATGGCCAAAACATTCTATGTAAAACAGATTTTTAAAGGCTTCTGGGCTTCTCCGGCTTCCAGGCAAGTAGCTCTGCATCATAGAGCATACCTCTTGGGTTATCAAATTGTAAAGGATTCATTTATTTTTGATTGATGAGGCCAGGGTGGATATAATTGTCATGCACAGCACTGGCAATCAAATACACCCCTTGATGATCTGTAGCCTCCAGAAGACGAAACAGAATGTCAAACAGGCAGTTCTCAGCCTTTGTCAAGCACAGCACTGGCAATCAAATACACCC
>JAFIDM010000001.1:1860623-1874708 GCA_023159025.1 Thereuonema tuberculata
TGTAACCTCCAGAAGACGAAACAGAATGTTAAATAGACAGTTCTCAGTCTGGTCAGTTGTTTCATCGCACATGATGAAACTTTTGTTTTTATTCTTCACTATTGTCTTCAATTCTTCATCATCTCCAATGATTGATATATAATGCTGCCGAATTAGATTCACACATGGCTTTAGATCCATCACTGTCCTTTACTTTAAAATTTAAACTTTTCGAATAATTGCATTCTTATTGTTGCAAATAATGCATTCAATGCCAATAAATTAAAAAATATTTTATTTAGTTTATTTTTATATTTAAAAACTAAAATAATTACACTAATTTTATGTATTTTTCCTGGGAGGCATGGCCATTCGGGTTATCGTAGTTCGCCTATGTCATCAAAGTTGTTGACCGTTGAGGTTCGTAAGCATTTTGCTTAATTGAGATAAGAATCCTAATGTTGAAAAGAGTTTTCAAGACAAAAAAAAAATATTGGCAGAGCTCGATTAATCTACATAATTATTATTTTCAGTTCATTCTCGTTCTTAACCAAATAATTAGTATCTTTCTTTCTCGAGGAAGGGGGAATTTTTTTATGAATTTATGAAAAAAAAACCCTAATTCACAAGAGTAACAAAAAATGTGGAGGTTTTAAAGACTCTTGATAAATTGTAAAACTTTCAGCTATTGGTTAAAATATAAGTTTACCTTTTTGTAGATCCATTTGGGAGCTATTGTGTTTGTCCTGTCCGTCCGTCCGTGTCTGTGCACCCCTAGTAACTCCCGAACGGAAGGTCGGATCGTCAAATAGACTTCACTATCGTCTTCAAAGGCCCAAACAACATAGGAATAGGGTATTTTCAGCGGCCATCCTTCCCCACCTCCCATGTTCGAGATATTGTTTTCATTGAATTTCCGCTGTTAGCTTAAATGTCAGAAATGCAACCATCTAATTTAAGTTACAGTCAGCTATAGCTTGATTGGTAAGTCTCGGACTAATATGGTAAAGATTGACGGTAAGAAACCGTATTTCTGCTGGGGATGAGGAGGGGAGGTTCTCGATGTCCGCGTAGATTTTTTCTTATTTTCCTAATTTTTATTTTCCTTACATTAATATACTTCCTTTTTTTATTATTATTTTTAATTTTATTATTATTATTATTATTTTTAATTATTTTTTTATAATTATTATTTTTAATTTTTTTTTTATTATTATGGTCGTTCTTAAAATTATGCTTTAGAACAAAATTCTTTTGCCTCGTTTTAATTATAAAAGGAATTGTTTACGAAATTGACAAATAATGATACAGAAAAGTTTGTTTGGTTGAAACCAATGCTAACTTCGATTTATTTTCTTCTCATTTAGTAATTCTTAAGTTTCTTTTCTTTAAATCGAACTGTATCTAGAGGTTGTACCAAATTTATCCTATTATACGATTGGCCGTTAATTCATAAATATGGACTACCCTGTATACAGAAGAATTTCATGTCTGTCTCTAAGTTGGTCAAGGTTATCTCCCTTAAAAAAAAAACCCTCTCAAATTGTCTGAGTCTCGTGACGAGAGATTTGAGTTTGGACCATTTGGAGCTGATATCACACAAAGGTAGTCAGTCATCTTTCTTTTTATTTATTTATTTTTACTTTAGATTTCATTTTTTCCTCATTGTATTTTGTTTAGTTATTGCTAGGAAATATTACTAATTAATTCTTATGATTAATATTTATTTAAGAAGTAAATATTAAATAAAAATAAAGAGTGCTCGGGAGAACACAAGACAATGCTGCATAACTTCCTTTTGGTTTTGACAGCTTCTAAATTGAGAACGAGAGGTTAATCTAACTTAAATGAAATTAAGTTTCTATTTAAGATATATTCTTTGATTGTAAATATACCTTTTTCTTACTTGTAAGTTTTTAATTATAAACATTATAATGTTCGAGTATTTTTTTTTTCTTAGTAGTTAAAATGAAAATTGAAGAAGGGAAATGAGCGTGTGTGGGAGAGAAATTAATGGAACTAAAATTTTCAATGATAAATCGGAATCAATCTTAACCCTTCAAATTCAGTTAATTACTATGCAGTCCTGGAGGGGCTTCAGCTTAACCGGATTAACTATTTTTTAGGATTATTATGATTTGCTTAAAATAAACTTTAATTCAGCGTTTGTTACTCAGCAGAGAATAATCGATTAATTAAGAAAATTAAAAACAATAAAAGAAATAAAATTTCAATGAACCAAATAATAAACAGAATAATTAAGTCTGATCGTAATAATTATAGTTTAAGAATGCTAATTAAAAAAAAACAAAAACACCCTCACTAGAAAAGGACAGAAACTAGGTTGACCCAAATATGCCAACCTGAAAACATCGTTGTAAATATATAAACTTTTCTTTTATATAAACACAACTGTTAGATATTAATCCTAAACTCCAAAATTATATATTATATATTATCCCACCAAAAACACTTCGTGTAAAATAAGTTGCCAAGACTCACATGTCATAATGCTTTCACTGTTAAAAAGATATGAGATCTCATGTAGAGCCAAGCCCCTAACTCTACGAGGCCTAACTCTACAAGCCCTAACTCTAAAAACCCTCTATCTTGGTCAAAAAGTATGCCTTGGCCGTTTCGTGGCTGTCACACAGACAATCCCATGGAGTTATGTAAAGGATATGGAGTATGCCAAGGCACACTTTTTGACCAAGATAGTAGGGTTTTTAGAGTTAGGCCCCCTTGTAGAGTGAGGGGCTTGGCTCTAGATGAGATCTGATAACTTTTTAACAGTGAAAGCGTTATGAGCATCTTGGCAACGTATTTTACATGAAATGTTTTGGGTGAGATGAAATAGTTCCATGAAACGGCCAAGCCATACTTTTTGACCAAGATATAGGGCTTGTAGAGTTAGGCCTCGTAGAGTTAGGGGCTTGGCTCTACATGAGATCTTTTTAACAGTGAAAGCATTATGAGCATGTGAGTCTTGGCAACTTATTTTACACGAAGTTTTTGGGTGGGATTTCATTTCTTTTTGTAGGATGAGATCTGATAACTTTTTAACAGTGAAAGCGTTATGAGCATGCGAGTCTTGGCAACCCCTTATTTTACATGAAATGTTTTGGGTGGGATTTCATTTCTTTTTGTAAGATGAGATCTGATAACTTTTTAACAGTGAAAGCGTTATGAGCATGTGAGTCTTGGCAACTTATTTTATATGAAATGTTTTGGGTGGGATTATCTATTACAACTAAATTTAGTTTTAAGATTATTTAGAAAATGGATTTTTTATTCAATACCCTACTTTTCTGTTTTTCTATTGGTCAACTTGTATATACAAGCTGTTTGCACTTTGGAAGAAATCACATTATTACACAGTAATATTTAGGCCGAAGCATTGAGGGTACGACGTATTTCAGATCTTAATAAAATCCAAAGTATAGAAGCTAGATAAATGAAACTTAGCGTATTTCATTAGTATGGTAACTGCATCTTATCCTGAAAATTTGAGCTCTCTAGTATTATCCAGGCCGAAGCTATGAGGGTTCGATAATACATAACCAGACCTCCCCTTTATGAGGGGTTGAAATGTGAAAGTTACGGATTTCTTAATTTTTTTGTTGTTTGTGTGCTAATCCTAACCTGCATACCAAATTTCAGCTTTCTAGGACTTCAGGAAGTACCCTAGAGGTTTTGATGATCATGAGTCAGTCAGTCAGTCAGTCAGTCAGTCAGTGAGTGACGGAATCGACGTATTTTAGGTATTAATAAAATCCAAAGTATAAAAGCTAAATAAATGAAACTTAGCGTATTTCATTAGTCTGGTAACTGCATCATATCCTGAAAATTTGAGCTCTCTAGTATTATCTAGGCCGAAGCTATGAGGGTTCGAAAATACGACGAAACACTTCCAGAAAAGTTACGTAGTGCCCTTCCTGCCTTCGGCTCGTCTTGGCGGGGGCACTGCCGTGCCCCCAGATATATTACATGAACTCAAAAGCACATGGAGAACATCTCAATATTTAATTCAATCTCAAGATTTACAATTCTAACATCAAAAATACCATAGTTTGTTCTAAGCAAGGCTCGAAACCAGCATTGATTTAAGAAACCTTTTATTTAATTATTAAGAATCTCCCTCCGTCTTACTAGAATCTCGTCATAATCTGCCTTAATTATTTGTTTGTTTCAAAAACTAATTCTCAAAGAAATGACATTTCTTGTAAAAAAAAGAAACAGAAATGAATTTAATTTTTCAATTTCAAAACAAAATTGAAGAAAAATCCATGAAATTTAAATTCAAGCATTTTAAACAACATCTCTTTCTAAAAATAAAACTAAAACAAAGGCAATAAATGAACATGGGATTAAAAATAAGATAAATGATTAATAAATGAGATTAATAAATTCAATGGTGTAGGAAATTCATTATTTTGGTTTTGTTTTTTTTTTACTTTTCATTCGAGTTCATTTCTGTATTTTAAGTTTGAGGATTTAATCTTGTTCGAAAACAAACGGTTGTTTCGCTGAAGTTCCCTCTTTCAATATTAACCGTATTCTACAGCAAGTGTCAAACTTTTACGTTTTTATACAATTTCTAAAAAGAATGATTTTACAAACTTGACGCATATCTATGTAAGAAATCTAATGTATGTATCCATGTAAAATGAGCCATTCTCAAATTAAGTGGAATTTTTCGTCCCCCTAAGTTTCTATCTTAAAAAAACTGATTAATAAAAGCTTGATAATTTTTTATAAATGAAACAAGATTGTATTGGATATTTAAAAGATCCCAATATTATTTTATGAAAATAATTTTACATTTAAAAGCGTATGAAATGTAACCTCCATGGAATGTCCCCACCCCTGTTTTTTCAACATTGACCAGTGCTTTTTCGAAAAATATTATTAAATTTTTCAAAAAAACCTTCAATAACAATAGTAAATTATATAAATTAAACTCTACACCAACTAAGATTTTAAACATAAAAGATTTAAATAGCCTAATTTTAACTCAAACGTTGTCCACGGGGTTGGATGTAACCACCATGGAACATCGATAAAAGTTCTGAAAATGCTCACTGGGCAACAACACTGTTCACTGGTAGAGCTGTAGTGAAGGAGAAGGCAGCGATCTTGAGTAATCTGTTGATTCATCATAATAACTTTCATATATTTTCGAAATATATATATATAAAATAAAGAAACAAACCCACTTTTCTTCACTTCTTCAAAACTCTATATTTTATCCCAATTAAGGGACTTCATCAGGATTAAAAGAAAATATAAATAAAAAAGAGAAAATCCTTCTCTTTTTTATTTGTATTTTCTTTTAATCCTGATTAAGTCCCTTAATTGGGATAAAATATAGAGTTTTGAAGAAATGAAAAAAAATGGGTTTGTTTCGTTATTTTATATTAATCTGTTGAATGTTTGGATCTCATGTGTGTTATTTACTGTTAAAAGACCGGATTGCCTTATTACCAGGTGAGTACTTTTTCTCTTTGTAACCTCCATGTGTTCAACAAATGTTGTGTGTCATATGTTAAAACTTTAATTGTTTATTTGGGAAATACCTAAATAAACATAAGCTCTGGAAACATAAGCTCTGGATCTATGGATTTATAGGTTATGAACTACATGTGACTAAATAGCTAAATTTAACCTTCATGGAGGTAACTCCCATGGATAATTACATCTATGGTTGTTACTTCTATCCTTGGGGTTACACTTAATGCAATTTAAAGCCTAATAGGCTATTAAAGGAAGGTTTATTTAAACAAAACATACTTTTAATATATTATTCCACTTTAGTAATCTGCATTTTCCAGAAAGATTTTCTTTTCCAATTAAAGTGTATTCTAAAATGTATGGCTATCTTTTATTTTTAACCACTTTACCAAAATTTTATTTCATGTTAAAAATACCACACAGTCTTTCTCTTCTTTGTACACATTTTAAATAATGTTCTTTACATGGTAACTTTTTTTGAGGATGACCTATCTAACTTTAATGATGTAATGTACTTCAATTTGTAACCTCCATGGAAGCGAACGTAATCTCCTTGGTAGGCAAAATTGTAAAGTATTTTTTTCTGGTAAAAATGTTTATTCTTGGCCTCTACAAAGGGTGTACATGTATTTAGTTTGTTATTGGTCATTTTAAAAAAATATTAATAATAATTTTTCACTAGATTTTAATTTTTTTTTCTTGTACGAAAATTCCACTTAATTTCAGAATGACCCATACATGAAAAACATTTCATAAGAAGTCAAATATTATTAAAAAAATCATACAAAACAAGTTAATCTGTCGCATGAAATTAAATTTAACAGAGGGAAGTGGAATAGGGAGAGGGGTGCGACAAGGATGCCCTCTATCACCTACGCTAAACAAGACAAAGACTATGGTTATCGGAAGAAAGACAAAGAAGATAAACATAAGTATTCGGAATGAGACATTGGAACAAGTGAACAACTTTAAATACTTAGGGTGTACTATAAGTGGTGATATGAACTGCTGCCAAGAAGTCAAGAGGAGGATAGCAATAGCAAAGGAGGCTTTTAATAGGAAAAGGAGCATCTTCTGCGGACCTCTGGAAAAAGAACTAAGGAAGAGACTAGTGAAGTGCTTTGTGTGGAGTGTGGCATTGTATGGGGCAGAAACATGGACATTACGACGCAGTGAAGAGAAGCATTTGAAATGTGGATATGGAGAAGAATGGAGCTTGTGAAATGGACAGACAAAATACGAAATGAAGCTGTGCTAGAAAGAGTGGGTGAAGAAAGAATAATGCTGAAACTGATCAGGAAGAGAAAAAGAAACTGGTTGGGTCACTGGCTGAGAAGAAACTCCCTAATGAAGGATGCACTGGAAGGAATGGGGAACGGTAAAAAAGTTCGAGGCAGAAGAAGATTTAAGATGATCGACAATATTATGGTAAATGTATCTTATGTGGAAACGAAGAGGAAGGCAGAAAATAGGAAAGATTGGAGAATGCTGGGTTTGCAGTGAAGGACCTGTCCTTGGCAGAGAACTATGAATGAATGAAAACATAAAATTATAACAATCATTTGTGGTCAACTTTCAATAGATTAACAAGATTAGAACATAATTAAAGAGTACCATATTAGATAGTATATACAGAAATACACATAAAACCCCTGAAATACTTATCAATAAGTATTTCTAATAAGTATTTATTTACGACTTATAACTGAATTATTCGGGTTCCGGCTTAGCCTTACGATTAAGACGGCGGCGTCTTAAGACGAGCAGACGAAGTTCTTCTTAAGAACAGACTGTTCCAACTTCTGGCATTAAAATCGAAGTTATTATTTTAATGTGCACAGAATTAAAATGTTTCGAAACTAAGCCATGAAGCGGAAAAAAAACGCTCGTTTTTCTCTAACAGAAGTTCTCTACGACATCGGCCTCTCACTTCGGAGTACCGGATTCGGTACTCATGTGGGTTTCGTGATGGTGGACGATCCGCGCTGGGCAGGTTTTCTCGGGGTTCTCCCGTTTCTCCTGCACTTCTCCCACCATACTTTCTCAGTCTTTCTCTCCATCTGTTCTTATTTCCGTGGGATAGTACAATAGACCTCCGGTCGCAGTGCTTGGCTTCTCTGCCACCCACATTCACTACATAACATAACAGAAGTTCTCTCTAACAGAAGAACACTATAATCTCCAACAATGCTCACAGCTTTGGACACACCGTCTGCCTCCATGCGCCGTCTCATTGTTGACTCGCAAAGTCCTTAATGAGTATATTATTAATTATCATAAGAAAGTTCGATAAGTTTTCTAAAATAAATATTTCTTTAATAAAAATTATCTAAATACGGAACACCTCATGCTGCTGCAAGCGTTAACACCTGATGACCACCACCGCAGGGAACTTTTCTGCCCGGAACAGCAACAATTGATAGAAGCAGATGGTTTTTGTGACAGACTTGTTTTTAGTGATGAAGCAACATTTTTAGTGATGAAGTAACATTTGTGCGAAAAAGTCAATCGATACAATGTTAGAATTTGAGGAAAGAAAAATCCCCATAGTTTTGTTCAACATGAGCGTGCATCCCTGTGCTGTTTCCAAATTTAGCGTAAATGGTCCTTTCTTTTTCTTACAACGAGACAGTAACAGACAGGAGTGACTTACCTCGATATGGATGGCTCCTACTCCAGCTGAACGATGACAGTGCTGATTTCCCATTTCAACAGGATGTTGCCCCACCTATTTCCATTCAGACATCAGGACAGTTTTAAACCAGCACCTACCACAGCTGGATTGGGCTCGGGATCGACGTTGATGAGAATCTCATATCGTGGCCATCCCGTTCACCGGACTTAATACCATGTGATTTTTTTTCCTCTGGGGCATCGTAAAGGATCTTTGTCCCCCTCTACCTGCGAACATCCTGGAACTAAAGGTCCGTATAGAGATCGCCATTGGAAACATCACTGCTGATCCACTGGAGCATGTGTGGTCGGAACTGGACTACTGTGTCGATGTTATATTGTCGATGTCAACATCGCGCCCATATTGGGCATTTACAATGCATGTCTGTAACTTGTTGAGTTTTCTTACACAATAAACATGGTGTCGTCTTCGTATCTCGTTGTTCTAAGTGTGATGATTTTTAAAACCCCGACAATCATTTTGAATAACCCGTGGTCAAAGAAAGAAGAAACTGCAGGGTGTTATTCAATAAGGAATGTTGACAAAGGACTCCAGGATTTGCGAACTTAGTTCAGCAACTTTTTTAAACACAATGAAGCACGCTAGGATCGTTTGTGAGAGACTAAGGAATATTATTTAAATAAATAGATCCTTTCAATCATCAGCTGTATTCGTATGTGTGGTAGCTGTGGATTATCGGATTAGCATAATACAAAAATGAAGATTCCATTTATCTTGGATGTGAAGACTGCAGTTAAAGTTCAGTTTGTAACTTTTAAGTAAATCAATCCAAGTACAATTACGCTACATCAAATTTTATTTTCATTTACAAAGTATCTACATTATTTTATTTACGTATTTTTTTAATTAATTTTTACAAGATCAGTATATTAATTTTTTAAAAAGATTTAACTAAGTTTTACTCAATTAAATACAAATTTACCTGGAATGACTGGGTTCTGGCCACCACACACAGTTCTAATAAAATACATAAATAATAATACAATAAATGCGAGCGCTTTCGAAGTGAGCTGCACTTCGTCCTCAAGCGGAGAAATGAATAACATATTCGAAAAATAAGAAATTAGATCCAACCGACGCTTTGAGTTGGGCGGAACCATTCGGGACTTAGGGGTGTTGGCATTGGGCCATGTCGCCGGGGGCTATGAGGAGAAACCTCGTGGAGAGGGAGAGAGATGAAGGGAGACAGCAAAACCCAGTTACGGGAACCAGAAGGGGAAATTTGGAATGAAGAGGAATTATATATATACTGTATATATATTAAAAAAAAAAAAAATCAAGGTGGCAAATGCAGAATTAAAGTTAATGAGAAGGAGCAAGGAACTTGCGGGTTGGAATTATTTGTGGAATCCGTATTGGGGAATAGTGAAAACTGATAGGTTGTCGTTGTAACACAGCCTGTCAGTGATAATAAAGAAGGTTTCTTTGCAATGTGCGCTTGAAATGGTTAATCAATGGACAAATGATGGTGGGATTGTGGAGGTCCAGAGAGTGATTGTTATCACGACAATGAATGAAGGTTAGATAATTAGAATCGCCCTTAATGACGGCATTGGAGTGTTGGGCAACCCGCTTTTTTAAGGCTTGGCGTGTTTCGCCGACGTAACGGCAGGAGTTGCGCATGCATGAAATGGCGTAACGACACCTGTGGAATTGGTGCCGCGGTCATCACAATGATCCCGGGATAATAATCGATTAAGGGGTTGGGAGATCGGGGAGGTGAGTACGATGTTGAGGCCTCGAAGGATGTTTTTAAGAGCCGGAAAGATGGAGGGGTGGTATGGGACAGACAAATAGATGTTTCGGGGGCTGGTATTGTGCTGGAGGGGGGGGTTGTATATTAGGTTAAGGGACTTGGCAATATTATGTAGGATGAAGTTAGTGGGGTAATCGTTAGTGGACAGGATGTGAGTCAGCTTATTGATCTCACTCCAGAACAAATGCTCGGAGCTCGAAAGGAAAAAAGCTCGATTGACCGCCATGCGTACAATGTTCCTCTTGAATGCAATAGGGCAGGCGGAATGAAAATTGAGGGTGACTCCCATGTGGGAAGGCTTCCGATAGACGGCAGTTTGGAAGGAATTATGTTTCCTAGAGACCAGTGTGTCCAAAAATGGGATGGATAGATCAGTTTCATGCTCAATTTTGAATTTTATGTCGGGATGCATGCAATTTAGAATGTCAGACACTTTTTGAATGGACTTTGCATCTGCATAAAAGAGGAGATCGTCGACATAGCGGACGTAAAGAGGGATGTGCACATGATGGAGATCGAAGAATAGGTAAGCACTTTCCTCTATGTAGCACATGTATATCTCAGCTAACATGGCCGAAGCTGAAAGACCCATGAATAATCCGTTGGATTGGATGTAGATGCTGTTATTGAAGGAGAAGGCCTGCATTCGATATAAGGCATCAATAAGCTTCATCATATTGGCAATAATTGGCAATATTGGCATTCATTGTCGTGATAACAATCACTCTCTGGACCTCCACAATCCCACCATCATTTGTCGGGAGATTAACCATTTCAAGCGCAAATGCAAAGAAACCTTCTTTATTATCACTGACAGGCTGTTTTACAACGACAACCTATCAGTTTTCACTATTCCCCAATACGGATTCCACAAATAATTCCAACCCGCAAGTTCCTTGCTCCTTCTCATTAACTTTAATTCTGCATTTGCCACCTTGATTTTTTTTTTTTTTAATATATATACAGTATATATATAATTCCTCTTCATTCCAAATTTCCCCTTCTGGTTCCCGTAACTGGGTTTTGCTGTCTCCCTTCATCTCTCTCCCTCTCCACGAGGTTTCTCCTCATAGCCCCCGGCGACATGGCCCAATGCCAACACCCCTAAGTCCCGAATGGTTCCGCCCAACTCAAAGCGTCGGTTGGATCTAATTTCTTATTTTTCGAATATGTTATTCATTTCTCCGCTTGAGGACGAAGTGCAGCTCACTTCGAAAGCGCTCGCATTTATTGTATTATTATTTATGTATTTTATTAGAACTGTGTGTGGTGGCCAGAACCCAGTCATTCCATGTTAACTTAAAACACACGTAAAACATCTTCCATTAAATACAAATTTATTTGCTGGTTAATTGTGCTGTATTGATATTTAGAAGTTTTAATTCATCTCAAGACAATTCCATCCCATATCATAACTGCCTGTTCTCGGGCGTGTGAATGTAAAAGCGGACGATGTCCGAGCCATCTGTAGGAACGTCTGCTCTGAATTCAAAACGGAATTCATAACTTTAGACAATTCGTCCCCAGTCATCACATTTCCAAATTGGTCTTGCCAGCCACCCCTGCAATCGCTCTTTACGGTACATACTGGTCAGCGGTAGGCGGCGCAATGGGCGCCGCGAGCATAGATTCTGCTCCGGTAGTTTTCTGCTAATCGTCCGCATGATCACTTCAGTATTGTTGGATGGTTGATAGTGACGAATCTGGTGCTGTAACAGTTGCTCTGAAAATGTTCCTATTCTGCCGTTGCCCTACGCCCTCCGCTGCATTCTTGTTGCTGAAATCAGGACCCATCGTCACCTGCCACCATCGCTCCGACCCCAAATGCCGAGCGATTTGTTGGTTTGTCCATCCAACCTCATGTAGTCCGATGTCACGTCCTCTTTCAAGCTCCTTTGTATGATCATAGTGGCTGGGAATTCGCCGGTGAGGCACAGCCACAGTCTCAAGATAGGAAAACTCAATCCAAATTTACTGGCAGTTTTGTTCCTGAAAGCGATATTCGCTCACCATCACGATGCTCAGTTCCAATGCGCTGTAGCTCTGGCTATTCATTCATTGGATGCGAATTTTTGATCATTTGCAGATTCGGTCGAAAGCTTTTTTTATATCAAGTTTCATTACTAAAATTTTTCGTGTGCTCTTAGATTGAAACAATTCACTTAAAAGCCCAATACACGAGCATAAAATAAACGTAATTAAAAGACGCTGTTTCTTAAGTCATGAACTTTGGATTTCCTGGACTGTATCTTCGTGAACACTGCCATGTGGCGTGCTCATGTTCCACTGTTTGTAAGCAGTTCCACATGCCGGTGTGTATTCCCGATCACCGCCAGGAGGCAGTTGACTGATTGGTTCCAAGGAAGTCTCCGTTGATTGGATGTATTCTACAGGGTTCATAATCCGCGTTTCCTGCTTGTTCTCAGCGGCCCGGCTTCCTCTATATTGACTCTTTCTGCGATGAAAAAGCACTGCCATTGGAAATGTTCTGTAGCACGAGACTAACGACGTCTGGCGTCTTTTTTAAATTACAATTTTTAAGTTACATTTATTTTGATGCTCTCTTGTCTGTTGGCCTCTTAAGTGACTGATTTCAGTTTCATTACTGTCGGGCTGCGTCGATTTTTTTTTTTTGTCAAAGTGTAGAATAATTGATTGGCTTACGTGTTAAATTCAATAAATAGAAACATTTATTTTTAAAAAGCACTGAGGTTTGACTTTTTTTTTTCAGTGACTATTTGGAATAAAATATCAACAAAAAATCTTCAGAAACAACAGTTGTAAAAGAATTCTGATGAATAAGAATTTTTTTTTTTTTTTTAATTACCTCTTTTCATATCCATACAAAAAACATGTAATTTTATTGATCATATTTTTAATATTTCAGATTTATTATCAAAGGTATTTCTATTATCCTGGTGAAACATTATTCTGGTATTCTAAATATTGAATTTTTAATATAAATTACTCAATTGAAGTTTTCTTTCTAAATCATCATTTATGGTTTGTTTGTTTTTTTTCTTCTTTTGCTGTAGATTTGTGAATGGCTGAATTCAAAAGCTCTGGTGGGTGCCTGTGTGGGGGTGTGAAATTCGAGATTTCCATGCCTCCTGTTCAAATTCTTCACTGTCACTGTTCCATGTGTAGGAAGACAATAGGTTCGGGGTTCGGGACCTTCTTTGCTGTCCGTCACCCTGAGGGGTTTCGCTTCGTGACCAAAGAGACCCTTCAAGAATACGAGTCGTCTCCCGGTCTCAAACGCATGTTCTGTTCCCGTTGTGGGTGTAGCATTCACTGTAAGCACGTGATTGAACCCAATACCATTCGAGTGAATGCTGGAGCCATTGATGGAGAATTAGGAGCACCCATTGACTGTCATATCTTCATGGGATCCAAAGCCCCCTGGGTAGAAATCAATGATGGAATACCTGCTTCAAATGAAGGTGAACTATGGAGAGAAAATCCCGCCAAATAAATGAAAAAGAAAGAGTTCAAACCGCGATTAGCCAATTTATTTGCTAATTCTGTTCATTTAGTTTTACTCTAATTCCGAATTTCTTCATTTTTAATAATTGATAGTAAAACATTTAAAGATTTAATTAATAATAAACCAACTTTATTCGATTCTTTCATTTACTCTAAAATATTAGTTTATTTTTAATTAGTAAAACTAAAACAGAAGCAAAGCAAAAAATAATAGATATTGTATTAATACAAACAATATCTATTTGATACAAAAGTCGTATCATGTAAAAGGTTTTATTTTGAAATAAATTTTTGAAATAGAATTCTGATTTTTATTTAACAAATATTGAAATGTCTCTTTAATCATTGTTTTTATTTTTAATTCATTAAATTAATATTCCATAAATGTATGTTATGAAATGCTCTGTTACTACAAATATAAGTCTTCAAATTGAATATGAACTCAAAAAGGAATATAAACCAAATTCTTCCACAATCTTCTTTCTTTCCATATCAAAAATATTAGATAGAAACACACTCTTCCATACATTGCATTAGTATTAAAATATTTATTAAAATACTAATAAGGGAGACAAATTTTCAGGAACTGTACATATTCCTTTTTTCAAGTGAATAATATAGGTATAACAGAATTAAGAATAAGCTTGGCAGCATTGGT
>JAFIDM010000001.1:1879708-1897797 GCA_023159025.1 Thereuonema tuberculata
ACCAATGCTGCCAAGCTTATTCTTAATTCTGTTATACCTATATTATTGACTTGAAAAAAGGAATATGTACAGTTCCTGAAAATTTGTCTCCCTTATTAGTATTTTAATAAATATTTTAATACTAATGCAATGTATGGAAGAGTGTGTTTCTATCAAAAAGGAATAATTTAATTTAGAATAAATAGCTACAATGGACTTCATTTCATTCATTTCTCTTTTCAATAAATCCAATCCAATAAAAGGATGCTTTTTTTTAAAAAAATGATTATAGATAAATTTCATAATTTCAAGGTCAGAAACGCTTAAAAAAGAATGGTTTGTACGAAAGAAAATGTATTTCTAAAAACATGGGAGATGGAAATAAAACCGGATTCACAAAAGCAGCGAAACTTCTCCTTCTGTAATGATCCACCGGTGCTTTTACCTTATATCTTACCTAATAAATAAGAATTGGCTTCCAGATGGAAGTTAAAAATAAAAAAAAAAATGAGTATTAAAATCTGAACAAAAATAGCTTATAGCTGAATGTCCTGCAGAATCTGTCTCAAATATGTTTGTCTCCGTGACGGTGTCCGTACATATCCTAGCGTCCCAACATATCACTCACAGTGACTTGATGGCTCCCAACCAAAAAAATGTCTGCTCCCAACATATCACTGACCTCGCCCGCCAGCTTCTCAAATCATAGAGGGCATTGGAAAGAAAGCAATCCATTATTATTATTAATATTTTTATTTTTTCATAGTAAAACTTCATTTAAGTTCCATGGAATATTTTGTTATTTTTCTTTCTTATATATTCATTTTAATACTTCAGAATAAATTATTTTAAAGTGTATACTAAAGGATATGTTTAAAAAGAAATACTAAAAACACACGACAGTTGTTATTAATAATTTTTTTGTGTATTTAAACCATTATTAAAAAAAATAAAAATTTAATATAATATATTTAAAAATTAAATATAAAATATAAATAGACTAATTTAAAAAAGTTCCTTGGATAGGACAGTTTCGGAGAAAGCAGGTTCTCCATTATCAGCAAGATCTATCTCTGTCTTTTCTATTACTGTCAATTTTATTGTGTTTTGCTTTGGTGGAACCACTTTTCCGGGAGCGAGAGTAAGATTCTTCGCACCTTCTCAGCCTATCATCGGTGGAGTTTGATTAGCTGATGAGTTCTAAAAAAGAGGACGAAACGGCCATCCCAGTCTCTCCCCAGTAACAGCTGAAATCTCTTTGTGCGTTCCGCAGTAAGGATTTTATGATTTATCATACAGGAATTATCACAGTTTAATAACTGTGGAAGAAAAAAATAATAGTGGAAGGAAGGAAGAATGAAAAAGAAAGAGAGAAAAGAATGGAACAAAGGCAGGGACCGAAGGACTCTTGAGCGATGCTGGGACAGAAGGAATAAATATTGTTCTGTTCCTTACTTAGAGGTTTTGGCGATTCGATTGAAAAAAAGGAAATATAAAAATGATTTCGTTCCTAAGCACCGCATTTTTTCTGCTATAAATAATGTTGAAAAATTACATCCAAAAAACAAATAAAAAACAAACAAAACAAAACTGTGTCTTATGAGAGATTCAAAAGATGTATTAATGGGGCGTTTGATAGAGAATATTTTCCTTCTAAAAGCCTTCGTTGTACATAGATTTTACTGATAACTGATAATTATAATTAACCACATTACACGAACATTCAAAAACGAATTTATTGAAAAAAATAAATAAATAAATAAACTGAATCCAAATTTAAATATCACTTTGTACATCAGTGATTGGCTAAAATTTTAATAAAAACGTTCTATCATAGTGTTTGTGAAACACAATCAACACAACGAAAAATTTTCAAAAATCTTCACTTTATTTCTTCTTTACCTTAGTGTCTAGGAATATCAATTCACGTTTCTCAAAGCTCTTTTAGGCATCCCACAACAGTCACATCTCCTTCATCTGTCGGAGAGATCGAAAAAGATCGAATTCTTAGTGGTTCAAAGAAACCTACAAGTGCGAGGAAAACGATTTAAAAGAGTGAAAGAAAAATATCGCATCTAATGTAACTGAAAACCACTTTTACACCTGAAGGTGTAACCACTTTTACACCGATTCCTTGAATTGGTGAATTGGAACGAAATAAAGAAGATAAAATTCAAACAACAAAATGAAAACATAAAATTTCCTATCACAAAATCTTTATTAAAATCAAAAAATACTGCACCACAGACCAATATTTCGTCTTATTTTTCAAAGACTTCCTCAAGGTTTTTTGGTAAACATAATAAACAAATAAATAAAATAAAAAATAAAGATGAAAATTTTCATCTTTATTGTTTATTTTATTTTATTTTATTTTATTTTATTTTATTTATTTGTTTATTATGTTTACCAAAAAACCTTGAGTAAGTCTTTGAAAAATAAGACGAAATATTGGTCTGTGGTGCAGTATTTTTGGAGTTTAATAAAGATTTTATGATATCTTATGAAGATCTAAGTTTTGGTTGATAAAATTTCCTATTTCACATTTTATGGATATTACAGCATTTTAGGTTAAATGAATGAAATTATAATTTATATCAAGATTAAGATCAAGACAAATTAGATAATCCTGGTGAAAGTCAAAGTTCATTTCCTGGATGTGTTGATGCGAGAATCTGAAAGAGAATATTCCTAGTGTTTAATTGAAATCTTATTTTGATGAGGTAGTCAATTGCTGACATCATTCTTATACAGCTGCAACTGACAGTAATGCCACTATGAATAGCACAGAAAAAAATTGTTATTCAAAATATCTCTTTTTATTTTAAAAATCATAAATAGACACATTTTCTTTACAATCAAAATTCAAAAACTGACCCACGCATTCACAGAAAGGGGTTTTCTTAGAAACAAACATTGATCACAAAATTGAAAGAACTAAAACTATTAAAATCTCGTTTCGTTCTAACCCTGTATCCAAAATAATAGTGTGCAATTTTGAAAACTGAAAAGTGTCCTTTTTAGTTTCTTTTTAGAAAAGTTTCAGAATTTGCTGAAGATAAGTTTATTACAAAACGATAAATAATTTTTCCAAAATTACAAGGACTGGTTGCAATATTCGTGGAATTATAAAATTCAGAACAATTCTACTATTTCATAAAAACAATTTCCAATGTTTCCTTTAAATTTGCAATTTTCTTTAATGTTTTATATCTGCTAAATATATAAATAAATATTTGCAGTTTCTTAATATAACATATTGAAACTACAGTTACTTTGGCAGAGACAAAACTTGTAGATCTGCGATTCACTGAGTGCTTGGCTCTGTTCAAAGCCATTCATGTTCTAGTAACAATAGTTTATTTACAAAGTTAGAATAGATCATCAGGTAACGGAGGGGTCAGAATGGGATTTCGCTAGGCGAGACCAAAGTGCTCGGGTTTTATGTTTGATCAAAAATAAAGATCTTTATGAGATTTTATGTAAATCTATCTTTATACCGAAGACACAAAACGGTCAATGGAGAGAAGAAAAATGTAAATTCAATAACTAAGTTCATATCCTAAAGCGGAAAAATGGATGTTGTGATTTCTGTCTTCCCTTAAAGCTGGCCGAACACATAACAATTTTCTTCAGTATTGACGGTCGATATTGAGTAAAATTGATATTGATAGTTGATATACACACAGTTTTTTCTAATCGAGTATTGATCTGATTATTGATGCTTTACGGCGCTTCGTCCTGCACTAGGGAGAGCTAGAGAGAGCGTCTTTGCATACAGTTTATTTGGCCGACCCATTTTGCTCAAAAAAAATGGTCAGAGTGCGTTTCCTATCTTCAAAGAGGCGCCATGCTTGTACGTCACCATTGTCACGTGATTTCATCCGTTCATGTGATTCGCTCGTGCACCATCAATACTTATTGACAAGTGAAGTTGATCCTTTTTTTTTATCAACATCAATTTTCTTGAAATGGTCAATATTGATCATTTTTATTGATGGAAACGGTTGATATCAATAAAATTGACCATCAATACTGAAGAAAATTGTCATGTGTTCGGCCAGCTTAACATAGGAGTTATTAAAACTATTAACAATATCAGTTCCTATTTTTTACTGGCTGATATCGAAATAATCTATCTTTTGATGGAAATAAAATGAAATCAATGATAATTCAGTTCACATTCTTTCTTGTTAAGGAGTCAATTTCTCAGGAATTTAATGTTCTGTTTATTGAATTGTTTTTAATGTTCTTTTTATCCAATATCATAAATTACACTCTTTCAGTTCTACAAAGACAAAATATAGAAGAAAACCAAACACCTTTTACTCTTTTTGTGTTTCGATCAATCCATGAATTTTTAAGATTTTGGAAAGTTTTCGATTTCATTTTATTTGATTCATCCTCAATGTAAGGTAAAGTTTAAGTATTTGTAGCTGAAATTGCTTAACTAGGGTTTCTTTCTTGGGATGTGCTGCTATTTTAAAGGTTAAAAGTTAAAGGAGGTCTCCCACAACAGGCCCATGCAGGACCAATGGCTCCCGGCGTTTCATGACCAACGGGAAAGAAACCCTGTACGCATTCTACAGAGGAGAATGGGCTGCTATTTTAGAGAATTTAAAATTAAAACAATTACAGAAAGAAAAAGGAAAATATAACATGTTTATTTTTACCATATATATATATATCTGGTGAAATAGGGAGACAAACTGTGGGGCGGGTTCCCCAGACCAAATGAAATAAAAAAAGATAAACATATGACCGGAAGTGCATGGTTATTCCAATCCAAAGAAATGAAGCCAGACTACAATGGAAACAATGAACTGTATCTTTATTAGCAGCATTACTGAATTACACTACCGTGACGTGTGCGGTGACCACATTGTGGTATTGTACTAACTACTTGCTGTTCATGTCTGGCTTCGTTTCTTTGCATTGGACACCCTGTTTAATGGATTAATTATGGTCATCCTGTATATGTACTATACCTACTAAAATATTAGTAATAAGTAAATTTATTTTTATTGTTTGAATTGATTTTTATTAATGGTTATATTTATAATCAATTACATTGAATTTGAAGAAAAGAGTATGACCACAAACCACAATCCCATTAGTTTTGGGATTCAAATAGAACAATCTTCTAGCAATTAGGAGGGGCGGAAAGTGTAGACTGTTTTACCGAATAAATCCTTGGAGCGAGATACATCACTGAGGTTCCTACACTGTAGGTGCAATTCAGTAGAAAACGATTCATCTTTCAGTTTAAGGGAAAAACACCAGCCTGGGCTAGGAATCGAAACCAGATCTGTGAGCATCAGCTGACTTTTCTCACCCTAAACTGCTTTATGTTAATAACACTTTAAATCAGATTTCTTATGGTAAAAAATTAACTATTGGACTACATTATTTGAATGAATTAGAATAATTCTTTTCTTTTCTTTTAATGAGTTTCTTTTGTAGCTATGACAGGGTTTGAATGTTCAAATTCCTCAAAGGTTGGTAGATTATCATTCAAAGTTACCCAGGGCGCTTTGAAAGCAACAAAAATATGTTTGTCCACATGAGCCCCCAGATCTCCATCGACGGTTCCACTGACTAACCACATTTTATTCGGTTCCGTGTCATACGCCATGAACAGACTGGAGCCGCACGCGCTGCAAAAGAATCTCGTAGCGCATTCAGATGAGCGAAACTCTTGTAGCGTTGAGTCAGACAACATTTGGAAATCGTCAGGATAACGAATGCTACAGAAAGTAACAAAAGAAGCCCCTGTGGCCCGGCGACACATAATACAGTGACAATGAAGCACTTTCATTGGTCGAGAAGTGAACTGATAACGCACACCCCCACACAAACATCCTCCTTCCCTTGAGAATGTCGATTCAGCCATTGGAAAGGAATCTAAAAAAAGAAGTATTCTTTATGAAATAACTGTGATAAAAAGTTCAGTAATAATAAAAATAAACACAAATAAGTAAACTAATTAAAAAATACTTAAGATTTATTAAAATAATATTAATAATAAAGTACAGATAATGTTCCAGTTTTTTAGCCTTCGTCAGTTCAAAATTAATGTTACGGTTTTTTGGATATAACGTTGTAAATATGAACTGTCGAAAGCTAAATCATCGCAACGTTTTCTGTCACTGTATTAATATTGTCGATGCATTAAAAAATATTAAGTATTTTTTAATTAGTATACTTATCTGTGTTTATTTTTATTATTAAAAAGTATTCTTATTGAGATTAAAAAAATACAAAATAATAATTTTAACATATATAAAATACTTAACAAATAGAGGAATTTATTTATTGTGATATTTATAGAAACATAAGGCATGCAATACAATGACACTACTACCAATTAACAAAAATACTGAAAATACAAACTTAAAAAAATTATTCAAGTGCACAAATAGGTTCAGCCAATTCTCCTTTATCTGTTTACATGTTTTTACAACAAAAATTGTTAACTTAATTATCTTTTATTACAATGTAAATTAAGAAAAGAAGCATAAGTACATCTCAAAATACAGAAATGTAGACAAAAGTTTAAAAAAAATGTAAGGCTTTCATCTTATTGAGCTTTTAAATAAAACTCCAGCATAAAAATAAAAAATAAATAAATAACAACATTGCTGTAAATTGATGTGTGATTCAGTAACGTTGCAACTTATGTTACGAAATAATCTGTGACGAAGAGATAATTAGCATCACTGAATGATAAATGTTATTGCAAAAATCAAGTCTATTTCAAAGAATTAAAGTAAATTACCAAACTAAGAAAAACTAATATAAAACTATAGTTTTGAAATATCTTTTAATGCGTTATTATGGATAACGTGATTGCGTGAAACTAATGGTTTTATTATTGGAATTGTTGTAGTTCGTCTAAGAATTCTCTGCCAGATTGCTAACGATGACGCTTGTTTTCTTTCTATTAGGTCATGAATAGAAAAATATCTGTGTCGCGCATCTACCGTGTGTTTCCCAAAGGTCAACCACCTTCAGATTTGTTAATAAAATTTTAATAATAAAGTTTGCTATTCAGCCATCCGAAATCAAGATTAGTTTTAACTGAAAAGCCCAAAATTTACGGAAGTTATTCAAATCACGACTTTGAGGTCACGTCCCACTTCTAAGCAGCCATCTAAAAACCCGTGAACAGATGTCGACTTTGTTGTTACTTACTTATAGTTTCACAAATGCAATGCCCTAAAATCTATAAAAATAACGTTAGAATAAGGGTTTGAAAATAAGAAAAACGTCAAAAACAGGAATTTTCTATCGGCCTCCATTTTGGAACGGTTGATCCGATTTTGCTGAAATACAACACTTTCCAAAAAAAAGTTTTAGCTCAAAAGCTCAAAATTTACGTCAGTTATCCATGTCATAACTTAGTCATGCCTCACTTCTAAGGCCCGCCCCCTAAAACCCCGTGAACAGATTTCGAATTTTTTGATGCTTATTTGCAGTTCAACCAATGCTCTAAAAGCTCTGAATAGTTTATGGCAAATAACAACGTGACTACAGTAGAGTCCTGAAAACTCGGCCTAATGTGGACCGAAGGGTGGCCGAGTTTGTGAAACTGCTGGGTTATCGGGAAGGTGTTAAGAAAAGAATAAGGACGATTTTTTCGTCATAAAATACTTTTATTTGTTGCTTGAGAATACAACAGTTTACAAAGAATGCTATAACTCAAACTTAAACTGTCCAAATAAACTTAAGAAAATATCTAATACATGAACTGTATATACATGTAACTTACGAATTTATATTAAATTTACCTTTTAGCCTTTACTAATGAAAATTAATGAATACAGTAATTTACCTGATAGGACAGGCTTCAGAAAATTACTTTATGAAGGCAAAAAAGCTTTCTCTAATGAAAATTAACTAAAGTCCGCCAAACCGAAGAACGACCGTGGCCACCAGATGTCGCAATAGTAGAATTTGAATCGATTATATATGTCTGTGTTTATGGCGGGAAAGTGAACATTTAGGGAGTTTGAAGTTTACGGAAAAAAGACGATATTTATTTTCTTGAACTATTCTGATTTCTCATCAAATATAATTTCAAAAATTTAGTTTTATTCATTCGTTCGTTTCAATCGTTCAAAATCAGTCTCCTACCTTTTCCATTTGGTTTTTTGACGACATTGCATTCCTCAGATCGACAACACGAAGACGAAGATGGAATTCGTTTACTCACGTTTCGTCTAAAAAAAACGGCACTGCGATCGAAAACAATTTCTCTGATGTGCCATAAGTATAAATGTCATAAGGCCTTTTCGAAATAAGAAGTAACGTTAGCAATAATTTCCTTTTTGTTTGGCTTCAACGGTTTTCACTGTCCGAGAGTCGCCATTTTGAATCTTCTCTCTCGAGTCCTGGAATGATTAAGAGATCAACTTTTTGACGATTTTTCTTATTTACAAAATCTTATATCTATCTATCTATCTATATATATATATATAGATATCTGGAAAGAAGAATTTGAATGGCATATACGTATATTCGTGATCTATGACCTCTGCTCGCCCTTTATCAAAAGGTCCCGGGGTCATCTATTCAGGCAGGGGAGGGAAGCAAAAAAATTCATTTAATGAGGGAATGCAGAAAATGATTAATTTATCTTACAAAAATTGCTTCCTCAAAAACCAAGCTTTTCTCTCTGATCATAAGCAAACGAAATCTATTTTTTCTTAGGAAGCTGAAGGAAACTTCAGTTATCGGAGCTGCTTTTTCTGTTTTTAATTAAGTCAAGAAATTAAATTTGAGATAAGCATTGACTTTGTAAACAGTGAATTTACTTTTTTTTTTACAATACTATTTACCTTTAATAATCTCTGGCTACATTGGATGTAATTCTTCTGTGTTATCAGAAACCGCTCGATTGAAGTCCAAGAGCAAAAGTCCAAGAGATTAACATTTATCAATTTTGTTATCAAATGATAAGAACTTCTAAAACCAAATTAAAATCCTCGTAATTGATTTTTAAAAAAATCCTGATTCCTAATTGTCAGGAAAAAATAGGTTTTTTGACTTTTGAATAAATAATATTTAAAATAATCAGATTCAATAAGATTTTTTGATTTTCCAATTTATTTATTTTTTTTAAATTTTAGTTTTGATAAAGTAGCTTGGTAACTATTATATTTTTCTACTTAATTGTATTATTTCAGAATTCTTCCGTTTTCCGTTTTTGTTAGATACTATGATAATAATAATAATAATTCGAGAACATTCTTTAGAAATTCAACTTTAATTGAATTCTCCTTTCGAAAAGGAACAAAGAACCCTTCGATATTTGCTTTTTGTTTAATTTAAGGAAGTGTTGTTACATTACTGACTCTAAGAAAGTAAATAAAGATATTTACATCAAAGAAATTAGAAACATTCAGAAATTCAATTTGCATTAATGTTTTCATGATTAGGCCTACATTTTATTTGGTAAGTGTTTTAAAATAACTGATAAAATAACTAAATTAAACACCAAAACATAGAAATAACTCGTAAAAGAAATCATATTCTATTCCCCTTACCTTTACTTTTAAGAATGTTCTCGTTGCTAAATTTTCTGTTCCTAACTCAGGTATCTGTTTTTATGGCCATGAATCATCCACAGCACTCTCATCATCGCCGATAAGATTAACTCAAGTAATAAAGAGATTAAGGCCACGTCGTTTATCTATTTAGCTGAATATTTAGCATAGATATAGTTCCTAAGACCAAGATTAAGATATATTTCTATATAATTTTGTATTAATGGATTATTTTTATTATCTAATAAATTAATATTTATATCACCAATTGATAAAAGTAGATGTTTGTCATTAACTTTCTTATTAAGTTCGTGTATAACTTCATTTAATTCTATAATAAAGTCATTTTTATTACTATTAGGTGGTCTGTAAATTGCTATTATAGTTGCTTCTATTTCTTTACGTTGATATAAATTTATTACTTTTTTCTTTACAGTGCAGATTACATTTTCAAAAGATTTAGAATCAATATTCCAACTATCTATAGTTATAAATTTTTTTATAAAATATTAACAAACCACCACCTTTTTTAGTTTCACGTAATTTAAATATAGTATTAAATAAATCTAGCTTAAAGATTTTGATTTCTTCCAAGTTAACTTTAACCTCTGCTAAAATAATTACATCAATATAATCAATAATTTGCTCTATATTAGCCTTTAAATAATCAAAATTTTTCTTAAGTCTTCTTATATTTAAAAACACACAATTCAAATTAGTTTGACAATTAACCAAATTATTGTATTCTTTCCAGTTATATAAACTATCAAAATTATATGTTTTAGGGTGAATATTAATTTCTTCTATTTTCTTCTTCTTTTCTTTCACTGGTTTTATCTTATTGAATTTTTATAAGATCATTTTCATTGTCAATTTTTAAAATTACGGAATTTTCCTTCTTCTATACAAAGATTTTTTGGTTGTTAATCCAAACAAATTTATAGTTATTTTTCTTTTGCTTTTTGTTTTGTTTGCCAAAACAATTTCTTTCTCTTTTTTGTAAGATTATACATTTCTTTATTCACTAAGTTAATCATATAAGACAAGAGTGTGAATTACAGAGTATTTTTTACTGCAATAAACAAAAATATTAAACGAATTTGCACAAAGTTTTTACTTTTATTTATTGTATTTCTGTTTGCTCATTTTGCTGTTTAAAATTTAAAAGTGTTTTTTTATTTACTTAATTTTAGCTTACATTTCTTTATTCACTAAGTTAATCATATAAGACAATAAAAGATCTTAACATAAAGATAATCAAAGAAAAAAAATATGACCAAAAAAAAGGGGACTTACTATTAGAAAAAATAAAATACGAGAAAATAATACTTATTATAAAAATAAAATCCTTTCCACGGATTTGATTCGTGATTTCGAAGGTAAATTATAAGCTGTCAAAGCTATGCACTTCTCATTTTTAAGCTATTAAAGAAATAAAAAATAATACCAAAATAAATAACGAGAACATTTTTTAATAATGGACCAAATATATAAAATATTTTATTAAGTAATCCATCCGTACTTTTAAAACAATAAAGTGCATTAAAACTCACAAGCAGTCTGGGTTTTTTTTTATGATTTTACGACGCCTAATCGATAAATAAATAAATATCATTAGTGTCCTTATATTATATATATAAAATGCAGAACTCATGTAGAAGGTTTCCCTTATATCTGCTTCTATTCCAGTTAGAATAAGTTGAATAATCTTTCCGAATAAACATTCCAATTTTATCAGTGACTTTCGAAGAATAAGGTTATATCAGAACTTGTTACCAGATAGCGCTATATACTTCGATAACTCTAGTGTATCTGCTTTAATTGAAGACAGCTGTCGCCGTCTGGTGAGTGACGGTAAAACGACCAAACTTTGGTCCAAAAATTAGCCCGCTTTGAGACCGATTCCGCACCTAAGATTCACGTTACTTAATTAACACAATCTAATGATTCATTCTGCAAAGTTTCATTAAAATCCGCGATTATAAGGTTCGAGAGGTTCCCTTGTAAGTCCCATTAGGAATTTGGGAGGTGTTGCCATGACACATACCAAACAATTTTACATTCTACACTTATTTTTCTGTGTTTAAAATCAAAATACAAGGAAGATGCAGTTTTAAAGGAAGTATATAATTGTTATTTTGCATTTAAAATCAAAACTCAATTAAAAAAAAAATAAAAAAAAAATACTTTAAGATCCTAAATCTCAAAATTAAAACATTTGCATTATTTAATTGTTTTAATTTGAAACGTAAAATGAAAACAAACGAAGCAATGTGATAAATATATGAAGAAACTACAACAGACTCTTTCGTCTAGGTTTCATTCTAGCAAGGTTACCTTTTATTTGATTATAATCCATTTGAGCAGCCAACTCTGTTTCAATGGAGAGCAAAGCTAACCCATCCTCGTTCATTGGAGAACTAAGGAAGGACTTGATGGGTTTCAGCCGAATTTTCAAGGATTGTTTCGCAACTGCAAAATTTTCAGTCATTCACAAAAAAGTAGTACAAGTGGAGACAGGTTAGGATAAATGTCGTTGGCGATCATGAATTAAGTTGTTGATGGTCAGTTTCTCGACACTAGAATTTACCTTATGATTCCTAGTGTTCATTATTTCTTTGTACATGTCTTTGAATGAAAGAAACTCTTGTACGATTTCAGTCGACGACGTCTGAGTACGTGTCTACTAAAAATTCTATTTGATTCACATTATCTGCGTTGTCAAAATGCTTTGGATCTAAAATACTAAATTTGGAATCCACATTTCTAAAATTCTCAAATACTTTACCTGTACTATTTATAATAGAATCTAAGGACAGTAAGTAGGGTTCAACCAGGAATTTCTTTTGAACATTAAATATTTCTTCATGCAATGTAATTTCATCACGGAATCTTTTTCTTTTAGTATCTCTGTTGCTTTTATTCATTTCATATTTTCGAGCCAATGCAGTTAATTCATTTTCAATCTATTTGAATTGAGATTCATATTCGTTTCGTATATTTGTCATAACATTTTCAAAAAGCTGAATCAAATGAGAAGCCATTTCTAGATCTACAATACTTTTCTCTAAATATGTGGATAAATGGAACGTCTTGTAAAGTGGAAAAAAATGATTTTTTCTCAAAGCATTTGTTTAGAAATGTTGTAAAATCATTTATTGGTCTTTTTGATCTTCAATAAGTTACCTAATGAATTGAAGCATGATCCAATCCGTTAAAAGATAGAAATATTAGTGTCATTTCATGTTTTATCTGAATGTTTTTAAAGTTCTTTTTTATTAGGAGGATTTGATTTGATCTGTTGTTTGGTTTATAATGATGTGTAGAAAGATGAAGACCTGATCTTTCTTTTATTGTTTATTTATTGTTTGTGTGAAAAGTATGATCTTTGTTTTAGCGACACTCAAATGAGATCAAACCAGTTTGCTGTGAAGAATAAACAACAGTAATAGAAGGGGGGAGGGGGCGAGGTTTTCTTTTCCGATGTAAAAGAGGAAAGAAAAGGATCGATTATGAGCCCTTCATTCTCCTAAAACTAATTTTATTTTTAAGGCCATTTCATCTGTTTAATTTCAGTCAGTTATAATTTGATATTTATTTAATCCTTTATTTGATATTTATTTAATCCTGTTATCCTTCGAAAGGCGTCATTTTTGAAGATCTAAAATTGTAAAAACAAACGGAAAGCAAATTGGAACTCCTCCGCTTAGTTAAGAGGAGGTGGAAGAGAAATCCTAAGTTAACAGAATCATAATTGAGGTCGTAGATGACGACGGTTTTTCCATCGTTTAAAATTGCTTCAGAAGCTGTTCAAAGAGAGCAGGACCTCTTCTCTGATACTAACTGATAAGATCTGTCCTTCTAGAAGAAGAAGGAAGACAGAAGTGAGAGGAAACACGAGCTTCTTCGACTTAAGGGATTTTTTATTTGAAAAATGAATCTATTCGACACTGCATCGTTTTGGAATTCAAGATATTTATTGGAAAAGGGAATCTTTGTTATCATTTAAGAATCTTCAACTTAAAGTCATCAGCGTCAACAACGTATGGAAGATGGATTCACAATTTAGAGCAAGTTGAAGGTAAAGTTACCGATTTTCCATAAAACGAAGTTTAAAAGCTTCGAATCAAGAAATGTGTTATCGAATTTAATTAAATTATTCTAATTGTGTAATTTTATTAAGATATGAAAAATTCTAAATATGTTCGACAGTGTTAAGGTTTAAAAGAAATGGTTTAAAAGATCGGATTTAATATTACCAGAGATTATTCATGACTTTCGACAAAAGTTAATGTAATTTTACAGGGAAAATCTGAATTTAAAGTATAATTTATTATCTTAATTTGTATGCTGCAATTAGCTTGGAGGATTGACGTTTCGACATGGCCGAGTGGTGTGAGCGACATTAGGCAGAAGTGTCGGAATCTGGGTTCGAATCCCGGCGAAGAGCTTGGCTGTTTCTTTCTTCTTCTCCTGGATGATAATATCCAAGGACAGTAAAGTAACATCATGGAGTGGGACTTAGACCAGTTATCTGAAAATAATCCCTTCGACACAACAACAGCTTGTAGGATTTGAAGGAATATAACTTAACCTTCAGTTTTAAAAAAGATAAATATGTTATATTCAATAGAAAGCAAGTTTAACGTCCGTAATCATTTATAAATGGAGGGAAAACGCCAACCGGACAAATAATTATTATTACAAATAATTATCATTATTTCTTAAAAAACTTAAGATTGATCTGAACATCTAGAAATATTTTTTTTTAATTTTTTAAAACTTATTTTTATTTTTATAAAGTTAAAGTAAAATTTTACAAATTATACGTTCCGAAGAGTGGACCTTATATTGTATTATTAGATAAAATCAGAAGTTTACATATTTTAAAGAAATATGATTGTATTAAGTTTACTTGTATTTATTTTCATAGATATTTTAGGTTTACTTTTCGTTAATATAAACTTCTACTGCGCAGTAAATTTATATAAAGTAAATTTAATTAAAAAAGGGGACCAAACATACTAAAGTAAATATAAATACATTTATAAAATTCACATTCGTCACATGCATATGTTCCGAGGTATCTTATATAGACCTCTTCTTCAGACTACAAGTAAGAAAGAATACAAATTAGGCTTTTATGGATTACAAACATTCTTAATATTATTACAATATCTAAGTATCAAACTATTAATGGAAATCAATTTATTGTTTAAAATAATTGATTAAAGTTAATAGAGCTAGTATTGTAAGGCATTTTTTATTGAGACCTCAGTATTACAGCATTTGTTGGATTTTATCAACAACATGATTCGTAAAATTTACATGAATACTGGTCGTCTCTGTGGTCAATCCCTATCCCCTACAATGTCAAAGCACCATGGATCACAGAGGAACAACAACTCACTGAACACTTACCGTTCATGTCCTTCCATGAGATTACTCTCGTAGACATACAGACAGCACTAAAACATGCACACAACTGGAAGGCTCCTGGTGCAGACGGCGTCCAGAACTTCTGGATCAAGAGGTTCACGTCCCTGCATGCGAAGCTAGCTCTTACACTCACTGACATAATCCAACACCTAGAACATATGCCTCTTTTTCTCACACAGGGTGTCACATACCTACAGAGCAAGAGCACTGAAACAGCGCACCCTGCAAACTACCGTCCATCACTTGCCTCCCCACACCCTGCAAACTACCGTCCATCACTTGCCTCCCCACACTTTACAAACTCTCACTTCCTGCCTCGCAGACAAGATCTACACACACATCGAGACACATAACATTCTTTTCGAACAGCAGAAGGGCTGTCGCACGAATTTCCCAGGGTTGTAAGGAACAACTCCTTATTGATTCTGTAATTCTGCGTCAGGCATGCGCGAAAAATAGGAACTTTCACTTCGCGTACATCAACTACAAGAAGACATTTGATTCGGTCCCTCATTCCTGGCTTCTACACACTCTTCATCTCTACAAAATACACCCAAGATAACGGCATTTATGGTTGCCACGATGAAGAGTTGGAACACAACATTACACCTACGCACCTCCAACACCTCCATCACTACAGACCCCATTCCCATAAGGAGAGGTATATTCCAGGGAGATTCCTTAAGTCCTCTTTGGTTCTGCCTCGCCTTGAATCCATTGAGCCACATACTAGACAACACGAAACATGGATAGAGGCTTCCCCACGCACTCTGACACCATACAAAATCACACACTTACTCTACATGGATGATATTAAACTCTACGCCACTAACAACGCACAACTTATTAATTTACTACAAGTCACCATACAGTTCACCAAAGACATTGGGATGGAATTTGGAATTTGTCTAAATAACTTGCAATTTGGACAAATGCCGCAAGTTACATATAACACACATTTCACACCCCTGAACCTCGAAAACCCTTCTCCGACACTCACCACCCTCGACACCCACACTCAGCTGCTGCGGGAATCATGGGCTCGTAAGGAACTCCATGGCAGACATCGCCACGAACTCAGCCAACCCCATGTCGACATGGAAGCGTCGAACAGATGGCTGGCGAGTGGTGAGCTGTTTGGGGAGACCGAAGGGTTCATGATCGCGATACAGGACCAAGTCATCCCCACACGCAACTACAAGAAATATATTCTACACGACAAGTGCAGGAAATGCCACACTACGCATGAGACGATCGACCACATAATATCAGGCGGTCCCCTTCTCTCTCAAACAGACTACCTCCACCGATACAATCAGGTAGCGTCGATCGTCCATCAACAGTTAGCACACAAATACTCATTTATTAAGAACACGGTCCCATACTGTAAGTACACACCACAAAGCGTACTAGAGTCACCCTCACATAAGCTGTACTGGGACTGCCCCATTCACATAGACAAAACCATACATCACAACAGACCTGACATCACACTTGTTGATAAGGTCAACAAACAGATCGATATCATTGATATTGCAGTGCCTATCAGCAAGAACATGCAGAAAAGATCAGTAAATACACCGATCTAGCACAGGAGCTCCAGAAGCAGTGGAGGCAGGATCGAGTACGTGTTGTACCCATCGTTCTGTCTGCCACTGGTCTGGTGCCTCAAACATAGCACCACAGTCTCAGCACACTAGAACTTCACAAAAATACGTATGACAACTGCAGAAGGCTGTGATACTCAACACAACACGCATAGTTAGGAAATTTATGGACACACCACACATCCGTAACTATTCTTGCACACGTCTTTATACCTGGCAGTATGTGCTTTGGTCCTTGATCCACCATATTGTTTTTGCTGGGGAAACCAAAGATTTGAAACATACAAACATAATGATAATAATAATAAAATAATAATAAAAGATGGAATCTGTTTTCTGCACTACGGAAACGTCATAATCTTTCTATAACAAACGTTATACTAACTATAAATGGTTAAAAAACTTACAGAAGTTAGCTTGTACATCGAAAATGCTACATCTTGGCTTTGAAGATTAATCTCTTAGGATTTCCTTTCCATTTGGAAACTTTTCGCAAAACTTAACTTTATTTGTGTCGAAGGGAAAACAAATTTTCATTATCTTGAAACGCATTAAACATTTGCATCAATATATCATTACATTGTTGTGTGTTGATTTTGTTTTATTATCAGAAACAATCCACTCATCCAGTCATGAGTTATTACAAATTTATTATAGTTGCAGCAAAATTATGTTTGGATATGAAATAATCTGTTAGTTAAAAGCTTTTCATTTGATGCATTAGAATTAGCCAGGGAATATTGTTAGTTTTGAAAATTGGATTTTAATTGCCGCTGATACGCAAAGGATTCTGAGAGGGAAAAAAAAAGTCTTTGAAATTTCGCATCAGATGAAATCGTTGAACGTCCATTCCATTTGGTCACTGCAGATCTTTCGGCGAAAAACATTGCAGAGAAATTCACTGAAATAGCTACAAAAGATTTTTATTTCATCGATCGGGCATTTTTAATCCTGTGAAAAATGTCATAGGCAATTTTTTTTTATTTCATTCTTTTATTTTTATTAATTTATTTATTTTTATTTTATCAATTTTTTATTTTTATTAATTAATGTATTTGTATTTTTTTATTTTAATTAATTAATTAATTATAATTAATTTATTTATATTTTCATTATTTTTTGTTAATTAAATAATTTATTTATTATTTTTAGCAATTTATTTATTTATTTTTTGTGGTTCTTCGGACGAGTGGAGATTTCTTTTTTAGGTAGACTAAATTTTCTAAATATATCAAGAATCAAGGGGTGACATTCTCGAGATTTTCAGCTGCAGTTTGGAGGTTTTTTTATGAACCTGCAGAAGGATTTCAGGTTTTCGACATTGTTCATGGTCGGACATGTTTCGTTTGCTTTTTCGTTGACTGTGAAACACTTGAAAGGAGTTGATTATTCCAGTCGTGGGCAGAAGGAAATTTCGATTCAGTTCGTTTTTATCAATAGGTTGAAGATGTACAAGAAAAAAATGCATGACAAAAAATCAACAAATGACTATTTAGGCAAATTTAAGATGAAATTT
>JAFIDM010000001.1:1897897-1913504 GCA_023159025.1 Thereuonema tuberculata
AAGAATTTGTGATTATTAATAATGTGTGATTGTTATATTGTAGATTATGATATTTTATTATTATTGTATTGACGTTTTTTAACTGTTAATGTCAATATTTTAAGGTCATTGTTGTAATAGAATCTCGTCAATTTATTATTATTGTAAAAAAGGCTTGAAAAAGAGGAGACGGTTAATTTTTTATCTCCTTGAAAATTCGTTTTTTCAGTTAATAAATGTAGTTTGACATTTATTTTCTGGTGTTATGATGTTTAATAATACATATTAAAGTATTATACACTTTAATAAATTTACGTTCCTTTATTTAATATTAGAATATTTACGGTAAAATATGTAAGTAATAAAAAAATTAACTTTAACTTCTTAACATATTTTCTTAATCACTATCTAGTATTACCGAGAATTGATCCGTGATTAAAAAAATAGTTGTGGGTAAGTTAGTTCACGTAAAAGAAATTGGAGCAGATATTTTATTATTGTAAGCATTTTGTTTTTCTTGGCGCACCATTTGGGAGAAAGAGACGACTAATTACAACTTCACAGTTTCCCTTTTGTTGCTACATTGAAAGGAGAAGGAAGGGTCAGAAGACGCAGAGAAGGAAGCAGTGATTTACTAATCTTTTTTCTTTTTTTATTTTTAAGAAATGGAAGTGAACTTAACTAAATTCAAGGAGATGGTGTTGACCATACGGAAAGAGGAAGGTCTGGATCCAGACAATATTCCAGAGCGATGGCAGATCCAAGAGGTTCATGGATATGGAAGCTTCAAATGCGCATGCTATTTCAAAAGGAGTCGACAACGAACAAAGGATGGACGAAGACCACCTGGCATCCAAACATGGGGGAGTAAGTTCACGTGGGTGCGACTGGATCTAAGTTCAATAGAAAAACCAATTACATACAGATGGTGTCAGAAATGTAGATACTGCTATAATCCAAGACAGCCCTGGTGGACAGAACAGGAATTTGATAGAATGGTCCGATACGCCGTTCAGAGGTAAATATTGACTAACACAATATCCCAATCACCTTGCTTGACTAAAATTTCAATAATTGCTAAAATTTGTTAAATATGGTTATTAAAAAAAAATCGATAAGTTTTTACTTAAAAAAATATTTCTTTTCTATTTGACTTATTTCTGTTTACATTTCAAAAACGTAAAATCTTATTTGCAAATAAATGTTTCGTTCCTATTAAAGTACGAGAACGAATAGTAAGAAGTGAATCTAATGTTTCCATGATCTAGTTGGGATTAATTCACTCCTTCTATCATCTCAAATTCTTTCTCTTTTTCTTAATGACGTTTTTCTTTAAATAGGGGATTGTTTGTTTTCGTTTCTATAAACTGAAGTGAAAAAAAGTTATTTCAAAGAAAATGAACCAAAAATGATCAGAAAAAAAGATTAAGGCTTCATTCCTTCGAAAGATACTCAATAATTTTCTTATTTTTTGTCTCAAGAGAAAGGAACATTCTCGTTCTACCAAATGATGACTTCGTTGACCTCCAACTTCTCTCACGGAAGATTTTAGACAAAAATTAAACAAGCGTTGCTTCCCTTTTCGTGTGGGATAATAATTGTCGATTCAGAAATCATTCCTTTGATCTTCCAAAGCCAACCCTACATTTAAGCTAGGCGAACACGGAGTAATTTGAGGCAATATTATTGGGACAAGATGACCCAATTTGATTGCTGACAACCGGTATCAAGCGCGAACACAAGAGTTTTTCCTGAACCAATATTGCCCTGAATATGTATAGTTACGGCGCTTCTCACTAGGGAGAGCTAAAGAGAGAGCGTGTTTTCGTACAGAATTGCTGTAGTATTAAACGCCGTCCCTCTGTAGAAATCAATTACGATTCTTTCATTATCAATTGACAAAAATGTTGTTGTTGGAATTATCTGTTTTGGGCCGACCTATTTTGCTGATTTTAAGCCTTGTTTCTCAAAGAAAATGGGCGGCGTGAGTGACTGAATTTCCGATGTTCAAAGTCCCGCTTCCTTCAACGTCAGCATTGTCATGTGATTTCATCCGTTCATTTGATTCGCTTTTGTACCAGCAATATTTTGCGACAACTAAAATTGGGGCAATATTGTTCCTCTTGTACCGATAATAAAATTGGGACAATACTGTTCAGTTTGGGACAATCAAATTGGGGCAAACGGTTGCCAGCAATCAAATTGGGCCTGATTGTCCCAAAATATCGCCTCGTGTTCGCCCAATATTAGTCAACCTAATCTTTGAACTATTTCTTTTTTCTGAGTTGAATATTAAAATAGCGACAAAATTTAAAAAGTAAATAACTGTTATCTAAAGAAATGTCAGGCAATTTTGATAAATTGTTTTCATCTCAGAAGAGAACAACAATGGACTGACATAGACATTATTGGAAAAACACAGCATTTAGAATTTTGTTGTTGGTCAGATATATTAGCAAAGCTTCCATTTTTTCTTAATTTATTAGATCCTGTAAACATTATAGAGAGATTGTCTATACAGTTTGATGGTAGTCTTAAATGCTTGTCCAAATAGTACACATCCGCATCTTCCTTTATACATGTACAGTCAGGCCTCGATATAAGGTCACCCGCATATAAGGTCACCCCGCATATAAGGTCACTTTTCTAAAGTCCGGGCTCATTGAATAAGAATTCTTTGATGTGGATTATCGGATATAAGGTCAGGTCTTAAATACCATAATCGCATATAAGGACTGTGATTTCAGTGACAAACTGATTCAATTCCAAGAATTTTCCATTGGTACGATCTTTTATCGGTGTCATTTCTCCTACTGACGGACGGGATAGTTTTTTCACAAAGCACTTCATCTCCTCAAATTCTAGGAAAAAAGATGATGAAGACGATATTCCTTTACCTGTGATATTCCTTTACCAAGATCTCAGAAATCGCGGCTGTGCTTTAGAAGGGGAAAGTGAATACATGAGAATTGATGATGAAATTGCTACCACTTCTCAAGCTTCGATTTCTGAAATTGTTTCGCAAGTTTTAGATTCCAATGCAGTAGATTAGATTACTTCTGAATGTGGGTGGCTTGACAGCCGAGCACGTCGACTTGAAACATCTTTTGTAGTATCCCACGGAAAGAAGGATAGACGGAGAGAAAGACTGAGAAAGGACTGTGTAAGAAATGCAGGGGAAATGGGAGAACCCCGGGAAAACCTGCCCAGCGCGGATTGCCACCATCAACGAAACCCACATGAGAACCGAACCCGGTACTCTGAAGTGAGAGGCCAGTGTCTTAGTGACATCGCCAACCGCACGGCCTTCCAACGCATGAGAAAGTGAGGATAATGACAGTGATACTAAAAGTGAAACGGTGACACAAGCAGAAGCACTCAGAGCATTAAATTTTCAGAAACTACAAAACTTAGAAAACTTTGTACAAAAGATGAAACCAAAATCGCGACAATCCTGTATTATGGATTATTTTAAGTAAGGTCAGTTGTACATTAGTACTTTGCTTGAGCATACTAGTACTACAGTAAAACCTCGTTAAGTCGTCACCCGGATAAGTCGTCACTCCGTTTAAGTCGTCGTTTTCCTTTGGTCCCAACAAGGTCTCTTACACAATAATGTAAAATAACCCTCCTTTACCCAAATTTAATTCTATTCCGGATAACTCGTCACCCTCAAAATGGCCCTCATCTTTCTTCTCCATTTGCATACCATCGTGTTGTCTTTTCAGCCTCGCCTCTTCACTTTAAGAAAGTCAAGCCTTTACGGGGAAGTTTCGACCATGCCTGTCACTTCATTCCTTTTCTACCCCTTCGGAGCATTTGGGTTCTTGGAATCTCGCTGCTAATCATTCAAAGCACACTTCTCGCTGCGACTCTGTCGCGTGTAGAAGTTTTTCTTGACCGCTCCTGAGTGTGACTTCATTTTATAGCGAGTAAGCCCCGCTACAAGGGCTATTTTTTCTCTTGTAATTTCGTGGTTCGATTACGTTATTAACATGCCAGGGAAACGAAAACTTACCTCGTTATCTTTTAAAGAAAAAAAAAAAGATTTAATTGCACTTTTTTAAAAAATCAAATGTTTCGAAAACAGCTTTTGCCAAAGAACACCATATTCCCAGGACTACATTAAACGATATTCTTTCATCGAAACAAGTAATTGAAGAAAATGACTGCGAAGACAAAAGAAAGAGAATGAGGAAATCGAATTTTGACGAGATCGAGGAGGTTTTAGTTCGATGGCTAAAACATGCCAAATTGCAAAATGTGCCGATTTCTGCCATGATTCTCAAAGAAAAAGCCATGGAAATTGCTAAGGAGTTGATCATTGAAGATTTCGGGGGCAGCAATGTTTGGCTGGAACGTTTCAAAGATAGACAGTGCCTTTCTTTTAAAACGATTAAAATGTGATAACTATAAAAAAAAAATTTTTTTTTATTTTCCACTCATTCATTCGCATATGTTGATTTCTGAAAATCTTGTTTTTCTCACCGAATCCTACAGCAATTCATGAAATTGCTGTATTTCAGTGATTTTTTTTTTTCCTTATAAAATTCCCACTCCGCCTAAGTCGTCACTCCGCTTAGTCGTCAAAAATGTTTGGTCCCTTGAGTGACGACTTAACGAGGTTTTACTGTATTTGTATACAACTTTATTCCGAATTAAAATTTTTAAAATATAATTTATTTCTGATTCCATTAACTTTAATTGGTTCAAATAAAAAAAAAAATTATAACTTAATAAACTGATATTTTTGTATGTACAGTATTAAGTTTTACAAAGAATTAAACTGTATTTATGTAATGCTTATTTATTGACAAATACGTATGAATCGATTGTAAGGTCATCCCTCTTATAAGGTCACTTTCGCGAGGTCCCAAGGGGTGACCTTATATCGAGGTCCGACCGTATATATAAATCGTGTCTCATTCTGTCCAGATTATACGCCTAATTTGAATTCAAATCTCGAAGCAGGCATGGATGTTTGTGCCGCAGTAGGCCTTGGATAGGTTTAGTCTCCCAGTGGTTCTCGAGTGGAAGCCACATTGTCAGCCGATCTTTAATCCCAGAGTAAGAAACCCGATATCTATTTGACAGAGGGCTGAGGGAACCCTAGCGTCCGTCTGGAGGAGAAATAGCCTTGGAAAAATCTTCGGCTCCGAAAAAATTACCGGAATTCAACCCGGGCTACTCCAGTTCTCCTTCCAGCGCTAAAACCACCGGACTCATTTTTGTTTTCTTGTATGTTTCTCTAATTAGAGAGTGGCAATAGGTCGTTTATAGCTATCAGGATGACCGTGTTTTTTATTTACAATTGTTCATAAGAAGAAAAGCTTTTAACTTAAATACCCCCCCCCCCATTAATTTTAAAAATAAACTTTTTTTGAAAGAACTACAATAAAACAAAGCTACTGGTTTCGACTCGAGCATTAAAAGGCGACTAAATCTTTAAAAGCACGAAATCTTTAAAAGCGATCCAAGGAAATAACTCAGTCATGGATGCTGGCGAAACTAGTTTTATTATAGTTCTTTAATGTATGCGTGTGTTTAATTGACGTGGTATGTCATTACTTAAACTCCTAAATGTTGTTCTTCTGGGATCCATTTGAATGATTTAATCTTCTGTTGTTGGGTTTCTTCAATTTATCAAAAAGATAAAAAAAACAAAAAACAAATAAGATATTTCAATTAGAGATCCCAACGCCAAAAAAGATTAATTTTAAAAACTTTTAAACGCTTGCATTCACGGAAACAGAGTTTGATCTTTCGAAATATCTGATCGGCTTGAATTCGTTAAATAGTTACTGCCAATATTGAAATGTAAAATTCATCTTTTCAAAATCAAATGTACAGATAAGCTTTAATAATAGTAAATTTATTATTAAAAAAAAATCCTAAAATCACAAGTTTTGACGTTTTATTGAAGTATTTATTACTATGTTTATTTAAAGGTGTCAGGGTCTAACGGCTGGGACATGGTGTGCTCAATCTGTGGATAGAACAGGTCAACCAGACCCTCATCGAAATGATTTGTGTGAGAAATGCGGATACGGTGAAAGAAAATGCTGGATCAGAATAAGACCAGTCACCAATTTTGGTCTATGGACCGGATACACCATGCAATCCCAAATGAACGTACCTATGGTTGCACCAGGATATCCAATTACACATTATTATCAACAAAACTTAAAATAAAGCCAAGAAAAAAATAATAAAAAAGTAAAAAATTTAAAAACTTAATAGATCATGAAAGAATACAAATAAATTTGAGAAAAGTATTTGTTTAAATAAAGACATAATTGTTAATTGATTTGATAAAAAAAATGAAGAAATAAATATAAAACATTATCTAATCAAGGTTAATTTTATAATTTATAATTTACGTAGCTTTGGTGACTAATTGTCAGATAATTCAGAAAAAGAATCAGCTGGCTTTTTTAAAGCCTAATACGGCAAAGTAATTTTTGATAATTTCTCACACTAAAGATTTAATCGTTCGATTTTAATACATCTAATATCCTTTCCAATTCCTTTAGTGTGTTGTTTTTTTTGTGTCGTTACGTAGAATAAATGACAGATCCTTCTTCCTCTTGAAGATTGCGATCAGATGGCGCCATTTGTAGGCCAATTTCCTGAGTGCTTTTGTTCTTTTGAAAGAAAGAAATTAACATCAAAATAAATATGGCAGAAAACGTAGGATTTATATTTGGAATAAAATGGCGTGAATCGACGATGAGAACATATGCGAGTGGACAGAAGATGTCTTTAAGATGTAAATATTATAAAATTAAACTACTCTCTGGCCTGATTTCGAATAGTTTTAAAGTTATCTTCTGTCTTATCTTTGGCGATTTATGAAGCTAAAGTCTCAATTCATTTTCCTTTAGTTTTCGAAATAACGAATTTCATGAAATCTATTATATTAATTAAGTAATTTTCTACGTAAATGCTGTCAATGGATAACAAAATATTAACATTCACTAAATTAGGAGGCGGTTGGTTTTTTTTTTTTCATTTTTCCTTTGTTTTCTATTTGTTTAAGAAATTCTGTAATAAGTCATCTGCTACAAAGTGTCTCAATAATATTTTAAATAATATTTAACCACTGTGAAAATAATAACAAAGTATATAAATATCAAATGTATTATACGTTGTATTAACAATGGATTTTTGTAAATAAAGATATTTCATTACAATATTCAATTTCTTATTTTGTTGCTAATGTCAGGTGCAGATTATCTCCGTTAAATAATCGAATAATCCATTTTGTTATTTAATAATAAAAGTTTTCCTAGTTTAAAGTAAAACAAATGAAGATGTACAATGTTTTTAATACATGCTTATAAATTTATATATTTTTACAGTAATGTTTCGTGAATAGACTTTTTAAAAATGTTTATATATAAATATATATTAAATAAAACATTTTTTTCTTGTTGTTTTATTCTAAGAAGAAAAAGAATAAAAGAGCTGTCTTCAAGTATTTTTGCAACATTTGATTTTTGTTTTTGTTTTTTTAATATTTATAATGATTCCTTCTGATTTCGTTATTCCACACCAAAACGGGAATTATTTTACTTTTTAAATTTCTACTTTCTTTCTTTTTTCTTGTTTACATTGACATGGGAGTTTTTGATATAAACAAAGTGATGTGAAATGGTATTACCTTTTTTTTCATGAAACAAATTTACGGAATTAGATCCGTTCGATTTGGGAGCAACCAATCCTAGAGCAACCAGTCCTAGAGTAAGCAATCCTAGAGCAACCAGTCCTAGAGCAACCAATCATAGAGCAACCAGTCCTAAAACAAGCAATTCCAGAGCAACCAGTCCCAGAGCAACCAGTCCTAGAGCAACCAGTCCTAGAGCAACCAATCATAGAGCAACCAATCCTAAAACAAGCAGTCCCAGAGCAACCAGTCCTAGAGCAACCAATCATAGAGCAACCAGTCCTAGAGCAACCAATCATAGAGCAACCAGTCCTAGAGCAACCAATCCTAGAACCGATTATCCTTGAGTTCTCAAAAAGCAGTAAACAATTTTTTCTCCCTAAACTTGTTGCAATGAATGGGGATAGGGAAATCCATTTAACCCAAAAAACACCTCTAAATTGCATACTCTGTTGTTGTTTGCTTCAATTTGAATTTTTTATACAACAAATTTTGGATCTTATAGTAAAAAAACATAAATGGAAATACGGAGAAGTGATATTAAACAACAGTTGTGGTTGTGTTCACTAGTATGTCCCATATTCAGAAATATCTGCCTCAGTTTCCGGTAAGTTTCTATCAAGTGATATATTTTCTATCAACTGTTCTAACTATGAGAGACCTATTCATCTTGAAGTTTTCTTTAAAAGAAAATGAAACATCGTTGTTGTTGTTGTGATTAAAGAAGACATTTTATAAGTATTTGTGTATTTCATGGTTACATAAGTATCTAAGTTTAATCGTGAGATGGGATTTGACAGCTTCATACAAATACACAGGAATATCCAGGATGAGACCATTTCAAATCTCCCCTCGCAGCTAAGCCAAACTCCCAATGGATCTTCATCTACTTCAACTCATCTTAACAGTAAAAGTCACGAAATCAACTCTATAAAATTGCAACTTACCAATAATTTCTGAAGTGCAGATTGTTGTCATGTTTGGGTCAAAAAACAGACACAGACCCTTATCTATAAAACAATTAAGAAAAAAATTCGTTTCAAAACGAATTCAAGATACATACTCCGTTGGATCGGTGTCTAATTTGAAATTTCAAAGATTATTCCCACTTTCGGTTTCTACCGGATCCACAATTCGATTCTCTGGGCTTAATTTGGAAATGAAAATTTTCTTGCGAGAAAAACAGGGAATAAATAGGGAATAAACTGGGAATAAACAGAGAATAAACACGGGTGCTCTTGAAGACTCTTTATTAAACACTTCCCAAAAATATCCGTGATGCTTCCCGTGGGTTTCAAAAAAGAGTTCTTCTGATATTAATGACGACGAAATTGTAAATGTGTGATGTTTTCCAGTCATGTGGTAGTTACAAAGTAATGTTATCAAATTAATCTAGATATCGAATTAATATCGAGATTGAAAAATATAAGACTTTCGATCCCTTTTTACCCTTCTCTGATGATTGCAAAACAATGTTATTTTCTGATTTTGTAACCTGAAAACCCCGTAAAGTATCCTTCCATAACCCCCCCCCCCCCACGTTTACACCCTTTTGGATGCGAATATTAAAATGTCGTCGAATACTTTTATGTCTATGTTTTAGATTTTCACAAAGAACACTCATGTGAAATTTCGGGTTTTCAACTAAAGCGGTTTCAGAGATATGCATACCCTTCAAGAAAGTTTGGCCCCGGATTACATCCCTTAATCTGGATCCAGGTTTTCATCGTTCTTAAATGAAGAATATTTAATGAAAAAAAAATAAATTTAGCTTTTTTTCTATCTATTATTTTGGCATTGAAAATATTCACTTAGGATGTCGAAACGTTCAGCTCTCCAGCTCAGTTATTTAATATGTATTTTTCAAATTTTTAATGTATTTAATTGATTCCTACATGTGTGTGTCTGTGTTTTACTCATTTCAAAATATTTTAAACACACGTTAAACTCTTAATTAATAAATAAAGAAGGAAAGTAAAAAAAAAAAAAAATGCAGAAAAAAATAAAAGAAAAAATGAAATGAAATACAACAACAACAAAAAAAAAACCTCCAAGTAGATTTGAACATAGTAACTCCAATGGACAGAGTTTATTATTAATAATAAACTTATAAATTCTGACTGTAATTGCTTTTAAAAAAAAACTATGTTAAATTCTATTTTAAAATTATTTCAATTTCTTTTTCACGTAATTCTATATATAATTCGATATAATTAAGTTGTTAGTAACTAATAGAGCTTCAAGAATTATGAAACTAGTTTATTTTTTAAAGTCTAAATTTTCTTAAATATTTCTAATAGTTTTTGTAATTGTGTGAACTCAAGTTGCCCAAATATTTCGAATTACGGCATTAAGAGCTAACTAAACGCACTACTGCGTCTTCCGTTATGTTTCCGTAACGTAATTGCTTCAGTGACGTATTTATATCTTCAGTTCACAAGAATGGGGAACAATTACCTGAAATTTTTAGGATGGTAAATTTTTGAATATAGATTAATAGAAATAAATGGTCAAATGCGATTTTATTTCAGGTAATTGTTCCCAATTCTTATGACCCTGAAGACATAATTATGTCACAAAAGCAATTACTTTGCGAAAATATAACGGAAGACGAGGTAGTGCGTTTAGCTCTTTTTCGATTATTGTTTGACCGTGAAATGACCCTGACTGTAAATGAAGTATATTGTTATAAGGGATTGCGCGCACGCTAATCCCATCTATCAAAAATTATACGCTCGATTTATCCCCTTTGGGGATAATCGCAAGGCTCAGCTCCTCCCCGCGTGCAATGGAGAAGCCTCACCCCGGGGGTTCCGCCTTCCTGATCACGGACACTCCCCAGCGCCAAGTAAGTATAAGGGAATGCCCCCAAGAAAACCATTTGTTCATTTGAGACATCGGAAAATGAATGGCCTCTCTCGTTATTCACTGCGTTTAAAAATAGAATTATTATCTCTTAACAATCGAATTTGACTGCATTAAAATTAAAATGTATAAGGTTATTTATTTGCTTTATTATTACTTCAATAACTATTATAGTTAACAGACAAAATTTATTAAACCAGAATATACTTTTAATCATTGTAAAAACAGATGTTTTGACAAAATACTGTGATTATCAATATTACAATATAATAGAATTAAGCTGTAGCTTACATTTGAGTAATATTAAAAAATAAAGCACAATGGCGGATAAAGAGACGGGGCAGAATAAGTTTAATATTATAATATTATAAATGAAAAACCCTGGATTAGTAATAGTGATAAATGTTGCACACCTCCCTTTGCAGGAGACTAAAGTTCTACACTAAAGTGTTGCAATACAGGCATTTTTTTAATTCCTTTTCATCACGATCCTGTGTATTTTGAACATTATGTTTGCAATGGATAACTTATATTATACTTTTAATAAAAAAAAATAAAAATAAAAGTGAAATTGTTGTACTCCTAATTTGTGAAATGAAGCAATTTAATAAAAAAAAATGTTTTTTTATTTGATTTTATTGAATCTTGGTGTTCTTTAGAATGTTCTCGTGATATCCATTTATTTGTCAGATTATTTCAAATAAGTAAAAACAAAAACAAAACAAAAAACAAAAAAATTCCAAATCGCAGATATTAACAAAAAATGTAATACTTCATTACAATTTTAACGTTTTTATTTACTTTGGTTCTAACTGTCGATGAACACACCCACACACACAAGAAGAAATTGTTTGTTTGATTGAATTTAGTAGAAAGATTTTCACCTGTTTTCTTTTCTTCTTTTACGAGAAGTGATTTTAATAAAAGTAAGGAGGGAGAGGATCCAGAGCTTCTTCGTTCTCATTCTCTACCTTTTCTTGCTTAAAATCTTTGCAAACATTAAATGCATTTGAATTTATTCAACAAAAGAAAAGGACACTTCTTTCCTAACTTTTTATTATCGATATTTCGATGTGTTTTGCAGAGATCTTCTTCAGGATCTATGAGGACAAGAAAATTTCTTTTCCTCTATAGGAATTCGTTGATCAGTACCGGATTAAGGGAAGGGGGGCAAAAGGGGGCAACTGCCCCGGGCAGCATGTCCGGGGGGTGGCAAAATAGGATTAAAAATTGATCCTTTTTTTTAATTTTTCATAGTGCCACTAAAATATAAATAAAAACATAACATTTAGAAATTATCAGATCACTTTTTTATACAGGTGGGTTTTATTAAACTGTTAATTCACAGAAAGTGAATTCAAAGCCTTTTTTATTTATTTTTTTATATTTTATATTTCCTTTCATATTTTTCTTTTCTAAATTGTAAAGATTTGAAAAGCTTGAATGATCACGAGTTGAAAACTTGTGACCTCGCTAGTAAACTTGTTGAAGATGAGTTCTCTACTGGAATCCTAGTTCTTCGTGACTGTTACAAAATTCAACAGTTAATTGTGAAGAAAGGAATCAACTGGATCTTCTAAACCTAATTCAAGACTAATGCTTTCCCAATATGTGCGTAGCTTTGAGAATTTACTTAACGCTCTCAACTGTATCAGCCAGCTGTGAAAGGAGTTTTAGTAAACTGAAGATAATTAACAACTATCTCAGATCAACAATGACTCAAGACAGATTGAAAAACTTCGCAATACTGTCTATAGAAAGCCAAGAGGCCAAATCAATAAATTATGAAGAAGCTATTAATTCATTTTCTGATGGAAAAACAAGGAAAGTAATTTTATAAAAATATCTGCATACAATACATTTCCAAAAGCATAACGAAAGGTAACTGTGATGACCATCATTGTTTGGGCAAAATGATAATGGTGGTTTTTAGTATGTTTTGTTTTTAATCGGTTTAATCAAATTTTAAAAATGCATGTACTTGTATGTCGTAGTACCATTCAGTAAAAAATATATGTGTTTTCATTTCAGTAAATTAGGTTTGGCCCACCATTAAAGAGACTGTTACTTTTATCCAGTTATTTATTATTGCATTAAATAGTGAAAAGCAGCTGCAGGGGTGGCGTGGGACTGACTTGATAAATTTCCTAGATCCGGCACTGTCGTTAATGATTTACATCTCATTACAAAATAACTTAAACCCCGTGAATAAACAATATAAAACATACTATATCTTTTTATTATACACTAGCTGTGCCCGGCCACGCGTTGCTGTGGCTCAGTCTGGTTAAATTTACTAACTTGAGGTTCCTAGATATGAAATTTATATTAAGATCGGAGAATATAAGACTTCCCACCCTTTCTCCCTCCCATTTACATTTCTAGTTCCAGGTTATTGCAATTCTGTAATTCGAATTTATATAAGGCCATTTATAACTCTATCACTTCAAAGTTCGTAAAAATTCATAAGACCATTATAAATCCCGAAACTCCCGTCGCTATTAAGCATAAAAATATTTTAGTTCCAGTTGTTGCACCATAATATTTGTGTAGTTCCCATTATCGCCATCCCATACATTTGTGCCGCTATTATGCACAACAATAGTTTAGTTCCAATTGTTGCACAACAATATTTGTATCGTTGCTATTGTCGCCACAAAGCTCCAATTGTTGCATAATAACATTTGTGTGGAATTCACTCCTTTTTATACCGTTTTACGTCCAACAGATGACACTGTTTTCACAGAAAGCATGTTTTTACCTGTCCCACCTGTGACATCTATATAATAAAAACACGCGCGTATTCGAATGCAACATTGTGTCCAAATTTCAAAGCAATCGGTGAAGAACTTTCAGAGATTTACGATTTTGAACAAACGAATATTTACATTTTTCATTATTTAGATTTTGTAATAATATGTAGTTCATTAACGAATTCCTATAGAGGAAAAGAAATTTTCCTGTCCTCATAGATCCTGAAGATCTGCAAAACAGATCGAAATATCGATAATAAAAAAGTTAGGAAAGAAGAATATGTGTTTTTTTGGAAAGAAGAATATGTGGAAAAATTAACTTATGTTTTTGCAGAAATTACATCTTAATACATGAAGGACACTGTGGGTTTTATAGAAATAAATGTAGGAAGTGATACTTCCACAATTAATATAGTAAGCTTTAAAATTATTTACTATACATTAATCAACCAATTGATTTGTAATTGATTAATTTAACAAGATTGAAAATAATTATTATTAGCTTGTACTAATTTAAAAACCCAGTTACTGGTTTTAGCAGGGCAATACTAAATAATATGCAAATATTTCATATTTAGAAATTATCACCTAATTATAATAGTTCTTGGGAATAATAGTTCTTCCAATTCAGGAAACAGTTCCATACAAGTTCACAATTACTTCTTTCCGTATTCTATTCTACAATGGTTCACCATTTATGTGACATAAAATAATAATATTCCTATTACACTTATTTTAGTGCTTAATGGTTTTTCCTTGTATGTAAATAACATATGCTTAAATGTTTAGGCTTTTCACCCGTGTGAAAACTACGCGAAATGGTTTCTCCCATATGCGAATAACATATACTTTAATGTTTTAGGCTTTTCACCCGTGTGAAAACTACGCGTAATGGTTTCTCACGTATGCGAATAATTCTATTCAATAATTTGAAACTAATTTCTATTAGTTATCAAATTTTCTTGCTTTGCAGTTAATGTCATTATAACTGATCTCTTATAATAGTCATTATTGGTTCTCTTCTTATCAAGCCTTTTAATGTAACCAAATATCTTTACTTGGATTAATATCACGATACAGTTTCTTTAACTTCTATCGTTATGCAAAGTTTTAATATTTACTTTCAACTACTATAGTTCACCCGATAATATGGACTTGAGATGTACAAGTAAATTTCATTCACAGTTCCACCTTTTATCACTCATGTGTGGAATTTTCCATTAGCTTCTTAACTTGACAATTTGCTGAGTTCAATTCTTCTTTAGTTTCCCTCAATGGACAATAAATAAATAATGTTCATTACTCACAGTAATTCGAGTGCGTTGCTTAAATTCTATTGCTGCTCGAGGTAAGACCACTTTGCCGTCTCGACGAAACCTGCGTCCGGCCATTCAAGCTTCCCGCTGCAGTCTGTTCCACCGTAATGATGACGTCGCCTCTCGCTGACGAATCCAAAACGTCACTTCTACACACGTCGATTGATACGACCTCTTTTGACACGCAACGTTAATACAATAACTGTTTAATCCATCGAAGTCGCCTTGACTTCGTTAATACTAAAATGAGAATTACTTTCTCGAACTAAAATGTGAACGACTGTTCACCATAACCAACGAAACGAAAATGGGTGATACTTAGTTGAATTCTGAGTTGCAAATGACATCCACTCCTACGTCATAGTGGATCGCTTAGGTAAACGGTTGAGGCTTGCTCCTCTCATTTTATACGATCAGGCTCTGACGTCACAAATATTTTAATATTTAAATTTCAATACTTTCACTTACTTTAAATACATTTAAAGCTCTATAAAAAATAATAATAATATTTATTTATTTTCTATAAATAAATAATTAATTCACTACAGACACTTCTCTCTTTATTCAGTTCTTCAGACAGTGATCAGTTTTCCAAAAAGATTTCTTGAAAAGAAAAGAAAAAAAGTTGATTTATTTGTATTGGATAAGCGATTGGGAAACATTACCGTTTCAAATATTTTTTACACTAATTATCTTAGTAAACTGAACCTTTACTAATATTTATCTTATGTACACTGTCCCTCCAAAGTGGATACTTTATTAGGTTCACCTACCTATTAGTGTTGGGCCTCCTTTAGCCCTCAAAATAGCCTCAATTCGTCGAGGCATGGATTCCACAAGATGCTGAAAACGTTGTTCAGGTACCATGCAGATATGAGAATGTCACGCAGTTCATGAAGATTTGATGGAGGTGTAGGCCTGGAGGGAATAGCCCGTTCCAGCTAATCCCATAAATTTTCAATCGGGCCGAGATCCGGGGACTGCGCGGGACACTGCAGCAAGAAAAAGTCATCGCCATGTTGTTGAAA
>JAFIDM010000001.1:1917942-1996088 GCA_023159025.1 Thereuonema tuberculata
TTGATATATAGTTTTCTTTTTTTATTCTAAATGTTATATTTGAGTTGCAATAACTTTTAGTTTCGTTATGAATGTACACGGTGTTCCGTCAGCGTGTTCAGATGGTTATTCTAAACAATAAATGTAACAGACACCTTAGATCTTCCATTTCGAAATATAACACGAAATATTGTAATTATTGTATTGTTAAGTTAAAGTTGCGATCAGGCCCAGAGGACCGCGCAATGCAGCTGGAGGGTAGGCTCCAGTGTTCAGAACCTACGGGACAAAGTTGAGGACGGGGGATCGGCCCGTCGCTCGCCCGCCTTTAACTCCCGGGAAAGAAACCCAGTACCCATTGTATAGAGGGCTGGGTAGACCCTAGGGCCCGTTTGGAGGAGAAAGAAGCTTGAAAAATTCCTGTCCTCCGCCGAGGCCGGGAATCGAACCCGTCACCTCCAACCCGCAGCCAAGCGCCCTTACCCACTCGGCTACCGGGCCCACAATTATTGTATTGTGAATACGTGAAATATCTGGTTTGACGCAATGCAAAGTCCGTCCTTGGTTTGTTTCTGTTATTTACCGACAGGGCGAATTAGTTGTTATAACGGATGATGTCATACTGCAAGATGCTTGTAATATACCATGGCCTATTGGGTCACCTGACCTATCACTATTTGTCGAGTTGTAAGAAATCAAGAACGTACATGAATGTCAGAAACAGTAAAAGTTATTATAGTCAATAACTGACGTTACCATTAGCATCCGCCATAACATTGAAAAAATAATTTAGGGTAAAGAAAAATTAGGAAGAAAATTATACAGTTGTAAAGAGCTCATCACATAGGGTAAAAAAGGGAAGAAAAAGTGAGACTAATAATTATGAAGTTATACGATTGGATAGACAAATGCTCAATATTGAAAAAGATAGGGATAACTGAAAAGAGAAAAGCTACTATTGATAGAAGAAGATATTTAAAGGTAGACAAGAGGAAAAAAGAAAATAAATCTTGTTAGAAATTATGGGATTAGAAACAAAGAAAGAAAACTGAACATCAATAATTTAGGACAAAGTAAAGATAAACGAAAAAGTATGGTTCTAAGTAAGGGAAAATAAAGGGGATACAAATGGATCAATGAGAGATATAGAAGTATTAAATTCTAAAGCGATTAAAAAGCCAGCTAATATTACGTCGTAAAAAAGAATCAATCAAGAAAACTAAAGGAATATGTGAGTAAAGATAATGAGTAAACTGAAAGACAATGAAAATCACGACAACGAGGGCCAGTGAGGATAAAGAATATCGAGAATGAAACAGTTCAGAGAAATTAAATAGTGCAGTAAAATTAAAACATTAAAAAAAAAAACAACAAGAGAAGAATTAATGAAGCCATAATTACATCGGAGTAATTCCTTTCTCACCATAATGAACTGTCTGCCGAGCGTCGTTGCATTAACTGTAACTGCCTCGGTGTCTCCTTACACCCGATGATGAAAATCGAACAAAAGTGGATTTTTGAAACTGTTGTGATTGTTTATTTACTTTTTTGTATTATTTTTAATAAAAAAATTTGCATATTCTGGTCACCTCCACATTTATAAAAGTAAATTCTTCTAGACAAATAAAGAGGAGAAAGAAAAAAAGATTCGGGAAAACTCCTTATGATAATCTGCCAATAATTGTTGTATGGAATAGAAATGGTTTGTGTAACAAATGTAAAGAAGAAATTGAAAATATGAAAGTTGACAGTGATATTTATAGAAATACGGATATTGAAGGAGGAGTTGTATGGATGGAAATAGGACACAGCAACGAAACTAAAGACGATGGGAAGTTATAAAAAAATAATAATCTGATACGACTGAAGATAGAATAGGAAAGGTGATTAGGAAAATGAAGAAAATGAGAATAAATAGCAGTGTTTAACAAAAACTTACTGATACCAATAATGAAATTTTTGAAGCAGACCGAAAAAGAAGAGGTTATTATTGTAATAGGTGATTTGCATGTAAGAATAGGGGAATTAAATTGCAAATGTATAAATGTCAGAGAAACGGAAGAAGAAAGAAGATTAATTTAAGACATTACAATTAAAGAGGAAAAAGTTAATGAGTTAGGAAAGAGAAAATAAGATTGAATTGTTGAATGAGAATCAAGATGTGGGAGGCAAAGGGTTCACAATGAACTCTGTAATTAACCTCTGTTTTATTATCGAAACATTTCTAAGTAGGAATTTTAGCTTTGAAATAATCGATATCAGATCAGACGCCGTCAGTAATAAGCAAAGAGAAAATATTACAAAGTTTAAATTAAGTGGGAAACGGATAGCATCAATGGAGGAGAATTTTGAGGATAAAAATGTATCGTAACAAAAATTTAATAGAGGGATTAAATGGATAAATGGAATTTGAAGAGAAAAAAAAAACTTTCACAAATATAAAAAGAGGAAATAAATGGTACGATAAGGAATGCACAGACTTGAAATTTCTGAGGAAATAGGAAAAAGACAGAAGAAAAAAGATATATTGAATTCAAAAGTAAGTTCAGCAAAATATATAAACAAAACTCACAAAAAATAATTTAACCCCATCATTAGCGGATGAGTTTAAAAAAAAAAAAAACTAATCAAGGCTTTTGGAATTTAATTAAAGAGTATAGAAGTAGTAATATAATATTAAGAATGTTTGTAATCCAGAAAAGCCTAATTTGTATTCTTTCTTACTTGAAGTCTGAAGAAGAGGTTTGTATAAGATACCTCGCAACATGTACATGTGACGAATATGAATTTTATAAATGTATTATAAAAATACTAGTTTTAATAAATTTACCACATTTAAAGATATAAACGATATCATTTTATTAAGTTACTAGGTTTGGTTCGAGGAGAAGAGATCCAATGAGATCGTATCTAATAATGAAAGAGAATGGGATTGGATGAAAAAAGAGCTAAACAAAAAATTAGGATTGTAGTTAAAAAGTTAAAAGATAGGAAAATAGCAGTAACAGATGGAATAAAATTATTTGTATAAAAATGGCTCCATAAAGAGGAGGAGTTACTGAATTGCTTAAACACCATTTGGAAGAAGGAAATAATTGCATATTGTTGGAGAGAGGAATTCTTATACCTATTTAAAAAACAGGAAATAGAAATGAACTAATAACCATTTAAATGCAAGTCTTATAATTTTTAGAGAAATATTGATGGACAGGATATGGTGTAATGAAAACCTTAGTGCAAAACAAGAAGATTTAGAAAACATTATTGAATAGTGGACCATTATCTATAAAATCGGACCATTACAAGCTGAGTTACACAACAATTTGTGCAGCTCCTGGCGGCCATCTTTAACGGCCGCCATTTTGGTTCCTGCACGGATTTGGAAGTGCCTTCCTATCTGAAAAGTCCCCTTTTGCCATCAACTGTTACCATAGCAAGTGGCAAATTCCAATCAAAAAGTGCATTTTTTTTTTGGTGTACCCACCGTGCTAATAGAAACACGAGCGCTTTCGGAAACTCAACGTTTCTTTGACGAGTCCTTTTTTTTTTACTTCCTTTTACTCGTCAAAGAAACATTGAGAGTTTTCGAAAGCGTTCATATTTCAATTGTAACTATATCTTATTTTATATTTTATGTGTTGTGGCCCAATTATGTTTTACATGATTTATTTTAGGATTTAAATTTATTTGGCTACAATTTTCTAATTTATTGCGTGTGTGTGCAAATTATAAATGAACTTTTATGACTCAATCTAATGGCCAAATCACACCATCCTATTTTTCATCATTGCTTTAATCCCAGATCCTATCATTGACGGTCTATGATTTGCATCTGTTGATCATTTTAATCACTGATCCCATCATTGAAAAAAATTTAGGAATTGTTCTAAAAGTAATGTTGTTTTTATTGATGGTCATTAGTGAGTTATAATCAGAAGAGACCCTATTGCCGAATGCAAAAGAGCCGGCCAGCGCCATTTTGGCCACCGTTTCGATTGAATCCAAAGCTATTAAGTATCACAGTGAGAAGATTATCTTTCGAAAATAAACAACATTATTACTGAAATAAATTAATTCTATGCGTCAGAATATGCAGATATCAACTTTTTAAAGAGATTTTTCATTTCTTATTGAAGCTTCATCACTCTCGCATAGGATTGTGGGATTGTCGCTTTTCGAATCGAACTTCACTCTGTTTCCGCTTAAATAGTAGAAATGCTAGAATACAATATACAATCAGTTTCGAACAGATTAACAGCTTGTTAAAAGTAATTTCAAATTCTACGGAAATTGCGTTGCCGAAACACGATTTTAGCCTTAAAAAAAGTCCGAAGTATCCGACAACACACGTCGTCTTTTCGTAATTGGGAAAGACTTGGAGTTGGCGCCAAAGTTTTCCAGCTCAACTCTGATTGGCTAACGCTCTGCCAATCATTTGCACTATTTCATCATATTTCTTCGATACGGTGAATAACAAATGATGGGAAAACAATGATGAAAAATATGATGGTGTGATTTGGCCATTAGCAATTATAATAAACATTACTATCAAGAATTAACAATTCTTTAATTATTGAAAAGAACTAAAACTATTTCTTTCACCATCAAATTTTTGTTGTTACTTTTGTGTACGAAAAAAATCAAATTTGATTTAATGTTAAACAATATTATTAAGAATTTGCTCTATATATTTTTTTTTAAAATGTATATAAAAATAAATTCTAAATTATTACCAATCAAGAAGTGAAGAATGCCTATGCGTTGAACATGCAAAAGGACCTCAAGAACTGAAAGGTTCAAAAAGTTTTTTTAAAAAAATACATATGTAGTCTTTATTTTCGATAGACCTTGAATTTTATCTGATAACATCTGAACTTTGTAAATAAAGATAATCCATTATCAACGAAACATAAAGAAAAAAATATTATTAAAAAAATGCCATTATATGAAAACAAAATAGATAAATAATAAAAAATTATCGCTAAGTTATCAGATGGTTTGATTGATATATAGTTTTCTTTTTTTATTCTAAATGTTATATTTGAGTTGGAATAACTTTTAATTTCGTTATGAATGTACAGGGTGTTCCGTTACGAAACTTCGTCAGCGTGTTCAGATGATTATTCTAAACCAGGGGTCTCCAAACTTTTCAGCCAGAGGGCCGCATTAACTGTCGTATAGCAGTTCGGGGGCCGACTACACACTCGAGGTCCAAATAAAAAAGAATCAATATATGGATGTTGTTTTTAATTATTTACTTAATATTATTTTATTCAGTTATTATTTAGTAACACACTGATACACTACACATGAACACCTGTATTAGTGGGAATGGTGAAATTGTTTCCTGGATGTCAAAATAGCAGACATTTCTGGCTTTAGATTTGATGTCCCTAACATCAACAGTGGCCTGAGATTATCATCGGACAAGTTTGTTCTCAAATTGTTCTTCATGTATTTCATTCTTGAAAAATGTTTGTTCGCATAGATGAGTTGTTCCACAGATTGAAAGGTATGTTGATGCAAAATTTTTCAGTTTAGGAAAGTCTTCCTTGGTCAAAAACTGGTAAAAACCTACCAGTCCTTCATTGAACTTGTCCCTAAGGAGGTCATCTGCTTGCAACTCGATGACCTCCAGCTGCAGCTCATCTGGGCAACTGGCCACATCTGCTTCAAATGGGTTTTGAAACAGTCTCACTTCTTCTGCCTTTGAATCCAATTCAGAAAACCGCTTTTGAAACTGCAGCTGGAGGTCTTTGATGATCTCGCATGCAAATGACGTGGGAACTCCGCTGTTGCTTCAGCCATGAAGACCTTGCACTGCTGAAAGTGCGTCATGTTGTTGGCCTGTACTTGTTCCTAAAACAAGACAAGTTTGGATCTGAAGGTCTTTAGGTGGGTATATAAATCAGAAAGTAGATTTCCCTCTCCTTTTAGTTTTAGGTTCAGAAAATTTAAATGACTTGTTATGTCTGCAGCAAAGGCCAATTTCCATATCCACTCTTCATCAGATAGTAATGGCTGTCGCTTGCCTTTACTTTCCAGGAAATCATCTATTTCCTTTCTTAACTTAAATACTCTGCTCAGAACTTTCTCACAACTTAGCCATCTTACTGCTGTGTAATATGGTAAGTCTTGCGATTCTGTGTCTGTATCTTTCAACATGTCTCTGAACTGTCTATGGTTGAGCCCATGTGACCTTATTAAATTCACCATCTTCACCACAGAATTCAGTACAGTGCTAATGTCCACATATTTAGCACAGAAAGCTTGCTGGTGAATAAAAATATGGTGCAGGAACATTAGTTTGGAATGTTTTTCTCATTACACATCTGCTTCACTTGTCCAACCAAGCCATTCTTTATGTCACTCATGTTCTTTCCTCCATCAACAGTTAGGCAACTGAGGTTAGTCCAGTCCAAGTTATAATCAGCAAATGTATTTTTTCAACTCATTGAATCTATCCTCTCCGGTAACAGTGCCATACGTGCTATGCAGGGAAGCCAGCTCTTGTATTATGTTCATGTCTTCATCAACACCTCTAATGAACACAAGCAGTTGAGAGGTGGAACAGTTGTCCAACGATTCAGCCATTGCAATTGAAAAATGGCGAAACTTGCTTGCATTTTTCGCTATTTGAGTCACAATGTTTTCACCATGTCTGCAACACGGCGGTCAATGGTATTTAGACCCAAAGCTACATTTTTAAATTGTTTCAACTTTTCTGGGCAAAGTTTCTCAGCCACCTTCAATAAACATTCCTTCACTACTTCACCATCTGTAAGCGGTTTGCCACTTTTAGCCAGGACATAGGCAACTTCATAACTGGCCTTAGTTAAGGATTCATTTTCATTAGAGGATTTACTGAACAATGTCCTCTGAGATGTGAGTTGATTTTGTAAGTTAGATTAATTAATTTTTCGGCAACGACTTTATCCTCCAACTATGCATATTTCTCCTGATGTTAGCTTTGATGATGACGGAGCAGGTTGTATTCCTTCATCACTGCCACGGTTTCGTTGCAAATCACACACAATGCTTTCTCGCCGGATTTGATAAAAAAGTATTTCAAACTCCATTCTTCTTGAAATTGCCAACGCTCATCGTCTGTTTTTCTTTTTCTCTTCTTAGCCATCGCTGGGCACTAAAATAAAGTGAATTCAACATGAATAAATAGTGAAATTGAAAGTATCTTGCACACAGTATCGCTCAAAAACCTGATTATGCGAACTAAACGTAGTTAGAGCTGCAAATGACCCGAAACAATTTTTAAAAATTCTTATGATTTCTTAAGTTAAACTTACCTGAACATAGTGTGCAAATAGAGAGATTGTTGCTTTTAATGTTTCCTCTTCAAAATATTCGAAAGATTCTTACTAAACTAACAACAGTCAACCGCAACTGGCAAACAAGCAGCAAACCATTTAAAAACTCCGCCACTAGATGGCGTTATATCATCTCATTGATTGTGAACGGAAGTAGAAAAAGTAAGCAGCGAATAAGATTTTGCAATGTAGTGATCGGCTGGAAAACATAACGTGCTACTGCGCGCCTCTACTTTAATTCGGTAAAAAAATAACGTCCACGTAAGCGGCGGCTAATCTTGGCAGGATACACGTAAATTTCCGTAATTTTTTTCCGTAGACAAAAAGGTCTCCACGGGCCGGATGAGAGAGTCTCGCGGGCCGCATCCGGCCCGCAGGCCGTAGTTTGGAGACCCCTGTTCTAAACAATAAATGTAACAGACACCTTAGATCTTCCATTTCGAAATATAACACGAAATATTGTAATTATTGTACTGTGAATACGTGAAATATCTAGTTTGACCCAATGCAAAGTCTGTCATTGGTTTGATTCTGTTATTTACGACAGGGTGAATTAGTTGTTGTAACGGATGATGTCCTACTGCAAGATGCCTGCAATGTATCATGGCCTCCAATCGATAGGCTTACAGTACGTCCCGGTTTGAAGGGTCTGTCTCGGTGTCCCATGCATTTAGCAAATTTGTCCCGGCTGACACGGAAATGTACCGAAATTTCCCGGTTTTGATCCAAGACCTAAATTCGAGTGAGAATTATGAATGATCAAACAAAGAAACCAGTAAAAGATAACGAAGATTATAAGTTTTTTGCCTCCTCGTTTACTTTAAATAAGTTTCTGATTTATGAGCTACTATTATTTCTCTTTTGTAACTGTAATATCACAGCATTTATATTTAGTGTTATTAATAGTAGTATAAAGAGAGTCCGCTAGATGTGTGTAAGGAGAGAGATCATCACAGAATTCAAGATTTTTTTCTTTCTTTACTTTCCAAACTTTCACTAGGTTTTTTTTTTTTTTTTGAGTGATGATGAAGATTTTATACAGAATAAAAGATGTGAGATAGGTTCTGTAATGAAACTAATTTTGATTCTAACGAGTATCAAAAACAAACCAACGCACAAGACAACATTAAGGATTAAGGTGATACTGTTCTTCATACAAGCACCTATGATACCTATTATTTAAAGGTTGTCCCGATTTGAGCCTAAGAAATTATCGTAAGCTTACTTCTAGATCACCCGTCCTAGATTTGTACGTGTTAGATTGGAAGAAATCAAGAGTTAGGGGAGACCGGGGCCAAGTGGACCTAGGGGTAGAGTGGACCGTTGACTTTAGTAATTCGTGTAGACGCTAGAATGCGCCAAAAATCGGAAAGAAGGTTGGTGCTATTGTGGCGCTGCTACCACAAAAGCGTCAGTGAATTCGGCTTATTGGTGACAGTGATGTGATCGATTGTTTTGTTTTTGTCTATGTAAGTAAATGTTTAGTGTTGGTTTTACTTTAATATTGCCGTTCAGCAATGCATTGAATAACATAACCGTAATATTCATATTGAAGGCGGCAATCTAAAGATCATTTTAAGCTGTAGTATGAATTGAATACTTAAAGTAGTCGATAGTTACAACTGAAGGAAACTCCAAAAAGGCGATGGGGCAGACCGAACGACACGGGGCACATTGGACCAGTGGTCCACTCTGCCCCGCTGTTATTACAATAAAATATTTTGGCACTATACATTATATTTTTTTCTATATTATATATTTATTAGGCCTATTATATTATATTGTATTATATTATTACATATTACATTTTTTTGTATATTTTTTTACGTAGGCTATTATATATTGTGTATAGCCTATATTATTAAAGGATATTACCCCTTTAGTAATTCCTCTCAGCAATTACCGTAATAGGGGAAGACTTCGTGCGAAGGCATCTTAATCTTCGAAAGTAGCCAATTTACACATTTAACTGTTATTAAATTCTAATTAAAAACTATGCAAACTGTCACGTTGTGGAATTGGCAACATGACACGATTAAAATCTTGGTCTCTGAGGGAATATATTTTGATTTTTAATAATTGTATTGTTGTAATTATGTATTTGGTAAAGTCTTGTATATTATTATTGTGATATTTCATGGTTAAATGTTATTTTAATTGTTTGAGCTTATTTAGAAAACAATATGTGCGAAAGAAAAAGAAAAACTTCGAAAAAACAGTTGTGCGCTGATTGAGTGATCACATGGTTTTATCTGTTTCGTTTCCCCATGGGAATAAAAAGGAGAAAAGTTAAGTACACTCTGGCGGGAAAAATCAGATCAGTTGATGAATCTGAAACACACGGGCAAAAAGTACACCCAATCAGTCTAAACATTTCAGGAGAGGGAGCGTATTCTAAAACACACACAATTACATCCCTAAGTGAACTAACACATTTTTCAGTAAGTGAAACTCTAAATTAAATATAAATTCTATATACACTTTGTTACATTAGAAAGCATTAAAAAATGGCATAAATAACAATATAATCTTAATAATCTTAATAGAGAACAAAAAAAGGTCAACGGCAATACTAACGGATACGCCAGTAAAAAAAGCTCTGCTAGTAGAGCAACGAAAATCTAAAGAAAGAAAAGAAAGAGTAGCAACGAAAAACATGACTCGGCCAACATTCTCTAAGAGCAACATAAACAAAAAACAAATAGAAGCAAAGGCAAAGGGATAAAGAGGAAACAATTACAGATGATTAGTGATGATGAAAATGATGAAGATGCTGTGTGGCTCTCCTGTTTGAAGAACTTTAAAAAAAGCAAACGATGGCAGGAGTGGATTCAATGTACGCAGTGCAAGAGATGGGCCCATAGTTCCTGGGTAGCCAATGATATTCGGGATTTATTTTACGAATGCCTCAACTGCAAAGAAGATTTCTCTAGTGAAACTGATTAATTAATTCAATGTAAACCTATTTTATATTATTCATTTACGACTTTCAACTGCATAATGATTATTTTAAATTTTCACTTGAATATGTAATACCTTAGGTAGTCTATGTTAAGTTAAACTTTATTTCATGATATCCTAAATGGCACGTTATTTTATATTCAATAAAAAACTTACTTTAAATGTTGTTATTCTTACCCGGACCAACGTGACCCATGGGGTGGTCCAGCCTGCCCCGTGGTCGGGGGCAGGCTGGACCACTCTACCATTTTTGCTTTGCGAATTAATATCAATTTTATTTATGAATATAATGAAATGAAATAAAGTATTTACATTCTTGAATAGTTCCCGATTCTGACAAAAATAAATGCAATGGAAAATCTCTTAACAAAAAAAAGAAAAAAATTCCACAAAAAAAAGTGGACCGCTCTGCCCCGGTCTCCCCTACAAGGTCAGAAACTGTTATAAGCTGTTGATAGCATCCGCCACGCCATGATATAGCTGATGAATCAATCATTTGCAATTTAGAATTCAGATTGAAATCTTTGCTTTACGAAATTTGAAGACCACCAGCTTCAAGTTTTGTGTGTTGGATTATATATGCCTAGTTTTGTGGTATTATGTATTCATGACTACTTATTAACTTAATTCAATATATTTTAATATATGTTATGTTTATACTTTAACTCAACATTTCAGATTTTGCTCTTTTAATAATTTTTTAAATATTTTTAATAACATTTTAAATTAGTTTAGCAATTTAATTGTTCTTTTTGTAATTTAAATTTGATAATTTAAATTTAGATAATTTGGTAGAATTTAGCTATTAAATTGAATAGTTTAATTTTAATTTTGAATTTAAATTTAGATGATTTGGTAAATTTTAATAAGCAATAGAAAGGATGGTCCACTTTTTGTTGCTTCATTTTATATTTAATCAAATTAATCATTTTGGTTTGTTTTTAAATTTTAGATAGTTAGGATAAAATCTTTTAATTTTAAATTTAGATTTATATTTTAATTTTTAAGATTAATATTTAGGTAAATTTTAAATTTTGAAAGAGCAAAGTCTTATTATGTTGCGCTTTAGTTTCTAAATTATTTCCAAATTACGCCACTGAAGAAGTGGGGATATTCAAATTATATCTCCATGGAAACCACGATTTGTTTTTTGTTATTGGCAAATTTTAAAACAGTGATTAGTTTTTTTGATATTGGTGTTTCAAATCACAAATCACTCTCTGGCAATTATATATATATATAGATAGATAGATAGTTTTCCCATTTTCTGCTAAATCACCATAAGCATGATTTAATAAATCCTTAATTAGATATGTTTATTTTAATTAATTCTTATCAACTGTTTAAAAATTAAACAATATTTGAACTAAAATTATTTCTTATTTTCGTTTTAATATAAATCTTATAAATACCTGAAAAATAAGCTTTTGTACTAACAAGAATTAAACAAAGAACAAATAAAAGTCATTTCTCTCAATTATTTCTGAAATTATAGCAGAAATATACGGTTTTATATTTATAAATAATAATTTTCATGTATCATGGGTTCTATGTCTGTTTAACGATCCAATCTATTTTCTTTCAATTCGTTATTTCCCTTGGATGAGTGGAGTTGTTTCCATAGAAACCATAGATAAGTAGTTGAAATTCTTCGAAACCTTCTCTTGTTAATAAATTCGTCTCTGGAGCATTTGATCAATTTTACTTATGATAAAACAGTCGCGATTATCGTATTGTGTAAGTTATGAAAAAATATGTCGTAATGAGTTTAATAGAAAGTTATTTTGGATCTATTTTTCCAGTTCCTGTAATAAACAATTAGCAAATTATAACATCAAACTTCATTTCGAATCCTTTAAATTATCGAATAAGAAAATGGCAATATTGATACATTAATTTTTCACCAGTAGCCATTTGATTGATTATTTTCTCATCCGTTGGAGGACGCTTTTGTGTGTGTGTTTTTTTACACATGCTTTTGTTTATTTATTTATTACTCTACATGATCCGTTCAGAAAATCAACACTTGTAATGACTTGTTTAACGTTGAGAACTTGAACCAAATACATCATGTATACTTTCTAAATATGTTCTCAATAAAGCTGCTAGCTGAGGATGACTGTGAATGATTATAGAAGGTCGAAACTGTTGTGTTTCAAATTCGTTTTAACGTTTTCCTTGTTTTTTAACATTTAAATGTGAATGTATGTTTTTTTTTTTTTTTAATTTTGAGTAAATATTAATTAACTCAAATAATTAATTTATTTCAATATCTAATCAACACAAACAATCACATAATACACAAAGAAATCTTTCTCCATAGTTTCAAAAATATGCAGTTTGCTTGTTTTTTCCTTTCTTTCTTTAAAGTTATCCGTGATTCAAACAATGGAGGAATAATAATTTTCAATCTTCATCTGACAGTAAAGATGAACACAAAGATTTTGAAACATCCCTAAAATAACGTTTCTATCTATGTCATTTCAGTGATAAAGAAATCAACTTCAAAGATAATTAGTTTTTTTTCCTTTGTATCTGTAATCGTATCTGTAACATTGAAAGTTTCATTTTATAAGTTCCATTTTAGACATCTTACTAATAAACCTGTTAAGTCAAATTTTTAGTGATCAGGTGACCTTGGATTCTGAGGTCACTTTTTCAGTCACGTGATCTTTGATCGTGACCGGACTACTTGTAAAAAGTTCATCTCAATGAGAGATGTCATTAATTGTCACACTTTCATTTTGATCATCTTAAATGAACGGTTTTGATGTTGACTTTACGTCACGTAACTTCCGGTTGACCCATGTCGATGAAAAATAAAATACAGCCATCCTCAATAATTAAACCTAACATTTGACACCTGATTTGTATTTCTGTGTCTTATGGTTTCATAAGAGTAGCTGGTAAAAAAAAATAATGTTTTCTTTTACATATATACCTAAATAGACTAGCAAACCATGTTTTTTTTTTTTTTTTTTTAGCAATTTTTAGTACAATTTTTAGAGGCTTTCCTGTCACCCACTCGGCTTCCCTGCTAACCGAAAAAAAAATGATCTCTGAATCCAAGCTGACGTGCCAGTCGTGTGAGTTTGTGTGTGATGAGAATGTGTAACAGGGAAGTCGACCAATAATGAATAGTTTAGCCTTTGACCTTACCTCACATGTGACTTACGGTTGACCCACATCGATGAAAAATGAAATGTAGGCATTCTCAATTTTATACCTAACATTTGACATCCTATTTGTATTTCTGTCTTTTATCGTTTCGGAGTAGTGATAGAAAATGAAATATAGGCATCCTCAATAGTATGTCTAACATTTGACACCTTATTTGTATTTAAGAAAAACAGGAAACACGCACAAATAATGGTAAAAAATAAAAGTTATATTTAAACAGATAAATGTATATGATTAATTTCGGCTACTTCACGTAGCCCTTGTCAAATGTGATATATATATATATATATATATATATATATAAAATCTCACAATATATACGAAAGTGTTGGATCGTCGTCACAAAAGGAGCCAGTCACGGTGATCTTCGCTATGATAACTGGAAAACGTCCCACTGGGCACACCTGTTGCTGTCTGTCGGGGATGCCGGTTTACAGGGAAAATTTCCGTGTCTTATCGTTTCGGAGGGCAGAAAAACCTAATGTTTTCTTTTAAATAAATAGATAGATATCCAGTTTTAAATTCAGTCTGAAGCAGAGTCGTAATAAAGAAAAATTGTAGTTATTAATAAATTAACTTAGCTAAATTTTACCCTTGCTTAACTATGTCCTGTTTCATAGAATGTTGAGACGCGTTGCTCGATAGAAACTCGAGTCACTGCAAATATAAATAATTAGTGAAAAAAAGAATTGATTGTAATTGAGCAGACAATGAAAAGCTGGACTGAGGTCTTGTTAATTGTTTTCAATTGCAATTTAAGATAACGTTTGTTTAGTTTTTATTCAGTTTAATAAAAGTTGTGCTGTTAATGAAAAACAGTTGTTTACTTTTTAGAGTCAAAGTCGATTCTGAATTTATCAGTCATTTCGAAGTATTGACAGAATATCTTTGCCTATAAGTGGTAAGATGCTATTTAAAGGGTAACATCCTTTACTGTCAGATCAAGATTTAACATCGTCTGCCTATTAAATTTATTACAACTGTGATTATCTATAGTTCCAAGTAGTTTTCAGCTGTAGACCTTAAGGTGACAGCTTTAATCTCTAAGGAATACGTTATTGGATTCAGAACCAAAATGAAAAATAGACACTGATCCAATGAACCAATTCCTATAAACAATCAATGAGAGCATTTGTAAAAGTCAGCGAAATAATGTAACAATGAAAAGGTAGATGAAAGAAACTTCATATTTAAGTAGAATTAACAGTTATTTTTCACTTCCTGTAAGAGAATGCATTAAAGAAAACGTTGTGATTTAAAGATTCTCTTTTACAAGAGCAGCTACAAATGAAGATATTCTGCCACCAATAATAAGCTAATTGGTTAACTAATGATTACTAAAAAGCCTAACCGGTTCACTGAAGTTATATGTCATCACCTAATACACCTAGTGAAGGACGTCTACTGCTGTCCTTCAGATTAACAATTTTTTACATCTTTCACGATACACCTGGTTCTTCAAAAAAAATCCATAATCAGAAATCATATGAGTTGAGATCGGGTGATAGGGAAGGCCAAGTTGTTGGAATTAGACAAGTTGTCTGGAAATAAGTGCTGCCATAACAAACTTTGAACACAACGGGTAATGTGTGGTTGTGCACAATCTTGCATGAATTTTGGTTTCCTGAAGGCACTCGCGTTCTTGAAGCGCCAACATATCGTAATATCGATGTTCAGTTATGGAACAGGTGCTGGGCTCAGTTGAAGTTGCCTCTTAAAAAGAAAAGCCCAATGATTAATTAGCCTTAAATCTTTGGAGAATGGTCACTTTGCGACAGTTGCGGTATTCACGTGTCCATTTAAGCAAAAGCGAGGTTCCATGGCCGAGTGATAGCAACTGTCATTCGCTCCAGGAACTGAAACGCAAATGTTACACGAATTTCTGCGTCACCGTCTGTAGCTGCTTCAGAGCCCTCTACATAGAGGAACCTTACATGCCTGTATTTAATAACCGGTACATGAATATTAAAAACTATAAATTCTTTCCAACTTATAAATTCTACTTTCCAACTTATACAAGATTTTTACCAAAATAATTACCATCAGACTCACCCCCACATTAGACAATGGCCAACCAATAGAACAAGCGGGATTCCGGAAAGGATACAGTACAATAGACCATATACATACACTAAGACAAATTATAGAAAAACGAACGGAATTCCAAAGACCTCTCTGCTTGGCTTTTATTGACTATGAAAAAGCCTTTGATTCCATCAAGACCGAGGCAATAGTGGAATGCTTGTCCAAACTAGAAATAGAGAGAACATACATTGATCTGATACAAAATATTTACAACAAGGCAAGAGCAACTTTTACTCTAAATGAAATTAGCGGAACCATAAACCTAGAAAAGGGAATCAGACAGGGCGACTCCCTATCCCCAAAGTTGTTTACTGCTGCACTTGATCTTATTTTCAATAGATTAAACTGGAAGGGGTAAGGAATTAAAATAAATCAAAAGAGGATTTCCCATCTAAGATATGCAGATGACATAGTAATTATATCAAGAGATCCCCAGCAGCTGGAGAAAATGTTAATAGATATAAACCAAGAAAGCAAAATCATAGGATTAAAAATTAATAAAGAAAAAACCAAATTAATGTTCAACAAATTTGTGAAACCAAGGAATATTCAGTTGGAAAATCAAGATGTCGAAATTGTAGAAACATTTAACTACCTAGGACAAATATTACAGATTAATGGGGGGATGGAAAAGGAAATCAAAAGAAGAATTCAACTTTCATGGATGGCTTTCAAGAAAATGGGGTATATTTTTAAAGCAGACATACCTATAAGCCTAAAAAGACAAGCCTACAACCAGTGTGTCCTACCTGTATTAACATATGCCGGAGAAACATGGACAACGACTAAAAACCAAGAAAATAAGATTAGGGTTTCTCAGAGACGTATGGAAAGAAACATGTTAAATATAACATTGAGAGATATGAAGAAAAACACATGGATCAGACAACAGACCAAGATACAGGACGCAGTTATATATCTAAAGAAGTCAAAGTGGAGGTGGGCAGGACACCTGGCCAGAAAGACTAGGGAAAACTGGACGAGCCTGACCACGTTTTGGAAACCCTCCACAGGTCAAAGGAAGAGAGGAAGACCAAAGGGCAGATGGAAGGATGAGATGGAGAAGTTTGCGGGGAAGAGATGGAGAAGTAAAGCTGATGACCGTAAACGATGGAGATGTATGGGGGAGGCCTTCGTCCAGCAGTGGACTGATAAAGGCTGAATGAATGAAAGATGATGATAAATTCTTACTTTCATCAAATCTTTTATTATAACAAAAAAAATTAAATATATTTTTTTGTTACACTAAAAGATTAGATCTAAAACTAAAATTAAAATTCCATTAAGAAAAATCATTCATTTATTCTCTAAATAACGATGTGCGTTTAATTGCAGAGAGTTACTTTAAAAAAATGATTGACTAAAAGCAGATCTGAACTGAATAAAAATCTATGAAACACATCAAGTATGCAGTTGACTTGACTTTGAACAAAATGTGATTAAGTTAATTGTACATCTGATGTAGTCAGTAAAAAATGAGAAGGATGTTATTTTGTTTTCTCTTTACCCCCTCCCCCCGCTGAACATTACGCTAAAACAGTAACACAGATTGGGTCGATAATAAGGGTAGTTTCACTTCAACAGAAAGACATCTTTATTAGTAGTAATATTTGGAAGACTCATTGTGAAAACAAATCGCACGAATTTTTGTCATTTTAAGTCAGAAAATTACCTTAACATATACAGTATATTCGTAATGACGACCAATATCCTCAACAATGGGCATTGAAAAGCATCATTTGGTTTCCTATTGTCTGCTAGGAGAGTATAGAAGTAGTAGTCTGGCTCTTGTAGTTGGTAGATCTTTTAAAGTTATCTAGGATCCACCTCAGGAAAGCGATCTATCAGAAGTGAAAATACAGGTATTGTCTACAGATTCATTCCTGGAAGAATGACTGATAAAAAATTAAATCAGCAACAAGATTTAAACGTTCGATTTCAACGGATCAATGGAACTGAATCTAATATCAATGACATTTAATTGAATGAAATCTGATTTATTGGGATTCTATTATCTTCCATTTGAATTATGTTTTGACCTATTTGTCATTGAAAGTTTTTTGACCTCAAGTAATTTTTTTTTAACTTTTTATTTTTGAAATAAAATCTTTAACCCAATTTTTTCTAACACTTGTGGAACCCATTCAGTATTTGACGTTTCTGTTCCATTTCTGTTGAAATCAGATATTTTTATTGGATGAATGTCAACTTTCTAATAATTCTCGCGACGACCCAAATTGAATGAGAACGAAGTTGTTTCATAAAATTATTCTAAACAAACAAAAGATGAAGAGGTCAGATATTTAGGACATTAAGCTGACATTTTAAATTTATTATTTACAAATTTGAGGTTATTAATATTTCAGGTTATTAAAAATTATTTTATATTTGAGATAATTTAATTCCAATATTTATTTTCAAGTCTCATCATTAACCAACAACCTAAAAATCAATGTTTGCTTCCTATGTCGATCCTAGTAGATCCCAAGATCTTGTTTCGATTGAAAACAGTTCCACCATCGTACGTTAAATGACAGTTAAAGGAATGCCAAAATAAAACTGTTGACCATAGTGACCAAGCAGGGTCGGATCTAGGTACCGCCAGTCCCCGCATTGCGGGGGGGGGGGGTTGAAAAGGGGGGGGGGGGGCCCGCACCGTGGCCTGGGTGTGGCTCGAAATAGCTCGGTAAGGCCGGTGAAGGATTTTTGCTGGGAGGCCAACAATTTTTAGATCCGGCCCTGCAACCAAGTAGGTGTTTCATTTTCGGTGATTTCCTGAAAGGCGGTAACTGACCGCAGATCGGTTTTTGGTCATTTCTAGAAGTCATGTGTCTATTGAACCAGGAATATTTTTTTTTGGGGGGGAGACCTGAATCTCTTAGTTTTGGTTAACCTATATTAATGTAGAACCTAAGCTTTTTTTAAGCGACCTATGTTCTCAAAGCACATAGTTCTTCGTGGGGGAGGAAAAAAAAGGGTAGGGGAGGAATTCCTTTTATTTGCGGTCATTTACTATTTTACAGAAAATCGCCGAAGATGAAATACGTCGCTGAAGAGTCGTGTAAAAAATGAAACCAGTTTATTTTTTCTTTGACATTCCCTTAACTCCCATTTAGCTTACAGCGGTTGAAATGTTGGCTGCTGTTTTCAATGACCAAATTACAAAAACCAATATATTTCTTTTCTTTCCTATTATGTATTATTTTAGTCTTGATGCCTCCTGTCTTTCTTGGTCAAAAAATAACAGGATGAATTAGTGACTTCTATTTATTGGCTCCCATATAACGCGAAATCACTTGATCGTCATCTCCGAACAATGGATGCCAAAATAATAAAAAAAGGAGTTGACAATGCTTTGTCCATTTTGATTTTTTTTAAGAAGGAAAGTGAAGCTAATTGGGTTCCTGCACAATCGCCTCGAACACCGCGTTCTGCCGTCTGCTCGCTGGGTTGTGCTCTCCTCGATCCACTGGCGCCAATAACGTCTGATTGCCGAGTCCCAAATGAGGGGCGATTTGATTAATCCCTTTCAGTCCAATCTTCTCTTAAACTCTCTCAGCTGATCGTAATGTGACGTCACAGTCAGTGGATGTTAAGGCAACAGCAAACTATTGTCACAATAAATTGTCCCTTTGATCTTGAAAGCGAACCTTCCTCGATTCCTATTGGCCACTGCTTTATTGGCTGTGATTTTCTAATCATTTGCATATTAGGCTCTAAAGTATTTGAGGGCTAAGTTTCGCGGTGATTGGATAATTTTCTCGGGGTGCTTCTTTTTTTCTAAAAAAAAATAAAAAAAAAAATAGAAAATTGAAAAGTTTAAGCTTTTTGGGACACAGATTTTGGCCTTTTTGTGTGAAGAACGGTTAATAACGAGAAGAAAGTATTGAGATCAAAATTGAAGTTGTTAAAATGAAGATCAATTTTAAAAAAAAAAAAAAGTTGGATGATATTGATTAATTCAAAGACAGGATAAAAATTTTGAAGAGAAACGGAATGATATCAAAAGTTATAGTATTAAGCACTGTTGTTAAGCATTATTAATTGAGAAGGTTTTTCAGGAGCAGTGCAAGTAAGAACAGGTTTTGGTAAAAATGATTGGTTAAAGAAATTGTTTTTCTCCATTGAAGACAAATGTGTGACAGCTGAGAGGTTTATAAAATAATAAGAGATAAAATAAAGACATGCCAGTGACTTTTGTTACTCAGATGATAAAAATATGTTAATTCTAACTTTTGAATTCATCAACACAACTTTATACATTTGTCAATTATAGGATAAAATTATTGGATGTTGTTAAAATTTGAATAAAATTATTGGATCGCCAATATCTGAAGTGAAAAGGTTCGTTTAGTTCTCGTAGGTTTTGATTTTCTTCTCATTTACAAGGAAACAACTAAAAGAATTTAGACGGTTACAAACAATCCCCAAAATTAAATGACAGTTTCTAAAATATTAGAAAATGAAATCGTTAAAGTATTAATTTTAAAAATTAATCTTAATATTTTACAATTAATTCAGCCTTACTAACAAGTAAAGGGCACAATAGTGTCACCGGAGTTGCTGGTTAAGACCATGTGCATTCGAAAGATCTTCGATAACTAAGTCAACCAGCAGAATTGAAACGTAGTGTGGCAGACAGCCAGGAATATAGGAACTGTGAGAGGTCAAAGTTAACATGTTGATGGGAAATTACTGATAAGTCACTGCAAGAGGTTTATAAGTAGCCTACAACGTTAGATAAGGATGGGACAGACAAAATAAGCAGATATTGATTGGAAAATAAACAGGAAATGTCTATTGATCAGCTTCAAATCAGATACAATTGATGTGAAGTTCAGAGAACAGGACGTGCGAAAGGCAGATACTCTGTTCACTGACAAAGTAAAGGGTACGACTGTGTCACCGGAGTTGCCGGGCAAGTGGCACCTTTCCTGAAACCTTGTTCCAGAGGGAGTTCACTGGTCGAGTTTTCCGGGCAGACAGACAGAAGAGAGGAGGAGGAGATGGCCAAGTCCGAGAACTGGTCAGCCTGCCGGACACACGCAGAGCACCTCTTTGTGCTGCCTCTCACTTCTCTTTTTTTTCTCTTTGCCTCTCCAAATCTCTCTTCTTCTCTCTCACTCACCTTCTTACACTCTCCTCACATTCGATCGTCAATGACAGGTGCTTCAAGTGTGACAACATTGCATTCGTTAAATGTGCTCACTGTAAACAGAGTATCTGCCTTTCGCACGCCATCTTCTCTGAACTTCACATCGATTGTATCTGATTTGAAGCTGATCAATAACAATTTCCTGCTTATTTTCCAATTAATATCTGCTTATTGTGTCTGTCTTATCCTTATCTAAGGTTGCAGGCTACTTATAAGTGATTTTCCATAATCCACCATGTTAACTTTGACCTCTCATAGCTCCTATATCCCTGGCTGTCTGCCGCTAAAATTTTGCTGGTTGGCTTAGTTACGGAAAATCTTTCGAATGCAAAAGGTCTGAACCGACAACTCCGGTGATGCTATCGTGCCTTTACTTGTAAAAAAAATTCTCTTGTGTTTGAAGGTCTTGGAGTTATTACATAATTATTTTAAAAAAATAATATAATGTTTTAAATACATGTATTTCAAAGGTGACAGTATATATGTTTATAAATGACATTTGTTTTCAAAATTATTCCATATCGCAGGTACAGTAGATTAGGAGTATAAACGCCAATTGGAGTAGATTTAAATATAATATATTAGGATTAATAACTTAAATAATAGTATTTAGGTTATTATCGTAGTAAAGAGTAATATAACAAACATAGTAATAACATGAAGTAATTATGAATATTATCACAATATTAAACAAAAGATAGATATTTTATTAAAATTGGAATAAATTTATTCAAACTTAAACTTATTTAATGGGTGTTTTTCTGAAGAAATTTTATAAATTCTATTTATAATTTTTCATGAAATCAAAATCATTAAATACAATTATACAAATTGTAATAAAAATGATATTAAATACAGTTATAAAGTCAGAATTATGTAAAGTTGCAATTAAGAAATAATTATAAAATCTACTAAGTAATTTAAAATGTTCTAAGGATCGACCGGCTTAGATATATGTCTCTTTCATGTTAGCAGCGTGGGCCACAGGTACTGATGGGAATTTATTACCATCAAGCAGAAGCCAGCTTTCAAACTAACTTTAGAGAAATCAATGAACAAACGCCACTCTGTGGGCTGATATTCATGACCAAGGGTCTCTAAAATAACAAACATCTTTACAAATCACTAGACCATTTCTTCACAAAAATGATCTTTAATATTCAGAGTCACGATTACGAAAATAGCCTATTTTGGTATCTTTGTAGAAGATTCCATTCTTTAAGCCGGAAACAATAGACTTTCAGATTGTTTTTTAGATACGTTCAAATCTCGTACAAGATCTTTTTGAGTTAATAAATATCGTTCAGGCAAAAAGCTTGCTTCAAAATTTGGATCATCACATAAGGAGTCTCTTTCCTGTTCTACATAACTTCCATCAGAATATGAGTTATTGTCCCTGAACGTCGTATGTTCTGGAGGTTTAGATATGGGTAGCTCTTCACTGTGTGGCACTGGCCTGATTGCAGATGGTAAAATTGGGATAAATCACTGTATGTTTTGCTTTAGATGTAATCCGTTTAATATTTGTTAAGCAGAAATAAAATCGAAGGAGTGGTCTTTTGGTTTCCTCCAAACCATAGGGCTAGCAGATGGCTTATGGCGCGAAGTTCTCCATGCAGTGAGAAGCGTAGCACACGATATAGTACATGTGCGATACCCTTACCCTTTCTTGGTCCCCACTTTGCACCCAAAATAAATGAAATATGTTGCACAACTGTATCTCCCTGTGTTTGTAAGCGTATCCCATGTGGAACCTACAAAAGAGGGATCGCGAAACAACCGTTTTTCCGTTTGACGTACAATAACGTTGGTAAAGTAGGTTAGACACACGAAAGTCTACAACAAAATTAGTAGAACATTTATTTCTGAACAAAACGGTGCAAATACAGTATACAGAAAGTTAATAGATGTTCGATTATTAGCATTTACATCCAAGCGACAATGACCATCGCTTGGAGTACTGCAATTGGTTAAACACTCATTGTCAACTCTGCAAGTACATTTTATTTACCGATGAATCACAGTTCACTCGTGATGGTATTAACAATTTATGAAATCTACAATACATGGAGAGAGGTGAACCCTCATGCAACAGTGGAACGCAACTTTCAACAGTGCTTTAGCATTACTGTATGGTGTGGTATTATTCATGATCAACTGATTGGTCCGTTTATTTTCCAAGAGCGCTTAACAGGTCTGGTGTACTTACAGTTTCTGCAAGAAGAATTACCGACATTGCTTGAAGATGTTTCTGTTGCAAAGCGACGCCGGATGTACTTCCAACACGATGGAGCAACGCCACATTTTTCAAATAATGTTTCCACCTATTTAAATCACCAATTCCCAAATGAATGGATCGGTCGTAGAGGTCTTATACAGTGGCCACCCAGGTCACCAGACCATACACCGATGGATTTTTGCATATGGGGATGGATGAAGGAAAAGGTTTACGCGGTCAAAGTAAACTCCCGTGAAGCGTTACTTGCCCGTATTAATGAAGCATTTACGCAGTTAAAGGACAGCCCTGTTGAACTAAAACAGCAACAAGAGCAATCGTTAAACGTGCCGAAAAATGCATTGAGGTTGATGGAAACATTTTTGAGATTTTACTGTAATTTTATTGATTAGGTGTAGAGTAATATTTTTCAGTTCAATTTACTTTGCACTGTTCTCCATAACAGTTCATTTAATCGAACCTATTAACTTTCTGTACACTGCATTTGCACCGTTTTGTTCAGAAATAAATGTTCTACGCATTTTGTTGTACACTTTGTGTGTCTAACCTACTTTACCAACGTTAAAAACGATTGTTTCGCGATCCCTCTTTTGTAGGTTCCACGTGGGATACGGTAACAAACAAAGAGAGATACAGTTCTACGACTTGTTTCATTCGATTTTTCAGGTCAACAACCATTTGAAACCACTGATTTCGTCCCTTAATTTACCTTCCCAGACTTCCAGCAAGTCTTCCGTTCACCCAGGGTACTAAATTATGGGCGAAATCTTTCGCTAGCCGTAACTCGCTACCGAAGCATTTCCGGACCTATGTTTATATAACTTTGTTTCTTTATTTTTACATGTAGAATGAGCTCCCGAATGAGCTCCTGTATAATAGAAACTGTCAGGGTGGTTTCTTGGCGCATGGAAATCTAACTACAACACTATAAATCTTATAGCCTAAATGTATCACCAACAGCAAAAAATAAAAATAAAAACAAAGCACTTAATAGCCGTGTTATCACTTTCATATCCAACTCACTGCTCTTCCTGATGGAACAGTGCCACATTAAACATGTCCTTACATGTCGGAGGATGAATGAAGCTGCACAGTCATGTCTCTCCATTACTCAGTACGAATATAAACCTTTCTTCAGAGTATTTACATAACCACATAATTCTTATAATAAATAGAGAACATTCACCTAGTAAAGTAGAAAAGATGACGAAAAACCCAAAAACTTCTTACACTGAAAAAAAGATTGTTACAGAAAAACTGTGGATGATGAAGAAATTCTAATTAAATATTTGAATTCAGCATAAAAAGTTACTTTAAGGACACCTATTAGTCTTCTTGAGACAAAAATCATGTTGACCAATGTTATCAGCTTTCTTCTTAAAAAATTAAAATAGGATAAGGTTTTGCCCAATTATCAAGCCTAAGGGACTGAGCGCACTACTCCGCCTTCCCTTACGATAATTGCCTTAATATATTAATAAGATAATTGATGTAGTTGCGTCTCCAAGGTCACAAGAATTGAGTCTCTTAAGACGTAACGGAGATCTTCAAGTCAACGAAGATCTACGTCCGTGTAAACGCCAGCCAATCCGATCGTGTGTATGAAGCAACAGCCAATCAGAGAGCACTAAACACTCAAGAAAGATCCATTTTGAAATTTTTAGAGGATTTTCAAAATGGATACCAAGTTCGGCGAACGCATGAGATTGAATTATTCAAGTTTAAATACTTGCTAAAGAAGTGGATTTTTTTTTTTTTTAATAAAATTTAACCTGCATGCATAATTTCTGAAATAATAAATAAAAAGGCCAACACACTAGACTAGTTTAAAAAATATTTAACACATTAAAAAATACAGAGGACACAACCGGTTTCGCCTCCTTTATAAGGCTTTGACGAGTGAAAAATTTTTTTGGAAAAACATGGATATTTAAGGTCTTGTAAAGTCCCTTGGAATCATGGGAGGATGGGTGGTGCCATCTATCGGTAGGAATGAACTCTGCTGGAGCCCTCGATGGGAGGAAACGTGAACCTGCATGAGAATCGTCTGCTACATGAAGTCCACCAGGAAACGCCGTAAGGGAAGATCTGGAAAAAAAAACAAAAAAAAAACACACAAACAAACAAATTGGCTGACGAAACTAAGGGGGATTATGAGCAATGTCTCTGCCTCGTTCATCGAAACCATATTGATAAATGGCCCGAACCGAAACGCAATCATTATAACAATGAGTAGTGGTCAAGATGTGGATGGACTCCTTGCATTTGCGAAGGAAATGATTAATTTCATTGCAAATGATGAGAGGGTGGGCCCAATCTATAGCATGCCCCGTGCTAGCGACATGTAAATAAGTTAAATAATTATCATCTCTATTTCTAACAGCGGCTTCGTGCTGCGCTATGCGGGTATTAATTGCTTGACGAGTTTCCCCCAAGTAAAGGCAGGAAAAACCTAAACACTGCAAAGCGTAAACAACGCCTCTGGGATTCGAACGGCGTGGGACTGTTGGCCCGGGTCTAAGAAACATAGAAATGCGATTATTAGATGGAGCAGTTAAAGAAATGTTGTAGGGACGTAACAACTTTCTTAAGGTTGGGAATATTACAGTATGAAAAGGAATGGAAACATACTGGGTGTTATTGTTTCCTACAGTAACAGCAGATGTATAAATATTGGACAGGGCTCTAGCAAGATGCGTACTAATGAATTGTGGGGGGTAATCATTATCAAGCAAAATGTTGCGAATAGTAAGCAACTCGGTATTAAAGCTGTGTAAAGAACAGGATAATCTAAAGGCTCTACGCGCCGCCATGCTGATTACGTTGATTTTGAAGGAAATCGGACATGCAGAAAGAAAATTTAAGGTTAGACCTTTATCTGCAGCTTTTCGAAAAACCTAGGTATGAAAGGAACTATCTCTGCGTTGAACTAATACGTCAAGAAAGGCAATGCCGTTATTGGCTTCTTTTTCAAGTTTAAACTTAATGTTGTCATGAATATTGTCGATAATGTCAAGAATGCTCAATTGGGTAGAATTGTCCGTATAAAAAATTAACGGCAGTAAAGCGGGATATGTAACATCCCCTCATGAAAAATGGGGAAGGCTACATCTTCAATGTAAATCATACAGAATTCCGCAAGAATGGCGGAGGTGGACAAACCCATAAACAAACCGGTAGTCTGCCTATAATATCTATTACCAAACATAATGAACTGCATTTTGAATAATGTTTCAAAGGCACCACATTACGAAAGGATGGGGAATTTAAATAATTATTGTAATCTCTAATCTCTCTGATATGGGAGAGGGCTTTGCAAACTAAATCAAAAGAAATAGAAGTAAATAATGAATCAACATCTAAAGAAAAAAAGGAAAAATTGGGAATGTATTGTAAAACCCTAATTTTATCTACGAAATTCTGGCTGTTACTAACGGCAAAGGAGGAGGCAATGCGCAAACGAGATAACTTATTATAAATCATTTGTGAAATGATCTTAACGACCGATTCATTACAGTTTACTACGGGCCTGACAGGGAATAAATTATCGGAGTCTAATCCTTTATGAATTTTAGGCAAAAATCTAATTCTAGGTATGAGTAAATAACCGTCTTTCAGCAATTCAGCTGAATCGGAAGTGATAAAACCCTCATTAAATAACTGTCTGATATATCTGCGGTTAGGACAGTTATTTAATTAACAACCATTTTGTCATTGGTGAAGAAGAAAGAAATGCCATTTGTGGATGTCAAAAATTTCTCTGCCATGGAGTGATATTGACTGTTGTTGAGGACAACCTTTATCCCCCCTTTATCGGCCGGAACCATCATGATAGGAGGGTTCCTCTTTAATTCTAGCAAAGCAGAAACCTCTAATGGGTTGATCCTTCCTAGTTCCGAAACTATTACTTTTTATGATGCTTCCTATTTTAGGGCGCAAGTTGGAATCGACCATTCCTGAAGGAAGGTTGGACAAGGCGGCTTCAATTGGAGGGTTGATGGCACTTATCTTGGGGTGTGAACGAAGGTTAAACTTAAACGGGTGGCTCCATTATGTAAAACAAATAAATAAATATTTTTTTTCGAGATCTTCCCTTACGGCGTTTCCTGGTGGACTTCATGTAGCAGACGATTCTCATGCAGGTTCACGTTTCCTCCCATCGAGGGCTCCAGCAGAGTTCATTCCTACCGATAGATGGCACCACCCATCCTCCCATGATTCCAAGGGACTTTACAAGACCTTAAATATCCATGTTTTTCAAAATTTTTTTGTCACTCGTCAAAGCCTCATAAAGGAGGCGAAACCGGTTGTGTCCTCTGTATTTTTTAATGTGTTAAATGTTTTTTAAACTAGTCTAGTGTGTTGGCCTTTTTATTTATTATTTCAGAAGTGGAATTTTTGATATATGATTCTGAATTTTTATAATCTTTGTAATCATACGCTTCATCTTTTCGCAGTGATATGTCGGCAACGGCGTGACTTAGAATCAACTGTTCAAATTTACTGCATTTTTTTTTATTATTTTTTTATTTCCAAAAATATATCTTCAGTAAAAATAAATAAATTATATAATTTATATATTTATATTTTTTTATTTACACACACATATGTATATAATGTGCCGCTGATGAAGTGAAAGCAAATTGGGCCGCGTTTTCACAGAAACAGTAATTTGAATTTTGTATTGGTATTTTTCAAATTTCAGATTACTGTCCGGCTTTATATGTTTAGTAATATAAGTTAATTTTATTCTTAAATTCTATACTTTTTAAATTTCTAAATTGCATTGAAATCTTTGCATTGCGAAACTTGAAGATTAGGCTTTGAGTTTGGCGTTTTCGATATATATATATTTATACCGGGTGATCAAGAAATAACAGGAGGTGTTCGGAGCCCTGTAGCGTTTTATGTACTGGACGAAATAGAACAAAATTTGGCCACCATACAGATTAAAGTATGCGGTTTCGATTTGTCAAGAAAAAAAATTAGTATCAAACAACGCCGATAGGGGAAATTCTGGCGCTGCAAGCGCATAATGTGTGAAAAATGGAAACTGTAAATCACTGCCAATGGAAGCAGTTTATTTTAGCAACCTACAAATTTGGCTCAAGGTGACCACCAGCCTGATGTTCCATTAATTGCATGCGGTACACAAGGTTTTCGACGGTGGCTCGCAGCATATCGGCATTTTTTCATGTGACATGTAACGTTATTTGATCTTTTAAGGTAGGAATGTCAGGAACATGTCCTTGATACACAATGCTTTTAAGGTAGCCCCACAACCAGAAATCGCAAGGATTCAGATCAGGAGATCTCGGAGGCCAATTCATGGGAAATGCGTGACTAATTACTCTAGCGTCTGTGAAATGTTGACGCAGGACATCCTTCACCCAACGTCCGATGTGCGGTGGCGCACCATCTTGCATGAAAATGGTAGAATCGATACAATTTCTTTGCTGCAGTTGAGGTATCACAAAGTTCTCGAGCATAGCGATATAAAATTGACAGAATTGACAGAACAAGTCACTAGTTCTTTTCAAGAAACTTCTTTATAAAAGTACGGGCCGAGGATAAAAGAAGCAGTGAATTCACACCAAACTGTGACTTTCGGCGAATGTAAGGGGATCTCTTGACCAACGTGAGGATTTATATCAGCCAAAATACGGCAGTTTTGCGTGTTGATATCACCGTGCATATGGAAGTGAGCTTCGTCGCTCCATAATATCTGCCACGGCCACTCGTCATCCACTTCCAATCGAGCCAAAAATCTCAAAGCAAACTCTAATCGGATATTTCTGTCCCCTGGGAGCAATTCTTGAATGAGTGATCTTATACGGATAAAATTTCTTATACGGATAAAATTTCAGGATCTTACGCAATATCTTCTGCACCGTCGACAACAGGATATCTGTTTGCAGTAAGCCTACTATATTGACACTTCAAATCACTATGGATAAAATTAATAAATACGGCTACTTACGTTTCTGAATTCCTAACTGAATTCTATTATCAAGCCATTAAAAACCCTAAGTCCCCCCAAAAATTCATTGTCCCGAAGGGATTCGTCGAAGAGATCTGGCAATATTTGCACTGTGCTTAAATATAAGGTACCCCTGGTGGTGCCTGGTGTTAGCATGGATTTAATTATTGAGTCTACGGCGCTTTTTTTTTGTCTCTTTCCGATTTGCATTAAAGATTTGTGCTTCCTATTTTAATTAAAATCCATATTCTATTACATTTTTAGTTGATAATTCTTGATTGTAACTAGCTTTAGTTCTGATCATTACAGATTCGAAAAATTCTCTTAAGTATCTTTCTTTTCTTTGCCCAAGGATTATTACATTTTCAAGATCGAGGGAGTGGCCCGTTTTTTTGCAATGATCAGCAGTTCTATATGCTTTATTATCCGTGTTAACGGCTCATTTGTGCTCATTTAGTCGTTTATTTAATTCACGTTTTGTGTTTCCTTTTTAAGACAGTTTTTAGTGTTTAATTGATTTGGTTTGCATTTGATCCCATAAATGACTCCTTTTTTTATTCTATTTCTTTTTTTAAACTCCTGATCTGATGGATTAGTTTTTTTTCGATTAAAGAACGATCCTATGGTATTCCTTTGTTTACATGCAATACCTATGTCAACTGGTGCTAGAATAGGAGTAATTTTCCTAATTAAATTTTCATCAAATGTGATGGATGCAAAGTTTTTTGGTTTATTATTTCTGGATGCCAACATTTCTAAATCAGATGCATTCTTTCTATAATTGTTTATTTTTTGCATCCTAACAAACTTGTTGATATGTTGTTCCAACCAAACTTCTGGGAAATTATTTTCCATGAAAATTCTTTTAATAGTGTTTAATTCTTCAAATAGGGCCTTATTATTAAAGCTTATTTTCCATGCTCTGTCGACAGCCATAAATACCGCGTTTCTTTTATATTTGAAAGGTATGGCACTGTTGTAGTTTGTGGTAATAAGTGCATCTGTATTTTTTCGATATACTGACGTTTCATATTTATTACCCATTTTAGAAATGAAAACATCCAGAGACGGTATGGCCCCTGCATTATCAGTTTCTATAGTATATTGTATGTGAGGGTTGACCCCATTAAAATCATTTAATATTGTATCTAGATAATCTTGATTAATGATTAAGAAAGTGTCGTCTACATAACGACACAAAAAGTTTACATTTTGAAAAACATTGTCAATAGTCATGATCTGATATTCAATGAAGTTCATCACCACCTCTGCGATAGTTGCAGATGATGGGAGACCCATAAACATTCCTGATGTTTGTAAAAAGTATCTATTGTTAAATTCAAAAAATTGGATGTGAAATAGTAGATCTATTAATTGCATTAATCCCTTTATATTTAAGAGTGATCCCTCTTTTGTCATTTGTACATTACGTTCGTAAGTAAAAATTATTGATTGGCTAATAATATTTTTTTCTTGACAAATCGAAACCGCATACTTTAATATGTATGGTGGCCAAATTTTGTTTTATTTCGTCCAGTACATAATACGCAACAGGGCTCCGAACACCTCCTGTTATTTCTTGATCACCCCGTATATATATAGCCGGACAGTAATCTGAAATTTGAAAAATGCCAATACAAAATTCAAATTACTGTTTCTGTTAAAAAAATAATTTTTGTTTTATATTTATATTATATATAAATTTATATTATATATAAATTGTTTTATATTTAAATTAAGAAACTAGAAATAAATACAAAAAATAAAATAAAAAAAATGATGTAAATAATAAAATATAAAAAAGATAAAAAAAACAAAAGAATTAAAAAAAGAATATGTACGATAAAAAAGAGCAAAAATCTTTGAATATTGCGTTTTTGTTTATCAAAATTTTCTAAATTTTAGTTACGATTTTTAACAATAGTGCCGCTGATGAAATGAAAGCAAATTGGGTCGTGTTTTTACAGAAACAGTAATTTGAATTTTGTATTGGTATTTTTCAAATTTCAGATTGCTGTCCGGCTTTATGTGTTTAGTAATATAAGTTAATTTTATTCTTATATTCTATACTTCCAAATTTCTAAATTGCAAATGATTAATTGAAATCTTTGCATTGGGAAACTCGAAGATTAGGCTTTGAGTTTGGCATTTTCGATATATATATCGTTCAATGAAGTTTAAGCATGTTAGAGAATTCCTTCATCAATTTGTTATCTAAGTTAAAGTTTTGCCCAAAGAACAAAAAAATCGTATAGTAATATAAAAAAATACTAAATTTTGTGTCAGACGTTTAATTCGTAGCTGTTTATATATTTTTTTTTTTTTTGTCTCTGAAAATATTTATTTATAAACGAATCTAACATGATTTGATTTCTTAATGAATTTTTAAGAATTATTTCATCTCTGTCTTTTTCCTGACAATAATTGAATTCTATTGAAAAGCAAATTCTTATTTCTTTATGAGTTATTAAAAAAAAAAAAAAAATATAAATTAATATTTTTTTTTTTTTTTTTTTTTAAAAAAAAAAAAAAATTCTTAGTTTTTATTTTTTTTTATTTTTTTTTTTTAATTTCACCTTATTTGTTCATTTGTGAAGAATTTTAATAACTATACTAGACTGCATTAAAACAGATAATATTTTTGATCATTATAATAATAATAATAATAATAACAGCAACAACAATTAAAATCTTTAATAAAATTCTTTACCAGAAAGATTCTGATAAAAATTCAACTCATATTAAAATTAGTAGAAAAACGACCGTGATTTTCAATAAATGGAATCAATTCGTTGTTCGACGGAGATGTCAACGGAGACATAACGGAACGAAAACGTTGCACATTGAGTCCGTTTAAAGTTTTTCCGTCAGTTTGGATAGTTACTGTTGTGATAAAATGGTGATTTCTGTTGTATGGGATTCAAAGAAACATGTCCTTGAAATTTCACCAGATCCACCATTTTTTAGCCAAATGGCTGTTCTCTGGTTCTTGAACTATATACACTCGGTGTCCTTTTCTTAGACTTATTATTTTTCTTTCTTCAATGTTAAATACTTACTTAAATGATAGCTTCCATTTCAGTTCCTTTTCCATTTCTAAGACATAGAGATCCGTAGAGAAAGTTAAAAGATCTATGAAAAAAAGTTAATCTATTATTAATGAAATCCCTCCAATTCTTCTTCGAATTATTACCTTCGGATATAAAGTATCTGTTCCATTAATCATTATAATTGATAATTCTCATAAATATCGATATTTACGAACTATATACGCAGCTGAACCATTTTAGAAAATAAATACATTAAATTTATGAGTTTTAAGAATCTCAGTAGTTGAAGCTTTAATCTTTAATTTTATGAACTATAGAAAGAGTTAATAAGCATAAAAAAAATACAGGGTGTTCCCAAAAAAAAACATGAAAAGGAAACTAGATTAATCCCTGTGGATTCAATTGCAATGTAATCGTATTTTCCTACAATATCTTGTAGGACGAAACAGTTAACGACCTTTTTAGGAAATACAAATAGAAATAGAAATGAAATTGGAAAGGGTTAGAATAGAAACAATCATTCTACAACCTCATTATTTCATAATATTATATAAAAAATACGGAAATAATTAGGAACCTTTTTTGAAGCCATAAAACCACTGTAATGTTTTTATAATTGTTATGTAATAATTGTTATATGCATAACTATATTTATATAGGAATTGTTATAAATTGTTATAAAATAATATACCCCGACACACTTTACCACCCCCTCATGACAGCTTCTATTTGTTTGTATGGTTGAATGAAGCTCCAGTTGAAGCAGAATTCATTATAGGCTTCAATAAATAATAAGTCAGGAAAGACCTGATAGAAATGTAAATCTATTTAGTCTCTTACTAAAATATTACAAGAATAACTCCACTGAGTTTCTTACAATCCATCTAAGCCTTAGTCTTACGCAGTGGGAGGAAAATCCATCATCAATCCACCCACTGTCCAAACATTTTAAAGATGAAGTAGAAAAGAAAGACCGTTTATTCTTTTATGGTCAGAACAGTGATGGGATATTATATTTCAGCTTAGGTATTCCACAGGCAATGGCTTTACCTCTAACGCCTAAAAAATGTTCAAGGGGGGGGGGGGGATTTTGACTTTTAATGCTAAATTTACTATCAACTCCCTATTGAATTTGGACCAATTGATTTGGAATTTTGAGAACAACTATCATTAAAATTAAATTTTTAAGTAATTTATTAGCGGCCCCTAGGATACAGCCTGCCTGTAAAACGTAGGGGACTGCTCTTGCTTTTATACTTGCTGGATGTCACACTCTATAGTGGCCAAACGGTTAGAGTTTTAGAATGAAACCTTTACCATTGTGTTCAGCATCAAAAAGTAGGTGACCACGTCCAAAAAATCAGATCTCTACGACCACTCCCTGACCTGAAGTTGGGGGTCAAAAGTGGTCGCTTCTGGTAAAGAGGAAAACGGCGATAGACGTCCCCCCAATATCGATCCTTCTGAACACATTTTGTTTAATAAAATTGTGCATATGATGGGGCCGCTTTGCTTTTGACGCTGTCTAAAAGCATTAATCAGTCCGTCTTGGGTTCCCGGTACAAAATTTTCAAAAATAGCTCAGTGAACCTTTAATTTGTGTGCGTTTCTTTTCTTATTATATTTATCTTTAACGCACATGAAATTTTACTATTAATTTATTATATTTTAAGTAAATATTAATTAGATATGTATTATTTGTTTTGAAGATTAACTATTAAAACATTGATGTTTTTGAGGTTGGGGATTGGAAGGGATTACCCCCCCCCCCCTCTTCTCCCTTTGCGTTCGAAAATAAAAAAAAAAAAAAAAAAAGAGGATTTTTGGTTGAACCACTGTCTTAATCCTGTAGTGAATAGGAAATAGGTACAATAAGAACTTCATGAGAGTATTGTCGATAAACAATTACCACGCCGGGATTGTTTAAATGAAGTTGTACAGCGTTTGTTGTAAAGTGAATTGTTGGTTAGAGAAGAACGGCGTAGTTTAGCAACACGTATCGGGATGTTGTAACTTTTAGATGAACGTTGCGAATTAAAAGATGGAGACGATATCGTTCAGCTCTACGGAAGTAGAAAATATATTCTGCTTTTATTCATAATGAGTGTCTTATATATTTATCTAGAGTTGTGCAGTTGTGTTTGCAAGTGAATGATTAAAGTAAAGTTAAGATATAATTTACTTTATAAAAAAACTCTAATCTGCTGTATATTATTCTTCTTATTCCAACCATAGTAGGAAGTTAGAAACTTGAGCCACTGCAAAGATGTTGGAAGAAATATCAACAATCTTAGTAGGCATTTAGGGAGAATCATAAGACGTGGAATTCGCCGATTCAACAGTGAAAGAAATAGTGATATTAGAGTTATCCAAACACGGCCTATTGGACATTAGTGTTAAGAAGAATAAAAAGTAAGTGTCTGTTTTATTATCCTAAGACACAGAACATTGGGTTTTAATACATTCAACTATTACAACCTTGAAGAAATAAGAGTATTAATCGTCTACCAAGATTCATATTTTGAAGATAGAAGATCGGCAACGGGTACACAAATATTGAATATTTTACCTAGAATAATTCAGGGAAGATTGCTATTTAGATAATCGGGTCAATCATCATTTTAACTTTTAATAAAAGGAACTATTAAAAGTTAACAGTACGAATAAAGAAGTATTTATGCTACACTATTTTATCACATAAGGTGATTAGATTAATCATTTAGAGCGTAGACATACAATAACAATATTCATTATTAAGATCTGTAGAGTTAGTTATATTCTAACATAAGGTGAAAAACACATTATACGATACATAAGGTGTCTAACCATTGAGACGTTTATTTGTCTACAGAACTAAATACACTAATCGTGTTATTATTGGAACCATTTGAACTTTAATAAACTTTAGTGCATTCAATCAAGGAAACGGAAGAAAATAATGTTATTCTACTTTGTTAAAGTGTATTACCAAATATACAATCTTGAGATATAAACTATATATGTTTAGTTGTTAAACTTTACTGTTCTCTCCATTTGTTTATTACACGAGCATTTAGACAGGTTTATTTTTACTATACTTTTGTGACCACTGATAATCATTAAATACAAGTACTCTGATATACCATAATACTATATTAACTCACAAATCCCTCACAACATCCGCCTACTCACAGCACCAATTGAAACAAAATTTAAGAATTATCTTTTGATTTTACAAAAGAATTTTATAATGTTTGTATTAAATATTTATCAATTAATTTTTTTTTAATGAGGGCAAATACTTAATGAAATACTTAATAATTATTTTTTTGTTTTTGAGAAAAAGACAATAATTTTCAGTTCCTAAATTTTTTTTGTTATGACAGTATTTGATGATGCTTTTTTAAATTATCACTAAGAATTTGATCGTTACTTGATCGTAATCACAATGTTCAGTATAAGAGAAGTTCCGTAAACATATTACTCATCTTGTAATTACAGAGATAGATTTCAAAGATTTCCTATCGAATCTTCTATCGAATCGCTCAACAAAAGATAATATTGTTTGTAAATGAAGAAGAACAAATGATCAAAAAGAAAATTAGGTAGAGAACATTTTAATCAAAACACGGTGTTAAAGGAAATGTTTCCATGCTTATACATTCAATGAAATAAATCATTTGAAAATGAACTCTGACCCAGAGGACTAGAAATGTCTTGCAAATATTATGTATTCCTTTAAAAGAAAAGAAAAGCACCTTACATTCGATGTCACAATTTGAAATAATTTAAGAAAATAATATGAAAATACTATCGATATTTCAATTAGAAGTGAATTGAAGTCACTTGGCAGGGTCCAGAGGTACAAGTTCTCCGTTTTCACAACATACGACTCCATCATTGATCTGTACCCAGGGTGCTTTGGAACCAACGAAAGTGTGGCAGTTAATTGGAACCCCCAGATCCCCTTCAATGGCTCCAGCCAACACCCACACGGTATGGGTTTCTGTCTTGTGTTGGTCTACGATGCTGCACCCACACAGACCACAAAAGCGTTTCGTCACATTGGGAGTGGTCTGATATTCCCGCAGAGTAGTTGAACACAAATAGCGAAAGCCCTCGGGATATCGAACAGCCACGAAGACACCAAAGCCTGCGCCGATGGTTTTTCTACAGATGGAGCAGTGACAGGTCATTACGAACACAGGTCTCCTTGTGATTTCGAACCGCACACCTCCACAGTGACAACCACCTGACCTCTTGTAATCAGCCATTGTTATTATCTGCCAAAAGAAGAAAAGTTAATGCAGTGAAGATAAAATGCGATTGATGTGATAAAGAAAACACGCATTGGATCTTATGAAAATGAGATTCCAAGGCGGGAGGGGGAATACAAAACAGTTATTATCTTTAGAAAATTTAATAGTGAATAAACTACAAATTATTGAACGAGTACTTTTTTACTTTATGCAGTATTTTTCATTTAATTCCATTGGATTCCAGGGAGAATGAGGACAAATAAAGAAATTGAAGAAAAACTAAAGCTATTTTCATGGAAATGGGCAAAGTAAATAAAATAGGATTTTTCTCCATTTATATTACTTTATTTTGATATTCTAAAGATTTGATATTAAGAAAATTCATGATATCAAAGTCATAGATTTATACTTTGGAATTCTGTTCTTCTTTTTCTAAACGTAGTGATGTATTTGGCTTAAATATATACTAATAATGATTAATGAGATCAAACTCTTACTTTCAGAAGCGCTGTTTTATGTTTATTGGTGATCATCAGCCATAGACAGGGAGACTCTACATTTATTAGTATGATTTGTACAGTTGCTATCATTCACAAATTCCGATAAATTTCTTGAACTATTTAATTCTATTTGAACGATTCGTTAAATTTCTGTCAGTGTTATTTAGTTTCTATTATTACCTTATCTTTGGAGTCTACAAATATTGTGTCAGTGGTGTTTACGACCAGTGGGCCTAGAATTTTAGTGGTTGTACACAAAGTATCAACTAGAAAACATGAAATGTTCTACTGGCTCTTAAATAAATAAATAAAAATAAAAACCCTCTATTAATTCTCATTATTAATTAATATTAATTTTCATTAAATTCTTCATTATATTCTCCATTTATAACAATATTTCGATCCTGTATTAACTTTACGAATTTAGTTAGAAGGGATTTATCCCTAAAAATTATATCTGAGGAAGTTCAGTGAAGATCGAAATATTAATTAACAGAAGATGGAGAGTAAAATATAATGAAGAATTTAATGAAAAATAAAAATAAAACCCCTTTTATATGCATCTCAGCCTCTTAAAAAAGTCAACCCCCCCCCCAAAAAAAAAAATGCTCTCAGAAGGAACCGATGTTTGACTGAGAATCTCTTCCGTCTTTTTCTAATCGTAGAAAATATCATCTCAATTACAAATCATTATTTTTCTCTTGACGTTTAGTGCTAACATAAGACAAATTATTTGATCTATTATTCTATTCCATCGTTCTCAGGACATTAAACCCACAAAGACAGACGAAAGACATCCCTGAAATTCGAACTCATTATCAAAGTGTTGCTTTAACTAATCTATCTATCTATCTATCTAATAGCCTGTTAACAGCCCACTACAGGACAAAAGCCTCCTCCAGACAGCTCACTGTGTCGGGGGTGTGAAAGTCTAATCTCCCACGCTGACTTTCAACTGCGGGTTGGGAGATGCATTTTAACCCTAACTGCCAGGGGAATAGGCGGAAACGGACAGAAGGAGAAACAGAAGAAGAAAGAAGAAAGAAACATTCATGCCACTACCGGGATTCGAACCCGGGTACTGGCGCACTGGCCAGAACGGCAGACCGCCGTCTAGACCGCACGACCACGCCAGCACGGCCTGCTTTAACTAATAGCACTTATAAATGAGAAGATTTCGTTCTTCCCTTGAATTTTCTCCCCTCCGTCAGAATCACCCAAACCCCCTCAAGATTTGGAACCGTCAAAAATGTTGATAGTTTCCGTCGATTCAGTGGGTGAATCAAAGAAATGCAGGAGAATTTCTATTGAATCCTAAAATAGAAATAAATTTCTATTAAATAGATTCATGGAGTTTATTTCCTATTGAAAACTCCATTTTGTTTTTTTTTGTAATCATTTTTGCTTCAACTGCCATGTTTTAAACTTCTGTTCCTTATTAAAAGGATATTCTAATTTTCAAAATGAAACTCTATAAAAGATTTAATTTCTTTTTTCTCTTTCTTGACGTTTTCTTTCATTTTCTTCTATTCTACAATGAATCCACGGCAACAATTAATACATTTTTTTGTGTGTGAAAAAAAGTCCTTAAATAGAAGAGAGGAACTCACCAGACCACTTTGTCCTCAATCAAAAACAACCATCGAACAAATCAAGGGCTTTGGCAGATAACGTTCAATGTACGGGAAACGCAACGGAACAATTAATACAAGGCTGTTGAAATTCAAGTACTTTGGCCTTGGAAAATTATCTAAGGTAGTCGAAAAGGAACATTCACTCCCAACGAAATGAGAAAAATGAAGCCAAGCAGCAAATAAAACTTGCTTCCTTTCAATTTCAGATATTGATTCAACATAAATTGAGATTTACTTTTTGTTCAGTGAAATTAGTTTTTCATTTCAATTAATTTTTATTGTGAATATTTCTAAAAAAAAATTAGGAATATTCACAATAAAAATTTTTATTTCTTTTCATTTCTGTTCTTTATTTATTTATTTATTTATTCATTTTATTTTATTTTATTTTATTTTATTTTATTTTATTTTATTTATATGATTAAGATAATGAAATATAATTTAGTTATGAAAATTAATCTTAAAATTTTCCTGTAACAAACATAGTATTTTATGGGATCGAAATGTAACTATAAAACCTAAAACAAATATTTATAATACAATTATTAAAAGCTTAATAATTTATGTAGCCTCAAACTTTTATACTTAAAAAAAACAGAAGCCAAATTATTCCCAAAAGAAATGAATTTTTTGGCGAAAGACAAGTATTTTTTTTTTTTTTTTTTTTTAAGTTTAACGATATGTCTATAATAAAGTGAAGAAATACAACCTGAGGAAAAGAAAAGAAAGAATCACAAATAATTTAATTGTTCTTAATGAAATTACGCAGTTAAATAAAACAGAAATAGTTTAATTAGAGAAAATAATTGTGGGTTGTAAATGAAACTGATGACAGAAGAAATAATTCCGAAGAAAATTCTCGAATGGGAAAAAGAAGAGTGAACAATAGGAATGGAAGGAATTTCAAGAAAGAAAAGAAGGTGATTGAAGTTTAATTTAGATATTAAAGGAAGATGTTAGTAACCATGAGATAATAATAATAATATTTGAATAATTACAATATTTTTTTTTATATATTGATGAGTGAAAGACGAGTATTTTATATTCTTACTAGTTATGAAACAATGAATCTGGTTTTATTTATTAACAGTAGTTATTATTTAGCATATTCCTTATTTAAGACATAGTTTAAAATATGTTTCGTAAAAGACCCATACAATATAATTAGGTTATACAAAATTGCGTGTTTCAGCTCGATTCGTTGTTTGATGAGTGACTTACTGTGAAGGCAAACAGACATTGATTTTTCTGTACAAACCACTTCTGAACTTCTTCCTAGTCAACGTCAAGTGAACGTCAAGTGAACGTCAAGTGAACGTCAAGTGAACGTAAATGACGACCCTGAACTAAATCATTTAATTTAACGAATAAACTTTGAAAACTTCTTTTGATGAATGATCTTTTTCTTCGAGCTGCCAAGGCACTATTTAAAAAATCTACACACAAAAAACAATATATAGAAAAATGTTAAAAATGTTGAAGGCTAAGTTATTCTTTGTAACAAGAATGGAGATCTGGAAGTTTTTACCACAGAGCATGTGGAAATGTTAGTGGCGAGAGGAACAGGAGTCTTAGAACTAGTCCTGTTGGGCAGTGGATTCCTTGTTGCGGCTGAGGGCAGGAGGAATAGAATTCAACTCTACAGGTGCTGAGGAACACTTAGCTCAGTCCTCCTAGTCCATTGACCGCACGCCACTGAGCTCTTCGATTGCAATGATATCAAAATACTGAAATGTAGTTCAAGTTGAAAGAAACGTAGACTGTATTTATAAATTGGATATAAATACGTTTTAAACATGGATATTCAATATACAATGTGTTTCTGGTTTTCGATCTACTTCATGAATGGGTTTTGGTGGGTTGTAATTCTTTATTGGATCACTTGAGTTTCACTAACAAATATAAGAACTCAAGAAGAACTGTCACAAAGTATTTAAAACATTTCTTCTATTTACAATTACTTTACGTGCGTAAATTTATTAAGAATACTTAAGATTTAGGCCAAACGCACATTTCTTCTTGAGTTCTTACATTTGTCAGTGAAATAAAGCCCTCAGGTGATCACGTGACATCCTAGAACAGCTGTTTCACGATCATCAGTAAACAGCGAGATCTCACTAAATAAAAACACTCACCCATTGATGTTCATGAATATTTTATGCGGTTTTTTTTCTTTTAATGTTTCTTTAGAAAATTCCTCAAATGAAATGAAATGAAATGAAGGGGAAATGTCTGCACAGGAATTTCTTAATGTAATTTTTATTGTTGTTTATTTTAGTTTTGAAGTTGATTCCAATGATTGCTTTACAATTTTACCGGGATGGAAACCCTATTCTACATAAAATCCTACTTAATATTTTCAAAAATTCTGACATTTGCTTGTCTTACACTTTAAATCACAAGCTCAAATATCAGTTGCCTTGCAATAATATTTGCCTTCCTGATTTACAGGAGAAGTCCTATGCGGGAACACTAGCTGTTTCTATGTAAATAATAGTGGACAGAAACTCAAAAAAGGATTTTCCTCACTGGCAACATTTCAGCCTCCATCCATAAGTAACCATATTTACAAAACTGATCATACAATCAACTTTGAAACTTTTCTAATACTAACATTTGATAATAACAAGGAGTCCCGTGAAATCTTATTTTATTTCTCTATTTCCAATAATACAATCAATTTCTGCCTAACGTATTCATTAATAAATACATAGATAATTCCAAGTTTCACAATAGAAGTGAAAAGGAAAAACGAAACTGATGGTAAAAATCAGTATCTCATGCTTCTAGACATTTTACCATTTTGGTCCTTACAGTCCCATAGAAACGACGCACAGTGGGCTCGATTCAGTAATTATGGTGCAAAAAATCTCCTGCCCCTATTATTGGGAGTACTAGCTTGAAATATGGTTTGCAGGAGTTTCGGAGGTCCCTGATTTCGAATCTGATATCTACTGTCCAAAATTCAAAATGGCGGTCGAATTTTGATACTTTTCTACTAATTACTTGAAATTTGATATTTGTAGATACTTTTGAAAATTACTGTTGGATGTTTTCTTATTCGAATAAGATTGATTCATGTAGAACTATGTAAGAGTGATGAAAGTGATATAAAAACCAACTATCCACAACCTGTTTTGCACTCCAGGATTAGAATTTATACTAAAAGTGAAATTTTATTTCCCTGATATAAAGGAAAGTAAGGGAGGAGGGGGTTGTGGAGACTTTTTTTCATCTGTAGTTAGAAAATGATGCTTTATATAATTAATGCTTTTGTTATATCCTTCTGAAATATTGTTGCTTAGGGAACCAATTTCCATGGTACTGTAGCACTAGAAAAAGATCATCATCAGGGCAAGACAATATTTTTGTTTTAATTTGAAGTTTCATTTTTGTTAGAGGTATGAATAATTGTAATAATTATAATCTTGTATATGTATTTATAAAAATCTAAAAATTCAATTAATTCAGTATAAAATAATGTTGCATGTTAAAAATCGGATTCATCAGATATTTTTTTCACAAATACTTTTACTATCATTATCTTCATCGTCTTCATTATTTTCTGAGGAAATAATTAAATGTTTTTAAGTCTTTTTTTTTTTATTCCATCCGCAAGTTTTCATTTTTGTTGGCAGTAGGCGAACTGAAGATTTTGCCCGATCTGAAGAGAGTAAAATTCTGCAAAATAAATCACGAATGTTGATCCTTTTGCTTCATTTTCAATTAAAAAATTGGTGATAGTTCCTGATATCTTTGATATAGTTCCTAATATCCTTGGCCTCCTCAGACAATTATGTAAGTGGTAATATTGCATTCCTTTTAATTAAGCAGCCGTGTTCTAAGACTTTGTGAATAGTAGGTGTCAATTCGTACCAGCTGTGCATTTTCTTACAGTTAGTTAAGTGTCCTGGTGCATTCACCCACTAGGCTGTGTAGTGACAGGAAAAATGACTTTTATGCCCAACCATGACGAGTTAGCTTGTTCAAACCTTGGTTTTCTACGATTAGACTGTTTCCACCTTTGAACATATTTTGTAAAAAAATCGTATGAAACTTTTTTTTAATTCGTCTTGTTTCGGTAAGCTATATTAGTTTATCATCCGGTTATCAAAGACTTCAAATGTTTTTGAAGCCGACATCAGCACTCCTGTTTCTCCTTGTTGGCATGTCTTGAATTATCTGAAACAAAAACCAGTAATTGTTTATTAGGCAGGTTTTAGAAAGGGAAGAGGCACGAGGGATCAAATTGCAAACATGCGATGGATTACGGAGAAATCAAGGAAATTTCAAAAGGATATTTATCTATGCTTTATTGATTACAGCAAAGCATTCGATTGTGTTGACCATGAAAGACTATGGATTGGATTGAGATTTATGGGGACTCGAGAGCATCTGATACGACTATTAAGAGAACTATATAGAGAGCAAGAGGCTACAGTGAGGTCTGAGTCTGGAGATACAGAGTGGTTTAACATTGGAAAGGGAGTGAGACAGGGATGCATCCTCTCACCATACTTATTCAACCTGTGCAGCGAATACATTATGAGAAGAGCGGGACTAGGAAAATCAACAGCTGGTGTAAAGATTGGAGGAATTAAGATCAACAACTTAAGATTTGAAGATGATACCACCCTGTTGGCAGAAAATGAACAAGACATAGAATTTCTTCTAGGCATACTAAAAGATGAAAGCTTAAAATTTGGCCTTAGATTGAACATTAAGAAAACTAAGATCATGACAACAGGAAAAATGGGAGAGCTAAAAATCGGAGATGAGGTGATAGAGAAAGTCTCACACTTTGATTTTCTGGGATCAAGACTGGATGAGGATGGAGGATTAACAGAAGATATAGGGAAAAGAATCTTGTTGGGCCGGCGAGCAATGTCAAACCTGGAGAAAATAATGAAAGACAGAGACATCTCTAAATCTACAAAGATTAGGATTGTGAAAGCAATGGTTTTTTCCGTGATGATGTACGGTTATGAGAGTTGGACAATGCGAAAGAGGGAAAGAAAGAAAATCGACTCCTTTGAACTCTGGTGCTGGAGAAGACTTTTGAGAGTACCATGGACTGCAAGGAAGACTAACAAATGGGTTTTAGATCAGATTCAGCCAATCTATTCGTTGGAAGCCTTGATTTTAAGGCAAAAACTATCCAATTTTGGCCAAATTATGAGAGCTAAAAATTTCATTGAAAAGATAATCATGCTTGGGAAGATAGAGGGGAAGAGAAGAAGAGGAAAGCAAAGAAGAAGATCGATGGAGGATATAAAGGAAGCTACCGGGAATTCTTTGCAACAAATGATATGCAACTAAGATATGCAACAAATGATAGATCTGGTTGGAGAGCCTTAGTACATGAGGTCACCACAAGTTGTAGACGACTTGATGGAACCTAATAACAACAACAACAAAATTGTTTATTTCAATTTCTTAATTAATATGAATTCAACTCTCTCAGCCACCAATTGCGGATTGAAAGGGAGGAGGGGGGGGGAGACTCTTTCGGGCAGCAGCCTCTTCCCCTCAAAATCAAAGCCGGTTGCAAATCATTTATTGAAAAACTGATATTGTATTTGTCTAATCAACTAACTTCGAAAAGGAATGAATGAATGTTTGTAATTTCTACATAGCATCTCTTCTCCTTATAGATGGCTTTTATACGGGACTCCCCTAACGCCACTCTACGTAAATATAGCCCTCCTATGAATATTTATAAATCTGCCACTGAGAGCAATCAAAAATAACTTATAACGCGTGCACTAAAACTGCATTGTAAAATATATAAATAAACTCAACTTATCGCGTTCTCTCTACAACTGAACACTACCACTGCAGTAGATATTAAGGAGACAGATGACAATTTCAGACTACTGGTTTGAAAGGGTTGACTGGAGAAAAGTTGGAGAGGGGGAGGGTGCGGTGACCTCCAGCCCTTACAATGACTGTTAGTTGACGCATGGATTTTCTCACTCTTTCAGCTCTGTTCCCTGTCAAGGCAGATTGTGGCAAGTAAACGTAATGCCTAACGTTACATATATGTATAGAATATTCTACTGCTATACATATACATATTCAGCTTTACATATTCCACTGTCTGGCATAAATAACTGCTTGACGTTTTTTAAGCGTTTTTGTTTAAAACCTTTCCTAATTTTTGAAATATTACTAAAAATAGGTCTAAGTTTTGAAGTATCCCATTTCTTTAAATATTGAGATATGATATTTGTTTAGGGATAGTTATGTAGGACATTTCATGTAGTTTAAAAATATACTAATTGACTTGTATACTAATAAAAAATATACTAATTAAAAATATACTAATTCACGCCATCAATGTATTCGAAAAATTTTCAATATTCGGATCCTGAGGGGTGTAAACGGGAGGGCAAACATTCTTCAAGTGTATGCATATCTCTGAAAGCGATTGAGTTACAAACACGAAATTTCACATTAGTGTTCTTTGTCAAAATCTGAAGTATGCGTATTGGACGAATTTCCGTTATTCGAATCCTAAGGGGTGTAAACGGGGGAAAGGGGGAACTTTCCTGAAGGGCAAGAGGATCTCCGAAACCGCTTGGGTTTCAAACATGAAATTTGACATGAATGTTCTTAATTGTAAGTTACTGTTTTCACTTTACTTGATGTAATTTGCTTTTTTTTTCTGAAGAAATAAAGCGGTTTTTTTACGTTATGCATGCAGGGCTTCCATAGTGAAGTGACGTTAGTAGGTGTATAACATGATTTGTAACTATCATATGTCTTTTTTACCAACTGGAAAAGTTTCAAAGTGATCACACAATTACCATTTCTGCGTCATCCACATCAGCACGACTCTTTTTTTGTAATCCGGGCGAAGCAAGGATATTTTTGCTAGTAAATTTATAAGTGCTTTCTATATTCTGTCTAAAAATGCTATAAAAAAATATACTGAAGTATTTTCTGGAAATCCATTTTATGAATGATAACGACAAAAAAGAAAGAAACGAGTCTCATTGAAAATTTACCATTTATTATTACTGAAAATAAATAACATATTACTATTATTATTATGATTATGATTTATTATAATAATAATAGTAATAATAAAAAACAGCATTATTTTACAAATTTTATTTTTACAAATCTACACAATTTATATTAACAAGCATAATTAGATATTCAAATAAGCTCTTAATATTAGAATTAATATTTTCTTAAGAGACTATATTGAATTGCCATTTTCTATATATATTTATAATAATGTAATTTCCCTTAGTTTAACTCAAAGCACTTTTAAATTAAAAATTATTTTTGTTTAAATTACTTTAAAAAAATTGTTTAATTAAATTACTTCTAACATTATCTATTTTTTTTTAAATGCGTAATGTTCGCATTTATCTACATTAACAAATTTGATAGATTAAATCAATTCTATAGAAATAAAATTTATGCTAAACTAGGCTACTTTCTAATTGCTATTATTGTAATTATTAATTATTCTAAATCAATATTTCCCTAAATCCATTCAATTGCATTAAGCAACGGAAATATTTGATTTGAAAGCAATCGAATTTTTTTTATTTTTATCTTAAAGAATTAAAATAATATAAGGTCTTTTTTTTAAAGTCTTATTAGATTTACATGAAAATAACAAGTTTTTCATGTAAATCTAATATTTAAAACAAAGATTAAAATTATAGGAATTGTAAAATTAAAGAATAATACATTTCATTTCCCAAAAACTGTGTTCAACTTCTTTAATTTAATTAAATCATTTTTTTATTTTATTAATTTTTTAAATTTAATAAAATATATTAAACTATCAATGAATTATGTTCATTGTTATGCATTATTTTCCTATTACGCAGTTTTAAAAAGAGAAGAGTAAACAAGAGTCCTGTTATCATTGGAAAAAACTTATTTCAAATAAAAATAGAAATTAAGAACGAGGTGGAAATCATAAGATTACTTCACATTTGACTCAGAACCAAGGAACTGAAACCGTTTCTTGCAATGTAATATCATTCATCTGTAAGATTACTTCGGAAATCATCGTAAGAGATCATTAACTCAGTCAGATCCTCTCCATCTCAGTTATTGTTAAATCCATTGTTCGAAGACATTGTATTGTATAATCTTAATTCATTAATATTCTCTCTCGTATTGAGATTGTTGCAATGTTTTTGAGTTACAGAACTTCTTGGCTGTAGTAATATATCAAACTGTTTTTATGTTATTAAAGCTTTGTTTCGTACTTATTCTGTTGTCAGTAGAATTCCTTGTTATATCATTGCCGTCTAATAAGAATTATAATAACTATCAACTAACGCTAAAGTACAATTTCTAGATATGGATTAAATACTCTATTTTAAAATGTTATATTAAGATAGTTTTAAAAGCGTTTTAAAATCCTATGTCCTACTATAGTCCTATTGGTTGTCTTCTATTTGGCAGCATCTAGTTTCCACAGTTCGCCTTCTTGGCACTGCGGAAGGCCATCGCTGATCTTCACCCAAGGGGCTTTGGAACCGACGAACAGATGGCCTTCCACAGGACCTCCAAGGTCTCCGTCGACGGTTCCTGCGTTGGGCCAAATGGTGTTCGGTTCTTGGCCATGCTTGCAAGCGATACACCCACCACATTTCCCACAGAACATTCTCTTCTGTCCAGGGGAAGACTCGTATTCCTTCAGAGTGGAATTAGCCAAGAAACGAAAACCATCAGGGAAGCGAATACCTACGTGGGTGGCAAAGCCAGCGCCAGTGGTTTTACGACACATGGAACAATGACAGTGAAGAATCTGCGCTGGTGCCAAAGTGATTTCATACTGGACTCCCCCACATAAACAGCCTCCAGTTGCTTTGAAGTCAGCCATAATTTTTTGTAGTCGAGACCTTGAAATAAAAAACACAAGGTTAGAGTAACTGTAACATTAAGAATTCTGCTCATTTTATTTTTAATACTTTTGTGCAATTTTAAATTCCTTTAGTTTGTAATTACTGATTAATTAATGAAAAAACAGGAAAAAAGATATATATTAAGTTTCTAACAAACAATAAGAATATTCGAAAATTCAGTAAAATTCTTTTCTTTTTTTCTCAGTATTTTCCAAACATCTACAAAAAAATTCTTGAGATGCCCGTGCTTAGTTTTTAGACAAGAGATTTAACGTGCGTTAGTGCATTTTTACAGTAAAATAAAACAAAAAACGCACATAACTAAACAAAACACAAATAGTTTTGTGCTTAGTTTTTTTCTTTTCTTTTCTTTTCCTATTTTTATAATTTTTGAGGTTTTCCAAACCTTACCACTTTTGATGAATATTTTATTTTATTTTCATTGCAATATTTATAATATAAAAACATAAAACATTTATAATCTTAATATATATAAAAAAAAACCCAATGACCGACTGAATCATCACTGTACAGCCAAAATCCACCGCCGAACCCAGGAAATTGAAATTTTAGAGAAGGGTTCTCCATATAACCCACGCTCCCACTAAGAACGGATTTTTGGAAAAACAACTCCCAAATAGGTGAAAAAGGAATGGAAAGTTTCTTGATTGATCCATCCAATTGGAATGGACCATTAGAGGATAGTTTAAAAATACCCACCAGGTGACTCTGCACTTATACCCTGGTTTCACGGAACTACTAAAAACTGGATTCTTCGCATTTTCTCGTTTCTGAGAACCACGTGACCAGTCAGGGCGGGAGTCGGTAGCGCTGTCCGAGTTGTGATAAGTAGGTATACCGATTAAAGTCGTTTCCAACATGGCAGCTGTCGTTCCCACCACGCCTCAATGACAACAACATACAGAATGGAGTGAAGGTGAAACTGTAATTTTACTGAAAATGTGGCGAGAAAATATTGATGATCTGAGGCGAATGAAGTGAAATCGTCGAATTTATGAAAAAATGAAGGTAGAATTTAAAGAATCGTACAAGATAGAGAAAACCTGCGAGGAAATCAAGAACAAAATTGATAATTTAAAATGGAATTAAAAATTGATATTTTCGAGAATATGGAGCTGCAATATCATAAATATAAACATAAAAACAAACTTTTGTTTTGCCCTTGCTGCGAAACAATAATTTGCTGTTTGGCGCCATTTTGGTTTAGCACAGTCCCAGGAAGCATTGCAAAAAACTGGGTTTTTTCTTCTCCCGTGAAATCACTCACCGTACGATAATTCGTTTAGGAATACGTCACAAACATACGTCACAGGGCTGAACTAGTTTTATATATCGACTTCTTCTCCCGTGAAACCAGGGTATTATGGAGACAAGCCGCATGTTTCATGTTAGCCCTAGTAGATACAGAGGCTGAATTAAGTGATTTGATTTGGACGAAATCTGTGTCAGCCATGTCCGATGTAGAGTTGATTATGCTGAGAAACAATAGGCTATCTGAAGAAGGATATGATTTATTTCTAGTTATTTTTGTAACATTTATAAATTGGATAGCAATTTTCAGTGTGTTTGCTTTTTTAAAGTGTAACCTTCAGACCCAAACTCTTAAGAAAAATATTAAAAACGAATTATTCCTGTTGGGATCTGAGGTTACTTTTTAATAAAATATTGTAATATCGTATAGTTTTTTTAATGTTTTATTATTTTAATTTTAACTTTGTCCAGTTGCCTTCAAAATTCGTGTTGTGGTATTCTGTAAGCCGGAAACATATACGGATTAAGTGGTCAGCAGATGGCTAAATAATCTTATAATTATCCCAAAAATAGAAGCTTTTGGAATTTCCCGGAATCAAGGGGATTACCCCGTACCTATTAGAAAAGATATAAATAGAGGGTTTTTGGAGAAAAACGCTCTCGTGGTCAATGGATGGGAAGGTAGAACTCTACACAGCTCGGCTCGCAATCGGTCTCTGACTTAGCTGTTAGCCTACAGGTGATATGATTTCGTCGGATAGCCTACTAGAAGAACACACCTAGAATTAATCGACGCTGTGACGCATTTTCTCGATCACGCTGTAAGGAAACAGTCTTAAGTGCAGGGAGACGCGATGCCATGGAACAAATACAGGTTTCTATAAACTAAGATAAAAAGGAACTGAACAAAGGAAGTATGGTTTATTTTTTAAAAATTTATTTGTAAATTATTTGTAAATTTGTAAATCAGATTATTATTTGTAAATTTGTAAATCAGATAGATTGTATCTGATTTTTAATTAAAGTTTATCTTAACAGTAATCATTAATGTAGTAATTTCATTTATTTCCTTAAACTGAATTTATCTTTTATTATCCATATGCCCTAGTCTACTTCTAAATTATTTATTTAAGGCTTCACGTGTTTAAACAAAACACATCAAGAAGTTACAAAAGGTTTACTATTATCCAAGACAACGAAAAAACACGAAACAACAGCCTGTGAGACCTGTGTATTTTAAAGGAAGAAATATGGTGAGTAGATTCCAATATTTTTAGTAAAATAAAATAAACAATTTTGTTCTATTAGTTTTAATTTAGTAATTGATACTCATAAGTGAAATTGCTGATATGAGATCGCTGCAATTCCGTAGGACGCGCTATTAATCTGGCGTGGTTCTGTCAAAATTTGTCTTTTATTGTAAGGGAATGATTTGTAAAGTTTAAATTTTTTATATCTTCTTTTCCATCTGCTTTTATATTTGTAGCATAAGGGTCATTCTGAAATTAAGTGGAATTTCGGTACAAGAGAAAAAAAATTAAAATCTAGAGAAAAATTATTATTAATATTTTTTTTAAATGACCAATAACAAACTAAATACATGTATACCCTTTGTAGAGGTCAAGAATAAATATTTTTACCAGAAAAAAATAGTTTACAGTTTTGCCAACCATGGAGGTTACGTTCGCTTCCACGGAGGTTACAAATTGATTTACATTACATCATTAAAGTTAGATGGGTCATCCTCAAAAAAAGTTAGCATGTAAAGAACATTATTTAAAATGTATACAAAGAAGAGAAACACTGTGTGGTATTTTTAACATGAAATAAAATTTTGGTAAAGTGGTTAAAAGTAAAAGATAGCCATATATTTTAGAATAAACTTTAATTGGAAAAGAAAATCTTTCTGAAAAATGCACAGTATTACAGTACATTATTAAAAGTCTGAACAATTCTTTTGTACTCATCAGTTTTTAGTTTGAATTGACGACTTGAAATAGGATGGGGAAGCTCGTGAATTTTGCAGATGATAGTCCTGATGGCGACTTTTTGGATATCTGGCTGTTGAAGGCCAGTGCAAAGTCTTCCCACCTTCACTCCTGTGCATGAAACTGATTTCAACGTTGCAGCCATTTTTCTTCTGGTTTTTGTTCTGGGACTGTTCTTGTTAGCAACCTGTTCTTTCAATCGAAAGAATTTTTTCTTGTATTTATCTCCTCGTTTCTTGGATTGTTTCAACTTTTCCTTGAGTTTCTCTAACTCTCGATAACACTTTGATTTCTTTTTCTTTGCTATTCGTTTTCCACTTTCTTTAGGGCTCGTGCCCACCCGGCCAACAATAGGCATGTTATTTACTGCCGGTACATTATTGGCCATTGGATTGTTGTCATTAAGCACAGGAAGAGGCTGGTCATCATCGCTTATTTGTTTAACATCTAATTTAGTTCATTTTCCCTTTTCTTCTTCTCTCTGTGCTTTCTAACGTTTTCTCTCACTTTTTTTTTTTCTGTGCCCTCTTTTCCCTTTCGTTCATTTGAGAAACTGTTTTATTTTGCCAATCTCAACTCTTGCTTTATATCTCTCTTTCTTTTCGTAAGTGTTCTTCATAAAGCAAAGGATTTTCTTTTATTCTCTGTCTTCTTTTTCTTTCACATTCCCTTTTAATTTTTCGTATTTTTTCTCTTTCAGATTCTGTGATCTTTTTTTTTTTACTCATTTTGATCTAAAAAAAAAAAACCAACCAAAAGTTGAGAACAATGCAAAAAACTCAAACTAAATACTAGCCAAACCGCAACCTTAATTTTTCGTAATCGGCGCGCATTAATATAAAATTAGTATTATAAAATAGCACATACATTAATTAAAATAAAAATCCGCTACCACAAAATCATAATTTTTAAATTACATACTCAAAATGTTTTAAAAATTACTTTGAATTACTAAAATAACAATATGTATCTTTACTAATAATGATATAAGACACATCCTCTTCGTATCTTTCGTAAAAATCAAATTAAAAATTTGCCATTTTAGGAAAAAATATATTTTTTAAATTAAACGAGCTGAATATTGCAAAAATTGACAATTAATAAACTGTGGTTAATATTTAATGATTAAACAACAAATGAATTTTAGTTGTTCTTTGAGTATTAAATTTTTAAATGAAATAGGCATCAACTTGCCAGAAATTGGCCTGATTATGAAATAAATTTTAATACAATCCATATTACTAAAGTGGAATAATATATTAAAAGTATGTTTTGTTTAAATAAACCTTCCTTTAATCTATAAGGCTTTAAATTGTATTAAGTGTAACCCCATGGATAGAAGTAACCACCATGGATGATGTTATCCATGGGAGTTACCTCCATGGAGGTTACACTTAGCTATTCAGTCACATGTAGTTCATAACCTATAAATCCATAGATCCAGAGCTTATGTTTTCTGATAGATAACAGGTATTTCTAAAATAAACAGTTAAAGTTTTAACATATGACCTACAACAATTGTTGAACACATGGAGGTTACAAAGAGAAAAAGAACGCACCTGGCAATAAAGGCAATCTGGTCTTTTAACAGCAAATTACACACATGAGATCCAAACAATCAACAGATTACTCAAGATCGCTGCCTTCTCTTTCACTACAGCTCTACCAGTGAACAGTGTTGTTGCCCAGTGAGCATTTTCAGAACTTTTATCGATGTTTCATGGTAGTTATATCCAACCCCGTGGACAACTTTTGAGTTAAAATTAGCCTATTTAAATCTTTTATGTTTAAAATGTTAGTTGCTGTAGAGTTTAATTTATATAATTTATTATTGTTATTGAGTTTTTTTTTGAAAAATTTAATAATATTTTTCGATAAAACACTTGTCAATGTTGAAAAAACAGGGGTGGGGACATTCCATGGAGGTTACATTTTGTACACTTCTCAGAGTTTTACTTTTAAATGTAAAATTATTTTCATAAAATAATATTGGGATCTTTTAAATACAATCTTGTTTCATTTATAAAAAATTATCAAGCTTATATAAATCACTTTTTTAAGATAGAAACTTAGGGGGACGAAAAATTCCACTTAATTTCAGAATGGCTCATAAATAATAAAGTTTTATTCATTCTCTCTTAATAATATTTCTAATTTCTCGGCAGTTTATATAACTGTCGTTTTTGTAATAAAATTTCAAAAAAGCAGGAACTCAAAAACATTCCTACAATATTATATATTTTTATATGTATTTCTAACTGGTATTTGTTATTGGCTATATTTTCAATTAATTAATTTGCTAATTTCCTATTGAATTCAGATGGATAACATGATGGATAAAAAACGTTATTAATAAATTTGATATTTTAATTGCAAATAAAGTATGAATTTCAATAGAATTAAAAACGAAATCTATTTCTAAATATAAATAAATCATAAAAACCTCTTCTTCCTTAATCACATCCTTTAATTCTCAATATTTCAATTCCTTTAGCAGGAATCTTCTTCACGGAGACTACAGCAAAATGTAGAGAAACTAACATTGGTAAAGGTTTTTTGATTTTTTGATTTTTGGGATTGTTTTACGAGTTTATTTTGTTATATGTAGTATAAGTTTATGTTGTTGTTAAAGAAAGTCTGTGATTATTAAGGCTGTGATTGTTAGATGTTTTAAGATGAATTTATTTTGTTATATAAAGAAAGACTGTGTTTGCTATAGGTTGTATTAATGTATTTTGTTGTTAAGGAAAGAATGGGATTGTTATTCACATGTTTGATATGTTTGTATAAATGTATTTTGTAGTTAAGAAAAGGTTGTGATTGTTGTTCACGAAAGTTTGTACCATGATTGTTTATGATTGGAATTCTGTTTGAAAATGTTAGAGAAAATGTTAGTTTCTCTACATTTTGCTGTAGTCTCCGTGAAGAAGATTCCTGCTAAAGGAATTGAAATATTGAGAATTAAAGGATGTGATTAAGGAAGAAGAGGTTTTTATGATTTATTTATATTTAGAAGGAAGATGAATTTTGGATTTTTCATTATATCGACCGTAAGGTAAGGTGTAAAGTTACAGGACAAGAAGAGAGTCTTATACTATGGACAGAATTTAATAATCATGAGTTTTATGAAAAGCTTCAAGAACATTTATGGTCACAAGACTTTTTTGTGGATGAAAGATCATAGAAAATGTATTATTAATTTAGCAAAGTGGGAATCCCATCAAGAATTTCTACGAAGCTCCAAATTTTGTAATATGATCCCAAAAACTATTGAAAACATAAAGGTTCCATGTTTAATAAAAAATTACAGAACCAATAAGTTAATTTCTAATTTTAAATGGAACTTAACATACCTGCAACTAGATATCGTTAACAAGAGGATAGATAACCTTCAGAAAGAAGAACTGTTCCTGAACAAAAGACTGAAGGAGGTTTTGCCATACAATGTTTATTTGGACATCATGAATAGGGACTTCTTAAAATTTAATAAGGATAGGAAAATATTGAGAGATAGAAAGCTGAAGAAGTTTAACAAGACGAAAGCAGAAAAAGACAGAATCAATTTTGATAAATATTGTAAAAACTCGGAATATGTAGTTAATTTAAGTAAGAAGCCTTTAAGTGTTAGTGAGCTGATTTCTCTCAACAAAGGTTTGGACTTTAATATCAATGTAGGCTTTAATAAGACTAAAGTCATTTCAGAAGTTGATACAAAATCAAGTATTATTCAATATAAAAAGGAGGCTCTATTCCAGATTTATCGAAATTTGTATAAAAATGAAATAGAGGGGAATAAATTTATGAATGTGTCCCAAAGGGATATAAAGAATGTAGAAAAAATTGCACAGGATGAAACCAGAATGATTGTAAAATCTGACAAAGGTAACAAAATTATAGTAATGGATAAAGGAGATTATGTATCTAAGGTAAACGAAATGTTAAATTCTGGGGATTTTATTGAAATTCAGGAGGATCCAACTTATAAATTATATTCAAAGACTAAGTTGATAATCCAGAAATGGAAAAAAATGAGTATTATAAAGTTTTATCAGTATAAAGAAATAAGTAAAGAAATGTTATGAACACCAACTTTTGAACCAAGACTCAAGACACATAAAGAGAATTATCGTTTGAGACCAGTATTTAATTCGTTTGGATCTCCAGTTCAAAATATAAGTAAATTTGTAAACAAAGTTTTACAAGGTTTTCCATTAGATGTACCGGAAGTAGTTATTAAGAATACTAAGAGTCTAATTGATAATATAATTAAATACAAAGAAGGAGAAAAACATAAGTTTAAATTGTTCTCAATGGATGTAGTAGCAATGTACACCAATGTACCTGTAAAGGAGGCATTAAAAGTAATAGAGTTGAAATGTGAGAAACATAAAGAAATGCTAAAAAATTACAATTTGGATAAGGAGGTTTTTATGGACATGTTAGTATTGATATGTGATAATAAGTATTTTAAATTTGGGGATAAATTATATGCACAAAAGAAAGGTTTCCCAATGGGGTGCCCAATTTCAGGAGCAATTTGCAATATCTATTTGAATTGGATTGAAAACAAGTCAATCTTAAAATGGACAAAAGTTAAATTTCAATATTTTAGATACGTAGATGATATTTTGATTCTGTGGGAGGGTACTAATCGGCAATTTAAACTTTTTTTTCAATTTTGTAAATTCTGTAGAACCAAATTTAAAATTCACTTATCAGGAAGAAAAAGATGGAAAATTACCTTTCCTAGACACATTATTAATCAACAGTAATAATACAATCAGTTATGAATATTACCAAAAGCCTTACCAAAGTAAGCATATGTTAAATTTTGAGTCAAATCATAGAATATCGACTAAGAAAGAGATAATTTTCAATAATTTAAAAAGGATAACTACTTACACTGAGGACAAAAGTTTGTGGAAAGGGAAAATTAATAGTCTGAAAGAAAAATTAGAAATGAATGGCTATCCAAGAGGTTTTGTTAAATCATGTATTGATAGATTTTTTCGCACAAGGAAAATCAAGAAAGTAGAGCATTTAAACAGTAACAAAGTCACAAATTACAAATTAATCAGGCTTCCTATTGGGTTTGAAATTGATAGGTATGTAAAAAACGTTTTGGAAGAAAACAAAATTAAAATAGTATTTTATAAGGGAAACTTATTATTCAAAAAAAGAAGGCAGGAAAAAATCAACAAATTCCACAAAATGGGAGTAATATGTACATTGAAATGTAGAGACTGTGGGGGGTTATATATTGGAAGTTCTGGAAGAGCCTTTAAGGAACGGTTAACGGCACATACTAATGCATGTAGAGACAATCATCCAGAGCTGTCAGATTGGGCATTTCATTCAATAAATTTGGCACATAATCCGGATCCTATTATCGATATTATATATGTATCCCAAGATGAGTCAGAAAGGTTTATGTTAGAATCGGGTTTTATCAATCTGACAGATTGTATTAACAAAATTAAAGCACTTAAAATGAATCCAATTTCATTCAGTTTTTTTGAAAAAATTATAAAGAATAATAAAATTTTGAAACAAAAATTGGAATTGAAATAAAATTTTGAAACATAAATTGTTTGAAATAAATTGCTTCTATATGCATTTAGTAAAGGTTTTTTGATTTTTTGATTTTTGGGATTGTTTTACGAGTTTATTTTGTTATATGTAGTATACGTTTATGTTGTTGTTAAAGAAAGTCTGTGATTGTTAGATGTTTTAAGATGAATTTATTTTGTTATATAAAGAAAGACTGTGTTTGCTATAGGTTGTATTAATGTATTTTGTTGTTAAGGAAAGAATGGGATTGTTATTCACGTGTTTGATATGTTTGTATAAATGTATTTTGTAGTTAAGAAAAGGTTGTGATTGTTGTTCACGAAAGTTTGTACCATGATTGTTTATGATTGGAATTCTGTTTGAAAATGTTAGTTTCTCTACATTTTGCTGTAGTCTCCGTGAAGAAGATTCCTGCTAAAGGAATTGAAATATTGAGAATTAAAGGATGTGATTAAGGAAGAAGAGGTTTTTATGATTTATTTATATTTAGAAGGAAGATGAATTTTGGATTTTTCACGAAATCTATTTGATTTAAAATCATATTAAAACAGCAGTAATTCAATAAAATGCTTCTCCATCAAAAAAAAATAAAATAAATAAATGTCCTCAAGCCCTGAACTTTGAACAAAGTGTTCTGCAGATTTTGAATTATCTTTGCAAATATATTCAATTACAAATCTGTTTACTTTAAGTTGCAATAGTTAAGTCTTAGTGATTACATTTTCTTGGTTGAAAGGAAAAAAAGTGCATTTGACACAACTGTAATCTTTGCTGTTTCCCGATTTGAATAATCTCTCGATAACTCCACGATTTCATCAGCTTCAAATCTCGAATCTTTGTTTAATGACATTATTGAATCCAGATTAATTTTATCTTAAATGCTTCATTTGAGTTTTATTTCTTCTAGCGGGGGGGGGGGGGTATTCATTTCCTGTGAATATTAAGGGCTCCTAATTCGGTCAGACACAGCGTCATCTGATCACAATGTGACCGTCGCATCCTGGGATCTGTCAAATCCCGACTGGGAAAAAAGATCAAATCAGTTCCATATCCTGTTCTACTAATTTACTACTAATTGAGTAATACTAGGTAATACTAATTCTATTATCTGTTAATGAAAAATTATAGAAGATCGGACTCTCATTGGTTTAAATTAGAATTAAATTTATTTTAATTCATGAATCGTTAGGGTCTATATCTCCCATCACGTGCAAAGTGGCTCCTTGATTTATCACGTTCAAACTTTAAGTCTCCGTAGATCTCTAGGGTTGCCATCATGGCGAAGAAGCCATTTAATTTTGAGGAAACAGATACTGAGATGTTTTAATTGCCTTCCTCAGTTAAGGAATGACTCAAGAAGCAGAAAACACAGGAAGGAAACATCCATGCCGTCGCCGAGATTCGAGCCCAGGGTTCCGGCACATCTACCATATGGCAGCCCGTCGTCTAGACCACTAGGCTATGCCAATTAAATCGAGTTTAGCCAATTTTAGTTATTTGGGACATGATGAACTTTGCTGCCTCCGTTACCTCATCACAAAAATATTGCTGAGAAATGATGGTATCAGATCAATTCGTAAAAGAAACAACATCTGATTGAACTGATGTAAGGGTTCGAATCCTTCGTAGCTATTGCCTTTCTTCCCTGTGTTCATCTTCATTCTCTTTCTGTTCTATGGCCATTTGACACAAAAGGCGTCTGCAATCACAACACAAATGAGACGTAAAAAAAAAAAAAAACAGTTACAATAGAACTACATGTGGCGGAAATTGCAGTCAAAAGAATCACATGAAATTTCATTAGAAATATGTTTTATTTTTTCACGTAATTATATTAATTCTGCACGTTTAATGAACAAGAACTGAACATTATATTACAATTATATTTGATACAAAACTCTTATAAAGGATTTCCAAGAATAGAAGAGAATTAGAATTAGAACCCACTGAATTTTGTTATTTTTTTTTAAAAAGAAATTCTAATTTTTCTAGATAAAATTTAAAAATAAAGAATTAATTTGTCTTAAATTTATTGGTAAATAACGAAGAATTCAATTTAATATAATTTCATAGAGACATAAATTTTCTAATATTCCCAATTTTTTTTTTTTAATATTTTTTTAAAAAAATATTACGTTTGTAAAGATAAAATATTTTAGTAAGTTAATCAAATTATAGATTATATCAAAAAATTGTAAGGCATAAATTAATTAGATATATTACTGAATTTTATAAATATAATTACTTTAATTATTAACATACTCTTGACTTTTGTTTAATTAGTGTAGATTAATATTAAATTGTGTTTTGATAAATCAGTCAATCAATCGATTTCACTTTTTTAGTTGTTATTAAATTTGGTTCTTTTTCTTTTGTAGTTTTTATTATATTTCATTTTACTCATGTTTTCATGAAAGAGAGACATTCACTAAATGTAAGATCTTTCACAAATGTACTAATTATAAAAAGCAGTAAAACAAGAATTAGGTAACAATAATTATTCTTTTCTGAACGACTTTTGATTCCACTCATAAATTGGATCTCACTTAAGAAATAGTTTCATCCAATATCTTAAACTATCTGAATTTAACGATAACACCATTGGTTAGTTTTCTAAACATTTGAAAATCGTTAAAAAAAATTTCACTTTAATTAAGATATATTCTATTATTATTGTTGTTGTTGTTTCCAAGAGCAGATTTGTTTACAATTTGAAATGAAATGAAAACGAAGTCAGTAAGAAGGTGCTTCGAAACGTACGTTGTTTTTATTGCGTCTTGTTTTAATTTATTGATTGGTGCCGTTTTAGTTGGCTATTTATTATTAATATATCGGCACGTTAAGTTTTTTATCATTGTTTACAATTTCTTTATTATAGCGGACAATTTAAAAATAATTTCAAAGAATCCGAGAAATTTTTATATTTTTTTAAATTAACTTTTTGAAAATGGAAAACTAAGTAGAATTTATAATAGTATTTAGTTCAAGGTAATAAATAGAAGCAGAATTATTATTAAATAAAGATATGATTCGAGTTCTTCATGATCTCGTGTAACAAAAGATTCCGTGTGAATCATTTTGGAACTTTTTTTTTTATTTTGTTGTTTTTTTCCAAAAACTAAAAATAGAAATGGAAAAGTCTTAGGGTTTAACACAAGAATTAAACTAGCTTTAGAAGGAAAAGAAAGATAATGTTCCTCTATTATTTCCTTTAACTTTCTCTTTTCTATTGGAATTCATCAGGAATGTTTGAAATGTCACCTTCCATCCGTTTCCGTGAGGAAGAATCTATTTCTTTCCTCTTCATCATTTTCCTTCAAAATAAGTGAAATCATTGAAAGAGTAACTTTTTATTCTCCATATGATAATGGGAAGAACTATCAAAAGGGATATTGAAATCGCTAATTGGATATTTAAGGGATATATTCAATATAAATATAAATAAGGAAATAAAATACAATTCCTTCCTATTACATCTAAATATTTTAACTTATTAAAACATGTATATAAAACAAAACATTTAATTAACACTCCGTCGGGCGCAATACGGTGTGGCACAAGGTCGGGCGCAACGAGCCTGAGAGGCACTACTTTATTAATTTTTTTTTCGACAGATAAAAACATTTTTTCTTACTAAAAACAATTGTTAACTATTCTTTGGGAACCTCTAAACATTATAAAAATACAGAAGGAGTAATAAAATAGTTTTATATAGTCTTTAAAGGAAACGGAAATTTAGCTACCAAAAATTACCGAAATTTGTACTCCCCTTGATTTAATAATCTTTTCTACAGATATAAACGTTTTTTCTTACAAAAAACAATTGTTAACACTTCGTAGTAAACACCCACACTGTATAAAAATACCGCAGCAGCAGTAAAACAGGTTTAATTAGTCTTTAAAAAAACGTATATTTACGTATATTTAAGCCAATAGACTTCTGACTGCGTTGAGCAAGTTGACCAAACACAAGGGTTGTGAGAGAGTTGTTTTATAGATAATTACGAAATATTATATAATATGACATTTATACAATGTGATACAGTATTAAAAATAACTGGGAAATTTTGAAAAATTCTTATTTGTCAAATTGCAACGCAATCGGGCGCAATGAGCCTGTGCGATCATTTCGTCTGTCAACTGAAAATGAAGAATGAAAATCACGAACTGACCTTGCCATTGTTATTAGCACTGGAAAAGCGGAAGCTACTAGGATGGACATCTCGCGAAAAAATTTAGCGGGGGAGGAGCAAACAAAAGAGTTCGAGGTGTGCCTAGGAGATCGGTTGCGCCCGACGGAATGTTAAACTAAATATCCGTTTATCGTCTACAGATTTTGGATTTGTTGTATAGGTCCTTTCGAAGGCCATTACATAAAGGTCAAAACACTGAAACATAAATACAGAATACTGCACTGAACAACATCAAAGAATGTATTCCAAAGCTTGTTTTTCAGCTCTGATTAACTTTTGATGTTTGCTCTTGTTTACAACCACTTTACAATTACGGTCAAACTAAGTCAAAGAATTACGAACTGATTAGCATCAAAATTTAGTTTTATTTCCAGCCCTGATTAAATTTGGGTTTTTATAGCGTTTATATTACACGCCTGTTTCCTAAAAAAGACGATAATGAGTATCTTCAAGACCGTTATACTACATTTGAAAGTAGTATATACATTCATACATACATACATACAAGTAGCATATACATACTTTACATTTGTAAAGTAGTATACATTTACAATTATTATGAAATGGGATGAATAGATAAAGTCCATTTTTTGTTCCAGCTTTTAGTTACTGTTAAAAGGTATTTTATTTATGAAAAATGATTTATAGTCTTTTAATGTTTCTGTTGCTATTTATTTCTCTTAGAACATTACCTTTCTTTTTAACACGTTTTTAATAACTCGCTTTCTAGTCTGTTTGTTTGTTTGTTCGGTTCAAATTTTGTAATTTATTTTAAACTAACTTCCCGATGAGCTAGAGACTTGAAACTTTAAACATAGCTCAGAACTGGATGATAATACAATATTAAGCCTTTATCTCCCCTTGTCCACTTAAATGGATATTTTTAAAAACAGTTTTCTCATAAATCTACAGTAATAATTTTCCGTAAGCGCCATTACTTTTAAAAAAAAATAGTGTAGTTAACATTTTTGCCGGTAGGTGTCAGTAATGTTGAAACAATAGGTGACCGTTGACCACCAGCGCCATTTTCTCCTTCGCTTCGACAAAATCGAAGGCTATTATGAATTAAGTATCACAGTGAGGAGATTATCTTTCGAAAATAAACAATATTTTTACTGAAATAAATTGGTTCTATGCGTCAGAATGTGCAGATTACAACTTCTTAAAGAGAATTTTCATTTCTTATTGAATCTTCGAAACCCGCGCATAGGAATTTGGGATTGTGCTTTTCGAATTAGCGTCATTAGCTTTAACAATGAATAGTTAGTCTTGCCGGTCGAAAGAAATTGCGATGTCCAGGGTTTTGTAGGTTTAATGGTTAAGTAATAATTAGTATAATATATAATATTTAATAATTTATAATATCAGTTCAAGTTAGTAGATTGAAAAATGAATATTCCACTATTTAGAAATCTGTCATAGGGTTTGTTTTTTTTTGGTTTTAATGGTTAAGTAATAATTATTAGAATATTTAATATTTAACAATTTATAATATCAGTTCAAGCTAGTACGTTTATCGTGAATATTCACTATTTATGATAATGCGAAGAGAGTTCATTTACTTTTTGATGAAAATTTTATGTTTTTTAAGCAACTAACTGATATCGTATTTACTTAATCTTATCAAAATGGTTAAAATCTATTGAAAAATACCATACATACAAGACTTAAAAGTATAAAATAATTAATTACAAAAAATATTTTTATAAATATATCATGTTTTTAAACGGACTAAAAAGTATAAAATAATTTTTCCTAGCTCCATATATATTCCTAACTCCATACAGATAGTCCTGAAAATTTGTGATTGTACAGTTTTAATAGCTTTGAAAATACTTGGAAAGATTTAAAACGAAAAACGTGGAGCGCATGCAATAGATAATTGAGATTGTATGGATGGAGTGAATATTATCTTGCAATAGTTAATAATTGAGGTGGTATGGATGGAGTGAATATTATCTTGCAATAGATAATAACTGAGATGGTACGGAAGGAGTATATATTATCTTGCGCCCCATGTTTTTCGTTTTAAATCTTACAAGTATTTTCATAGCTATTAAAACTGTACAATCACAAATTTTCAGTACTATCTGTATGGGGTTAGGAATATATGGGGCTAGGAAAAATTATTTTATACTTTTTAGTCCGTTTAAAACGTGGTATATTCAAAAAACTATTTTTTGTAATTAATTATTCTCATTAAATCTCTTGAACTATTTTCCCAATTATTTTAATTCTTTCTTGGAAATAAACAAGTCCAAGAATTCTTTTATTTCATGAACTACTACTTTATCATTCATTCAACTTAATATGTACAGGTCTGTACCATGGGGGGTCCATGGAGATAAGGTTTCAATGATCCGGGACTATGACGAGGTCGAATGGTCAGTTCAACGCTCGCCCGCCTATATAGCTGGAAAATAAACCCAGTACTCGTTCTACAGAGGGATGGGTGGCCACTCTTACTATGTATAATAAAAGAGAATTTATTGAAAGCAGTATCGCCTTCTATTACATTTAAAGTAAATACAATTATCAGTTTCTGCTTCAGGTTCAGTTGATCTTTTCATCATTGGAGATCATTAGGGTAAAGACGACTTTTTAATTTCCTTTTAACATTCTTTTATATTTTTTGCTTAATATCACGTAACTACATTACAGAATACCGTAATGTTTGTCTGATAATTGGTAATTTCATACTTTATTTACTTAAGTACATCTATAAGATCCATTGCTTATTTATAAGGCTAAGATAATGAGAAATAAAAACAAATTCTCTTGTAGCAGACAATTCTGAGAAGAGAAATACAAGATATAATAGACACTCAGTCTATGTGATGCGGCTTTCTCAATTTTTTTCTGGGTTGAGACCATTTATTAAGGGTTGGGACTATGTGTTTACTTGGTGACATCCCACGACGGCCGTTTCTCACTCAACGTCGGCTGGGGATAGTCATTAGTAAACAGCAGGGCCATTGCGTGGGCGGGGCGACCGGGGCGATCGCCCTGGGCGCCGCGGCAACGGCAAAAGGAGATTCCGTTTTTTTTTTGTTTTTTTTTTGGTTGTTGAATTGGAGATGACGAAATCTTGCCCCGGGCGCCAACAAACCACGCAACGGCCCTGGTAAACAGCAAGGTCTGAATATGGAAGTCATTAGAACTAAAGAGAATTACATCTCCAAAATTAAAATAAGAAAAAACAAAAACATAATTAAGTAAAAAACAATTGGGGAAGCTCCTGGGGCTAAAATTATTTCCTTAATGCATTGAAATCGTAGCTTCAATATTTTAGGACAGTAAAAAAATAAATAAATAAATAAACTCCTGTGTTTGATGAGAAAACACTGGAAATTCTGTTTAAATCCTCGAAGGCAACGGACTTTAGTTTCTTCAGTTAAAACAATTGTTTGTTCAATGTAATAAAAATACCCGGGGCGGACCAAAACATGAAAGCTGCGTCTGATTCATAGTGAACGGCTGCAAACATCGGCTGTCTCCATGTTAGGAGCGGATGAACTATCACTCTGGTCTTACAATCGCAGTTTTAACCTCGGAATGGATACTAATCCTTCCCCCAACACAATTCTCAACGGGAGCAAAATGGACGGAAGAAAGAAGGAAACAACATAGTGAAAGAATGAAAGAAAACTGGAAGAGAAGAAAGAAAGTAGAAAAATAATCATGAGTTATTTCACGTGGTCCATAGTCGGCCAAATTCGAAGAAAGAAGAAGAATGTAATAAAGAAACCATGGAATGTATTTTATTATTTATCACGGTTGTTGAATTGTTTAAAAGATTCTACAACAGTCCTACGTGGACCAAGACATCACCGAAGGTAAGGCTTATCGTTTCCGAGACCAACGGGATTAAATTGGGGACGCCCTTTTACGCCATTCGGGAAAAAACCTGGTACCTATCTTACATATTTCTTTTTGTTTATAAGATTTAGCAGGCCTATAAGAAACTAGCGACAATAGTTGTAGATTGAACTTTGCCTGATGATAAGTGCTCTCTACTTGCGAGTTACAGGTAGAAGTAGTGAAAAATATTATTAGATACTTTTCAATAGATATGCTATTTTTAATACAACATTATTACAGTTTTAATATCAAAAGAATATAGAAAATCATAAGAAAAAGTTCTGTCACAATCGAAGAAATAGTTATATCAATTAAAAGCAAACCAATTACAAAAACCAACTCAGGAGGATATTAAACAGGGAAGGAATTAAGAAAAACAATTACAAAGACACAAATAATATACTAAGAGAAACATAGGAGTTACAAAACAACAGAAAAGAAGCCAACCAAAAAAAAAGTCTTAACGAAAATTTAGCTACAATTTTGGAAGGAATTCTAATTGAATTTTGTTTTGAATTTTCCACTGTTTCTTACAAGTAAAGAAAAGCTTCTTACCTCCGTTGTTGAATGAGTGTTGGATTCTGTTTGACTGAGTGCAGTGATGGCTTCCCTCCAATCTACATCCAGTCACAATTAACCTTTATTTAATAACGTACGGTGGCTTCAAAGAGACAATTGCCTATTTCCTTGTTAGTTCTCATCTACTTCGGGTTCACGGGAATAAAAAAATAAAAACCATTAAAAGATCCATGGGAAAATAGAAGATGCAAAGGATTGAATAGTGGAATAGGGATTGTCTTTGGAATGACATTTTCTAGTTTAATTCGATTTCATAATGAATCTTGTTTCTACTTACCTACAATTACTTGACCAAATTTTAAGTAATACAAAATTATTTGAAGTTAATAATAATGGATTTTCCTGCCAGGATCCTTAAACGTAAAATGAAATCCTGGAATGAATTCTAATTAGAGATGTTTTGATCACAGGCAGTCAATTGTACTTGGACTGTTTTTGTTTTGTTTTTTGTATTTTTTTTTTAATGTTTCTAAATTTCATCTTAAAAAAAGACAATATTGAAAGAATGAAAAACAGAAATAACATAAAAAATTTCCTATTTTTATACGAAATTATGTATCTGATAATGTCTTTAGTGAATAAAGACGAGAATAAATTTATTAATTCCGAACTGTGAATTCATAAAATTAAAACTAACATCCGTAGCAATTATAATAGCATGGTTCTAAAGAACATTCTTCTTGGAATCTCATTGCATTCATTCGTTTGGAACCATAGAAATGCTCCGGATCTACTCTTTCTCTCTTCAAACACGATAGCTTCAATGGCGTTCAAATAGTTTCAATATTTTCCCAGTGACTCCTTCGTGAAACCCCACAACAGAATATTACCATTGTAAGTTAACTTTCACTAGTGTTCAAATATGTTAGCATTTAATTAGAATAAATTCTTATATTACTGAAAAAACCAAAGTCTAAAAATTAGAAAATTAAACAAGTAATCTTTTTAATATTTGTAATTGTTTAATTTATTTATTAAATAAAGTTATTTTTAGCAATAATAATAATAATGATAATATTTTTTTTATTCTTTCTAAATACATAAGTTACAGCCCCTTTAGAGACAAATTCCTCTCAACAGGTTCTGAATATAGGTATAATATAAAAAAAATTTTAACGTTTGCAAAATTAAATCATTTGAAAGAATGACACCGTCGCACCAGTCAATAGAATAAAAATTGTTAAAACATTAAAAAACAGGAACTACTAGTTTCAACTTCTCAAAACGAAACCATCCTCTGATTGGTATACCCTTCAGGTGTACTATAATTATTTAATTAATTTTGAATACAAGTTTTCTTTTTTTTTTATGCAGTGTTAAGAAACAGTGAAACACTTACATCGATATATAATTTTCAAGTGATTCAAATAGACCGCTGAGTGCTAATTTTCCAAAATTTTATATTAGGCAGTAACATAATTGAAAAGTAAAACCTCGATATAGCCCTTCCGTTTATAGCACTATCCCTTTGTTTACGCTCCCTTTATACGGTCCCTGGACGTTTTCTATATAACTCTACATTTTTATCCTCTTACAGCACCGCTTGTAGCGCTTTTTTTGTATCGGAAATTAGTACAAATTTCACATAAATTGTGAAATTTGTAATGTTTTATAAGTATAGTGAAGAAAGTGCGCTAAATCTGCTCCGAAAATCTATTAGTGTTGATCCTAGTGGTGGATCAATTGATGTTAATAGTTACTTGAACCGCATTGAAAATATCATAATCCATAACAGTAGCACACGGCAAACCATAATCAAAGATTTTTTCAATAGGAAATAAGCTCATATTTGCGCTATATCCATTGCGTAATCAAGTATGTTTCCTGTAAAATGGTGTCTAAATCTTAACCCATCTCATAAATCATTTCCCGTCTATAGCGATGTCCCGCTTGTTATGCTTTTAGGTCATGGTCCTTTGATGAGCATAGTAACGGAATTCATTATCTGATTTAATTCTATATACATTTTTACGTATGTATATTAATGTACGAATATTAAAGTTACAGTCCGTTTCGATATCCGAGAACCATGACAAGACAGACGACTCTACCCCACAAAGGAGTGATACGCTGAGATAGGCACTTTCTTAAAACCTGTTTTTCTTTTAGTATCTGTTATTTCTGCGATAGTATTTATTCTTTCCATAATTCTTTCCCGAAAAGCGCAAATAGAACCCAGCTACTAGTAAACTAAAACTATAAAAAGTAATCATCCTATCTTCCTCACTCCCATTTGGAAGAAATCGAAGGAGACCTGACGCATGCGCAAAAGCGCTGAAGGCTCTCCTAAACCAAAACGAACAGTATCTATGCTTATCTTATTTATAATAATAATAATAATAATAATAATAGTGTAGAATTTATAATTTTAATTAATATTTAACGTGCGTAAAAAGATCATAATAAGTCATTAAGGCCAACACACAAATATAATTAAGAACATTAAAATACTAAAAATTACAAACGTTTTCGAAACGTCCTGTGTTTCGTTGTCAAGTAAAAATAATAATACAATAATTTCAAGAACAAAATATCAGGTTGCCAGGACACGTGACCCCCACGGGCTGGCAGACTGTGGAAATAGGGGAGAGGCCATCGTTCAACTTCTTCACCCTCGGGATGTTACATTACAGAAGTAGAGCGAGCTAGGAACTCAAAAGTATCATTAGAAAAAATAAACAAATAAATAAATAAAATTTAAAAAAAGAAAAAAAGAAAGGCAAGAGGTAATAAAAGTAGACAATACATAGACAAGCCATAATGAGCCTATTTAAATTAATATCCTTATTTTATTTCATTTGCTCATAATGGCTTCCTTAAACTATTATGTATTGTCTACTTTTATAACCTCTTGCCTTTCTTTTTTTTTAATTTTTTAATTTTTTTAAATTTTATTTATTTATTTGTTTATTTTTTCTAATGATACCTTTTGAGTTCCTAGCCCCCCTCTACTTAAGTAATCTAACATCCCCAGCCACTGATATCACGTGTGGCATTTAGGAGCACGCCAATCTAATGCATTCCTAAAACGAAACCAAGATCACGGGAAAAAAGGGGAGGTGCCGTGGAAAGCTAGCCTAGCGACAGGAATTCACCAGTGGCCTGCGACTTTCAGATAAAAGGGAAAGGGGCAAAACTCAGATAAAGGATCAAGTGGAAGTTTTTATTACTGAATAAACTAATAGAAAATATACTACATCATAAGGAACGATAAGTTATATATTCACTCTGTAATTGTCCGTTATGATCAGTCCTGGGTTCTTAGAGTTCTCACGGGTAGCACTGGGACGGAGTTCCATCATTGACGGGGATGAACGGCTGGGACGGTCTCGATGGCATCCGCTGGGCACTGCGGAGATACACTTGTGAGCAGTGAAATCTGTCACCTTCTCTCGAAGATGCTCGTGGAGACGCACAGGAATCGACTAGAAGATAGGAGAGAATGTTACCGACTTCTCTTCGTGGGGTTGTCCCACAATGCAGCCGGCATGCACGCACAGCTGGATCCCTACATTCTAGCTTTTCCTTGCGCGCAGTCGCTGGCCTTTTTCTTCGGAGATATTGGCAGCTAAAGACAAACAGGCGGCTGGGCTGGAGACTGGCAGAATCGTATTTCGGCGTGAATCCGCAATGTCTTCTCTGTCGCTTGCCTTTTCGCACATGCACTGCCGCCGACCTCCTTATGGCGTGAGTGCCAAGCAAAGGTGAAGGCAGGCAAGTTTCTGCAACGACTGGTACCACTTGCGTGAACTCGGGTCGTCTTACCTGCGCCTCGCCTTCTCAAACGCTGCTCGCCAGGTTTCCTTGGAGGTTAACTCCTAGCAAGGTGGATGCGGGAGGGTTCTTGACGACTGGGACCGCTGGCCTCGTGAACCCGAACCGCCTTCCCCGAACCGCCATTATATTCCGTCGGGGGGGGGGGGGGGATACTTCCCATCCCCACCGTCGCCTCTGGCACACCACTCTTTGCTGCCACACTGGCCCTTTTGTTCCCCCAGTTGAGATCATTTCTGGAGCAGTTTACAACAGGGGGAAAGATGGAAAGAAGCTTTTAGTTCCCGAAGCAATGGGCGATATGTGAAGATGGACATTATGTAATTTCAGGTGAAACTTTCTTGAGTCGCTCCCAATGTCGCTAAACCATTGTGTAAGAGATCTCGGTGCCGAGTTGGCGGCGGCATGCCACCTACAGACGCCAGAGAATGCAGCCTAACAGAGAATATGAAAAGTTGGAAATGATCAGAAAAGGAAAAGAAAAATGTGATTAGAAATGTTATGCAGAAAGAAAAATGAAAAGGGATATGAGCGGAGCTCAGGGAACAAATAGTGTTCGTGACAACGAAGAGGGTGAACAATGACCTCTCCCCTATTTCCACAGTCGGCCAGCCTGTGGGGGTCACGTGTCCTGGCAATCTGATATTTTATTGAAATTATTGTATTATTATTTTTACTCGACAACGAAACGCAGGACGTTTCGAAAATGTTTGTAATTTTTAATACGTATAAATGCTCTTAATTATATTTGTGTGTTGGTATTAATGACTTATTACAATTTATAATTTAATATCACTAATGTTAATTAGTGATTGATTTTAATGTAAAACAATTAATAAAAAATAACAAGAAATACGATAATTTTTTTTCTAACAATTGGTATTTAATTTACTATGCAAATAAGTTCTTATAGAGTAACTGATGATAATAATGCCATGCAGGTTATAATGCCATTGATTTTGAACATCTTGGTTTGTTCAATATCCGGGAGGCAGCAGCACTTGTCAATAGTTTTGTTGTGACGTGAGTAAGCCTAGGCAACTATTGTCAAGGCTAGTTCCCTCCTGAAATGTTTCAATTCGAGTTCAGACTTAAAGAAATGAATTTCGAACGTGAATCAACTGCTATTGGATCCATCGAAATATTCATTGGTGGTCAAATTAAGTATATGTAACTTTTAAATTATAAAATATTGACTGAAATCGATTTGACTGTTATTATTAGCTACGTTTTTACAATCTTTCTGCGTAAATACATGTTGTGGATTTTGTGATGTGAAATTATTGTCTAGTGTAAATAAAGTTACTCACCGTATTTCACACGATATCCATTCTGCACAGATAATAAAAAAAAGAAAGAGTGCTATTGAAACATAGGGCTATCGCCAGAGTCCCAACAACGAATGTGCAGTCGTGAACGTTCAACAACTAAGAATAATCCATGTTACGTTGACATACGATTGTTAACAGAGCGGATGACATGCTTTGTTGTAAAAAGGAAGCAACTACGTGGTTACCAAGCAACGCAGTGTGTATGTTTCCAGTGCTACAGAAGAGTTTGTGTTCAGATGTTGTGCCAAACAAAGTGAGAAGGCGAAATCTTCTCCTATAAGGGTTATGTCTCCAATGAGTATAAGCTTAAAGTGCAAATGCTTATATTCAATGCCTATAAGTGTAGTGTGAATCAACGTGCAGATTCCTGGGATGAAATCAGTTCATCATTTTTAAGCTTGTGAAAAGGATTTTCACAAATTAGAGGCAGCGTCTGTTTCCTAGACAACGGCAGACATAGTAGGGCTACAACAACTATTTGGAACATAGGTAAGCCATGTTCTTCAGTTCTATGATTCAGAAGCTAGCAGATTCAGTGTCAACCGACCAGAGCTATCTACAGTGAGTTTCTTCATTGGTACATCGTGTTCCACGATTGCTGTAAAATAAAGATCGTAAGTATGAACTCTTTACGTTTTAAATGGGTGAACGCCATTCCGAAGAAGCAAGAGCCAGCATAAATGGACTGTAGATTTTAAATGCTAGTGAATTTAATTGCTTATGCAAATTGTAGCAATTTAGTTGAATCAAATTAATTTATGGAAAGAATAAATTTCAGCTTTAAAGTATTTAAACTATTTTGAACTGACTGAGATATAGAACTTTAATAGAACACTAAAGTCATAAGTCTGACTAAAGTTATTGTTTACTATATTATCGTTAAGATAATATTTAATGGATGCTTAAAGTTTAATTCAAGTTTCAGAATTAAATCTTTTTTATTTCCTTTTATTTATGTGTGTTAAATGTTCGTATTGCTCTTTTGTTGACTAATTAAGTTTATATAATTTTGCCTGAATTTGATCAACCTATTCATTTACGTACTCTGAAACCGCCATGCTAGGAGGTGTTATAAGTATTAAATTCCTGCACATGTTCAATATTTATGCATCATTTGCAGAAATTTGTGGGGAAATTCAAGATGGCGGATGCAGGAAATAACGCCATAACGAGTGCAGGTATTACCGCCATCCCATTTGCAGCCAAAGACGTTCACTAACATTACATTTTTTATTATTTGGCTAAGTGAATGATATATTCATTTCTATTTGAAGAGAATACTTTATTGTATGTTTAATATTTTGACCAAATATTAATTTTCAATAAATTTTAAAAGAAGGAAGAAAAAGAAGTCCTGTGGTGACTGCAGAGGTTATTATTACAAACGGTCTTTAAGAAACTGGATACAGTGTTTGGAATGCAAAACTGGTTCCACGAAACGTGTGATAACTACAGTGTACAAAAAAATTGGACTGTGTTCATTGTGTGAAGAACGAAGTGCACTTTTGTTCTTTTTTTTTATTCCCGTGACACGTTTTTATTCTCAGTTCAAATTTTATTTTTTTTAATTAATTTCGACTTGTATTTTGAAAAAATTGTCTTAGAAAATTTTGTTTTTCGAAAACTTGTATTAGATTTGCTATGTCATCAATCTTGTTATTTTTTTTTAATCCTTTTGTTTTTCGTTTTCTTTAATTAATTTATTACCCTTCTTGTTTTATTGCTCTGTTTACTTGAGAACTTTTTTTTAGTTTATTTTACCCTAGTCAGTAATCTGTCAATTAACTCTTCTACGTCATATGTTGACTTGATGTAACCTATTAACCCTATGGTTAAAATTTTTATGTTTATATTATTATTTTATGCTTACATGATTTTGAATTCTGTAAAAAATATATAGATATCGTAGTCGTTGAGTCTTCTAGTCGTTCAATATGTAGTCTCCGTATCCTACCTGTTTGATTTCTATTTTATTTTTAATTTCTAGTTTTAATTATAAGGTTGTTAAAAAGTGCAATTTTGGTGTTCGTTACTAAACACCAACTCTGTATTGAAGCGTGTGTTTTGGATTATTAAATGTTAGTTGTGGAAGAAACTTCACCCAGTGCCATCGTGGAAGAGCGTCAGAGTTGCCAGCGCAATCACCGTCTCCTGGTGCCGCAGGAAAGTCACCCAAAATGCTTCTCCCTGAATACAGACCTCATGGCGAAGTGTTCATGCAATTCAGATGTTCATTTTGGCAAGACAAAGTCTCGGCGTGTTATGCGGTGTGAGAATCACTGGCGGACACCTTTAGTGTTTCTGTATAGATTAACTATCAACTAGTGCTCCGAACCTTGTTCCACGAATTTGGACTCCCACATACAATCGCGAGCAGCGATGAGAACTGTAACTTATTTACTGTAATTTTCATAGGTCTATGATCTATTTTTGTGTGTGTTTTACTAGCAATCAACTTTCATTTTGCCCTTATCTGTATTTTCTCCATAAGAGAGACTTTCGAATTATAACGAAGAACTTTTCCAGGAGAAACTATTAAGAAGTATTCCTTTATTTGAACAACATTATTATTAGATTTTAGGAACTTATTAAAAGAAGGAAGAATCCCGGCATAATGATTTAGTATGGATTAAGCTCACATAAAAGGAATTCTTAGAAAATTCTTGGTTCTTTCCATTCTTTATTAATTTTTTTTTTATTTCTTTGTAAGCTTTAGATATTATAAATCTTATTTGTTCTATTTAATCCCTAGCTTTTAGATTGAAATAAAATTAATAATAAATATAAGTAAGTCATGAAAGTTTCAATTTTATTTTAGCAAATTTTAAACAATTCTATAAATTCGCTGAACTTTAACTGAAATATTGGTTATCATTACAATGTTTTAAAAATAATATAAAAATGCCTTAATTCAATGTAATAAAATTATCTAGTGAATTTTTTTTTTTATCACATAAAAGGAATTCTTAGAAAATTCTTGGTTCTTGCTTGGTTCTTTCCATTCTGTATTAATTTTTTTTATTTCTCTGTAAGCTTTAAGCGGGGTGAACACGATGCAGCTTTTGCTGTAAAACTCGGTGAAAAAGTGGACGCAGGAAAGTTGCAAACGACAGGTATGGGAGAAAACGATGCAGCTTGGTGGGCGTCGCCTTGCGAAAAACACACGAAGCACAGGACGTAGTGCAATGACGTCAGTTGACAGTACGTGACGAAAATTGCGATGCTGGCCTGCAACACAGGAACTGCAATTAATGCTAACAAAACAGAAATAATGCGATGCTATTATTAGCCGATCTGTATTCGCAGGGGAAGGCAATAATGCCATACATGAAGAAAAATGATCAACATTATTACAGTGGGAATTGCCAACAATGACGTCCCGTGGCTTTGTTCAGAAAGTGGCAAACTGACAGCAATTGTTGTTTTGTTTGTTGCAATGAAAAATTTCAAATATCGAGGTTTATCAAATGCTCTGTAAAATTCTAACGCATGAAATTAATGCATTTACATAAAAACTTTATTTCTGCGTGAAGAAATTTCAGAAATAGCTGGTATTCTTTCTGTAATCGCAGTCCGTCCATTTGAAGCGCAGGCAATCTGTTTGGGCGCCATGTTTTCCCATGGGCGTGACGGCATGCGTGACGTGTTCCAACGCTGCGCTTTGATTGGGTGCTGTACATGCAGCTTTTGGAGTTGCATCCTCGGGTCTTGACAGCTTTTGCTGCATACAACTCCCGATACAACTTTACTCAAGCAGCTTCAAAAGCGCTCAAACAGCAAAGTTGCACATACAACTTTGCACAAAACTGCATCGTGTTCGCCCCGCTTTAGATCTTATAAATCTTTTTTGTTCTATTTAATCCCTAGTTTTTAGGTTGTTCTTTGTTTTTTTTTTTTGTTTTTCTCAAAACCGAGCTGGTAGCAGGGTGCTTTCGATTATTTTTATATACCAGTGTTTACGGAGAATTCCAATAGGTAAAAACATTAGTCTACCTTTTCTCCGTGACAATATTCACTGATATACAGAAGTTTGTTGAAATAAAATTTATAATAAATACAAGTAAGTTATGAAAGTTGCCTTAATTCAATGGAATAATATTATCTAGTGAATTCGATGTCTAAGATTTTTTTTTATCCCATAAAAGGAATTCTTAGAAAATTATTAGAATTGAAAATATAGGCGAACTGATAAAACGATAAATAACTGACTTGGAAGCAGAGAGGAGCCTTAAGGACATATTCCGCGGAACAATCCTTTTTTTTTCATTGGAAACTAAGATTCCAGCCAACGCTTGTGTCTAAAAACAAACTCTTTCAAAGATTTGAGTAAATGTTGAAAAGAAAATCACTGTGGATCAATCTATAGATGAGATCTCGTACCGTCGTCGTAGGAGATTTAAGTAAATGCTTTCTACACCATCATGAGAATTACATTAAACTGTAGATTAATGAAAGATACAAACAATTTAACTATATATGAATTAAATCCCTATTTTTCGGCTTTAGTTTATAACTTCTCCTACAATTTGAGTGTAGAAATCTTACGGCTAACAAGTAAATTCAATTGAATAGGTCTCAATTTTTACATTATTTGCTTGTCAATGCCATCTGTCATGGAGAGACCGTAACAGTTCATTAATTAAACCAACCAATTATTATTTAGAAATTGTTTTTGAGTATTTTAATTAAAGAAATAATAATTAAAACTTAGAATGAAAAAGTGCTGCAAGAAAGAAAGCTTTTGCTGTATTTCCGTTGACTTCCCATTTTCGTCCTTTTAATCTCCGATCCGCAATATTTCGATATCATATTTTCTGCTTATCAATTGATATTTAATTAAACTGATTGTTTTTGAATATTTTCATTTTCTTTTTTTAATTCTATTATAATTTCCTTCCACAAATTTTGAATTTTTTCTTTCCCTTTTTAAAGCCATTCGATAATATAATTGATAGATAAAACTATCCAAATAGATTGTTTTTGAGATTTCTAAATCTTAACTGAATATTTTAGTGTTGTATCTCGAGGTAATTTCATGTTTTATTCATCCCATTCTCTTCTTTTAATTATTAGATTTGTGAAAATATTTTCAACGAAAATCATCTTTTAAGAATGAACCTAAGAAATTCGTTCTCTTTGCTCTATTTCTTCTTCGAGAATTCTTTTATCTTGTACTTTTCATTCTTCTCTTCACAATTCTTAATATACAAAAAAAAATGGGATAAATGAATCTGGAAAATTTGTAAAGAAGAGTAAGTTTACTGTTGTTATGAATAAGAGAAGTTTTATAAATAATAAACTTTGTTAAAATCTCATTCTATAATGTGTTTGATCTGAATAACTGCAATCGTTGGAGAGGAAGGACTTCAACATTCTTCGAATCGGGAAACTCTGCAGCCAATCACGAAGCACTTACAACTATTGGCTTAGGCTATTTTCCCTTTGGAGAATTTCCATCTCAGTTCGATCTCATTACGTTTGGTTTGGTGCAACACAACAAAATCTTGACTCCGAGATTTGATTGATCATAATTTTCATAAACAGAAGATCACAGTCTTTTTGAAACTGCCATTAAGGCCGCTTTAGACGTGCCATTTGAGTAAGCTATATCGATAGCAATGTCAGGATAAATTGCCAGTGAATAAAAAGCTTTACAACTCTGTTAGGCAACATGTTCATATAGCCTTCCATCACACGGAAAATTCACACTTCTCAGTTTTCATTATACCTATATTTTATTTACAAGAAAATAAAATTGATTTAGATAAAAATCATTTATTCAATGCATCGAATAGATGAAAGAATGTTTTTAATTAATTAAAATAGGAAGTATTCATTTTTTTCATCTTTTTGTACTTCTTTGTTTTCAGTTTCGACATTTCTCTAAATCTCGACCAATCACGATATGCTTTCGTGATTCCAATCGCTCGTTGATTCAAATTTTCAGGTCGAAATTCTGTTTGGTTAATAATGTAGTTTTCTGGAAGCATCGACGAAAACATAAGGAAAAGACGACCTCCGTTCGTGATAATCATTTTTGTAATCGGAAATTTCGAATAAATAGATACATATCGATTGGTATTCAAGTTCTACAATTCGCCACCAGGAGCGCTAGTGTCAGATGACTCCTTGGAGATGGCATGCCATCTCTTTGAAATTAAAACACGTCCTAAAAGGGGCAATGTGCTTTCCATCTCCCCATGGCACGATGATGGTGCGCAGATTGCCTGTCAAATGGTACATGTAAAGTAACAGTTATTAAAGTAACAGTTAGAGTGACAATAAATTTTTTTTATTCAGTTTTTATACATTAAGAAAGTTTGGTTTGAATTATTGATATTTGAACCAGTATTTAAAAATGATACTTAACGTCAAATGAGCGTTAAAATATGAAAATTAAAAAATAGTTATGATATTTGTCATGTTTTAAAGAGATGGAAAGGAAATAATATATTAATCGAATACTGGAATATTTTGATATTGGTCGTTGTGATATATATAGTAAAAAATATTAATTTTTTTTATCTCATAAAAGAGTTTTCAATCGATTTCTTGTGGAGCCTAAAAAATGTCTCTGTGTAACTTATTCCACAATGCTTTGTTCAAATACTCTCGTGAATATCATTTTTATAACAAAAATATGAGAATTTATAACCAGTAATTATTAGGGAAATATGATAAAAGAATATGGCTCCAAAAATTAAAATAAAACAATAAAAACACATTGAAAGTAAAATAGGAAAATTCCTCCGCTAGCTTCAACTGAATTTCCTTAAGCTGGGCGAACACGTAGCAACATGCGACAAAATTGCTCATTTTAATTGCTGACAACCGTTATCACGCGCGAACACACAGTTGTTGCTACGTGTTAGCCCAGCAAAATGGGCAATAGTGGGCAATATTGTTCATTTTTATTGCTGGAAACGGTTGTCAGCAATAAAAATGAGCAATATTGTCCAGCAATATTGCCGCTTGTTGCTACGTGTTCGCCCAGCATAATAAACATTTTTCCTGTTTTATTTTTAATGTGTATTCATTTTAATTTTTGGAGGTACCATATTGCTTTTGACGATGAATTCTACTGACCTCCGTATTGAGACCTGGCTATTTAATGTCAGCTGATGAAACGATCGTTCTCATCTCCTTAATATTTGATGTCAGCCATTGTTGTTTAAAATAATTATAGGAATAATTCCCCTTTCAATTAATTATAAAAAACAATAAAACTTGTCCCTTTTCAAGTGAGGAGATCCTCAGTTGAAACTGATTTTTTTTTTTTTTTTTTTTTTTAATGAAATTTAAATTGTTACTCTTTAAAAAAAATCGTTTTATTTTAATTAATAACCAAAAAGGGGCTGTTATGATTATTTTAAAATATCTTTAATTATCTATTGTATCATGATCAGGAATATTATCCTTACTGAAGTATTGGAAAAAAGTCCTGAGAACGATTGATAGCTGTTGTTGGATTATCTTAATTTTCGAATATAAATTGCTCTCTCTCTAGAATGAACTAAAGGATTCTTTCTCCTTCAAGTATCACTAAATTTCCCTCCACTAGTTTCTTGCCGATTCTTTTGAAGTCCCTCAATGACGTCACGCCCTTCCCTTCCCTTCCAGGATTTTATGGCGGAGGAGGTTTAATACAACTTTTCATGTAAAAATCTGGGGATCTGGGAGTGTTTTCTCAATTAACAATGAAAAGATTCTAATTAAATGGAAAATAAATAAAGTGACTCGATTGAATTTCAAGGATATTTCCGTATTCACTAAAAACAAAATGAACTAAGAGTTCCTAACGAACGCTGTCTTTATTTCTTCTTCTTCTTTGGAATTCTTGAATCAATTGTTTCTAATCGTTAACGACTCAATTAAAATTTCATTCAAACACTTTCACTACACCAACAGTAGATCTATAAAAGAGCAAAATTTATTATTTTCTTTTACAAAATTTAGTTAATTCCTAAATACCATCAGACATTCGTTGACCTTCAATTTACAAAATTTCTTGAAATAAAATAAATGAAAAAAAGAAAATCAGAAACATTTGCTCAATTACTCTTATTATTATTATTATTATTATTATATAAATGTTTCTATTCTTGGGTTTCCCCAGGTAAGACAACATGGCGGGTCAAGGACCAAAGCACATGTTGCCAATTATTATTATTATTATTATGTTTGTATGTTTCAAACCTTGGGTTTCCCCAGCAAAAACAATATGGCGGGTCAAGGACCAAAGCACATACTGCCAAGTGTAAAGACGTGTGCAAGAATGATTAGGGATGTGTGCTTGTGTCCATAAATTTCCTAACTATGCGTGTTGTGTTGAGTACCACAGCCTTCTGCAGTTGTGCATAAGTGTTTTTGTG
>JAFIDM010000001.1:1996488-2019411 GCA_023159025.1 Thereuonema tuberculata
GTGTTGAGTACCACAGCCTTCTGCAGTTGTGCATAAGTGTTTTTGTGAAGTCCTAGTGTGCTGAGACTGTGGTGCAATGTGTGAGGCACCAGACCAGTGGCAGACAGAACGATGGGTACAACACGTACTCGATCCTGCCTCCACTGCTTCTGGAGCTCGTGTGCTAGATCAGTGTATTTACTGATCTTGTCTGCGTGAGTTTTCTGCATGTTCTTGCTGATAGGCACTGCAATATCAATTAGATAGGTCTGTTTGTTGACCTTATCAACAAGTGTGATGTCCGGTCTGTTGTGATGTATGGTTTTGTCTGTGTGAATGGGGCGGTCCCAGTATAGTTTATATGAGGGTGACTCTAATACGCTTTGTGGTATGTACTTGTAGTACGGGACCGTGCTCTTAATAAGTGAATGTTTGTGTGCTAGTTGTTGATGAACGATCGACGCTACCTGATTGTGTCGGTGGAGGTAGTCTGTTTGAGAGAGAAGGGGACAGCCTGATATTACGTGGTCGATCGTCTCATGTGTAGTGTGGCATTTCCTGCATTTGTCGTCATGTGGGTTTGCATCGTGTAGAATGTGTTTCTTGTAGTTGCGTGTGGAGATGACTTGGTCCTGTATTGCGATCATGAACCCTTCGGTCTCCCCAAACAGCTCACCATTCGTCAGCCATCTGTTCGACGCTTCCATGTCGACATGAGGCTGGCTGAGTTCGTGATGATGTCTGCCATGGAGTTCCTTACGAGCCCATGATTCGCGCAGCTGCTGAGTGTGGGTGTCAGGGGTGGTGAGTGTTGGAGAAGAGTTTTCGAGGTTCAGGGGTGTGAGGTGTGTGTCAGCCTTGACAATGGCTGAGTGGAGTGAGGAGTCTTCTGCTCTTTGGTGGAAATGTTCCCTAATTATATGTACTTGTTTTTCGTGTAGGGTGATGAGGTTGATGAGTCCTCGGCCTCCCTCCTTATTATTATTATTATTATTATTATTATTATTATATAAAAAATATTCTGCCTTTAAAAACAAGAATACTTATTAATTATGCTTTGTTTGATTCCTTATTAAATTATAGTATTAATATGAGGGCAAATACAAATGATATAAATCTTGAGCTTAAAAATTCTTCAAATTAAAGTTTTAAAACTTATATTCACTAAAAAAAATTGGAAGGACAAAACAAAAAGATACTTTATGTTGAATATATATGGTATTTTATTTCTAAAGCAAAAATTATACTAAGTTATAATATTATATTGCAAAATTACTATTATATATTGAAAATAAAGGATAATATTATATAAAACTATAATTTAAGATCTGAAAGTCACATGAAATCAACATATTTTTACATAAATAACAGTTATGAAATAAGAAATGTTAATTAAAAAATTGAAAACTTTATTAATAATTTAAATATAAATTTATTTGAAAACAGTCAACATATTTCTCTAATAAGAAAAAAATTAAAAAAATGGTTAATTGAAAATTAAAAAAAAAATAAATATGTATATACAGTCAGACCTCGATATAAGGTCACCCGCGTATAAGGTCATCCAGCATATAAGGTCACTTTTCTAAAGTCCCTTTTCTAAAATGAAATCTATTAACTACATTTTTTTATTGTAAGTTATATTTTTTATATATTGTGTTAGTTTTGTAAAACTACTTAATCCCAGAACCTGTTTGATACGGATTCTTATTCCTAACTGGACTGTAATGTAATTTGAAATAATTAAGAAAATAAAAAAAAAATATAATTATCATCAGTCTGTTATTTTTGACGACTATCAACTCATTACAAAGTAATTTCAGTTTAGTTTTTTTTTTCTTATACGTTTACATTCTAAATATTTGTTAAAAATAAATTATAGTCAAAGAAAGGAATTAATATCCATGGCTGTAATATTTAGAAGTCTTTGATAAAAAAACAATGATTTTACAATTATTTAATTTTAAAGGAAAACATAAATGTTTATTTGCAAGTCATCCAAAATTGTTTTCAGAATTTATTCATTTCCTTTTTTTTTTAATAATTTGGATTTGATTTGGAGCTTCTAAAATGTTTAGATCTAAAGTCACAAAATTAAGTTCTTTCGAAAATAATGAAGAAAAAAAAAAGGAAATAACAACGAAAGTGACCTTGGAATGAAGTGAGAATTCTAATCAAGAGAAAGTTCGTGACCTGTCAGAGAAACACAAATAACCAGAGGGTCTTCAATGAGGAAGGAATATTGTATTCTAAGTTTGTAATAACTTTTTTTATCATAATTCGTCGTAAGTTACAATAAAATAGAAACTAGATTGAATTTACAACAAAGTCACTTCTAAAACTAACAGAAATGAACCATATAATATAATTAATTAATGAATAAATAATACATTATTACTGAATTCAAACAAATCAACAATCTAATTTGATTAAACAGTAAAAAAAAAATATTAATTTTAACTACAAATAAATTATTGGCGTTAAAAAATTCAAGAAAGTCGATTAAAGAAATGAGATTGAAAAATGTCTCAAGAGTTTTTCAATAGTAATTATGAAATTGAAAAATAAGAAAAGGAAAAGAAGGAACAGTTTTTAAGGAAATCAATTAGCTAATGACTTAGTCATTAATTGTTTATTTCAATTGAATCAATGTTTAAATAAATACTTCAATTGAAATTACGATTCAAGATAACAATGTTTTTTTTTCTTGAATGTTCGCCCTCCTATTTGGGGAAATGATTTCCTGTAAACGTTCTGGGTGATTTTGTGTCGTTCTATTTGTAATGAATACTCAATCATAATTTTTTAGACAAATTAAAACTAATTTTCAGGTCTAATAAATTAAACGACAAGTTCATTTGGAAAGTGAACCAGTCCTTAGAAAGTTTTCCAGTCCTTCTTGAACCTGTCTTGAAGGATTTAGACTGTTCAGACAAAGAATAAGGTCTTTAATCATGTGTCAAATGAAGAAACATTTCACTTCTCATCTCTACACTCTTAACTTCTTATCTCTAAACACTTCTTATTTCTAAGAAAAGGGAAAGCAGTTTTTCAAAAACCTCTTTTGGACTAAATAACTGAGTAATTACAACAGTAGAAGGCTGAAAACAGGTAATGACGAGTGTCAATGAGAGTCAGTTGTTCCATTGAAGACTCTCTTAGATCAACATCTTCAACCAAATAGTGGAATAGAAAAGTGCCTAAGAATAGAAGGAAGCTCTTCTTTCTCTCTCTGCTCTTACAAATAGAGAATCCTCAGAATTTAATATTAAAAGAATACAAAAGACTTCTCTTCCAAAAGATTATATTTGCAATTAAACAAATTATAAAAAAAAGAGATTCATTTAGTAAAGATGACAAACGAAGCAGTGAAGATATACAAAGTCAACATCTCAAAAGAACTTCGGAATTGAAAATACATTCTTCATAAAACTAAATTACATTTACAATAAAAACATTTAAATTAATTTGATAAAAGGAGACTGTTCAATTGTAGTTCTCTTTTTCTTTTATTAATATTTTTAATATTAATTATATTTTTATTAATATGAAACCGCTTTTATCTCCTTCCTTTAATGCTTGGAATATTATTTTCCCACGTTTTAATTAGACCTCAAAATGTTAAAAAAATAGAAAATTTTCAATTTAATTTTATCCTTTTAATTTTAAGATGTTAAAGGAAAAGTACAAGAAGAATATTCACAAAAAAAAGAAAATTATTCCATTAGCTAAAAGCTACAATTATCACAATAAATAAAATATATTCGAATTCCGTAGAACCGGAGTTACTGTAGACAACCGGCTGTAGACTGATGGAAAGTACTCATTTCTGATAGAAACCATTGGCGATACATCTCGTGAACAAATGTTATTTGATTTTGAAAGAAGCTAGTAAAAGATATTTTCGACTTTTATGGAACATTTAGTCTACAGGGAATATCGTTGGGATCAATGTGGAGTCTTTTGGCAAAACTTCAATTAAAAAAAAAAAAAAAAATTGGTGAAAAAATTCATATGTTTAATGAAATTTTTTTAGCGCAAAAATTTTTTAGCATAAAAAGACTAAAAAAACCGATGTAAATATTAATAAACAACAATGGGTGAAACAGCTGTTGTAGGATGTTATTTTGTAAACACTTGGTGTTAACCATTGTTATTTATTAATATTTCTATGCTTTTTTTTAGTCTTTTTATGCGCTAAAAAATTATTGTGTCCAAGGGACGCGTGCACATAAATTTTCTCACCAATTTCTTTTTTGTTTTTTTATTGTTTATTTAAGTTCTGCCAAAAGACTCCACATTGATTCCTACCATAAATAATTTCAATTTCTAAATTATAATTTACTTCCTAAAACTACTTCGGTCCAAACAAGCAAACATCGAAGTGAGCTCGTAAGTATCCCATTGAACCAAGACAAAGTCTTCAAACATATCAATAACACAAAATAATAATAATAATAAAAAAGATTATCTTAAGCTTGAAATATTATCTTAAACTTCGAAAATGTTATGTTTTTTTGTAGTATTTAGTTTAGACATTTAGCATTTTTGATATTAATGAACTGTTATTGAAATATTTCTTAAGTTTTTTTTTTTTTTAAATTAATTTAGAAAAGAAAAGAAAGCATAAAAAAACGCACACAAATTAAAGGAGTTATTTTTTGAAAAAATTTTTTACGCCCTCTTTTCTAATTATATTGTCTTTAACGGACATTAAATTTGTCTATTAAATTAATTTAATTATTATAATTTGTAAATTTTTTAAATGATCAAGACCTACCCATTAGGGGTCGTCTGACTATTGATCCCATAATCATATCATAGTATTAATAGGCAAAAAACGGATGTATGTTTGTTTGTCACCAAAGTGGAGAGCGTGCAGAGAGTCGGAGAGAGAAAATATTTTAATATTTTAAAGTGTATTTTTAATTTTAAAAATACACTAACAAATGTCTTTTTGAAAAGAAAAATTAGTTGATTTAATGTTGGAATCTCCTATGCCCCTGTGGGGCACTCTGTCATAGGCTCAATTTGGAGGAGTCTATTACTTTAGGGCAGGAGGTTAATTTATTTCGCCGAAAGTGCCAGAAAAGCATGTTGGTACTAAAAAATCAAGAATCGTATAACGATGGTCTTTCGGTCAGCGCTGTGACGCTATATAATTGTCATAACACAAGTTCAGCAAATAAATGTAGGAAGAATTCTAGTATTGGTTAAGGTAAATGTTTAAAAGTCAATATCTCCGAAACAAGTCTCCAAGAAAAACTTAATGAACGATTAAAATTAAACAATAATAATGTTTATACACAAAACATCGTGTATAAAGAGATTTGAGAATTAAATAATTCATCAATCTAGATGTTGAAAAAAAGTATTAAGTTTTCAGTTCTTTATATTCATCAATCAACTATCAAGAAATGTTCAACAAGGAAAAGCACGAAGTTATAACCATCATGCTGAAAATGTGACGGAGACATGAGAATGATAGTTCATTTTTGAAGGTCTCGGTAATAACTGACAAAATCTGTAAGTAGAATTTGTATTGAATGTACAAATGTCTGCTACAAATAGATCGAATGCAGCAGGGTTTATACATTTCCTTTTAAAAAATGAGCTTAAAACATCTTTTTCAATCTTGTGTTTTTGAAAATTGCACGGTACGTATTTCAAAAATTTGGAATGTGTTTTACTTCCGTGAATATTTCACGGGTTGCAACTAGTATTATATAAAATCTTTTATTTCTGTGTGTCTGGTGCAACTGTTGTGGTTTGTGAAAATAGATATAATTTCTACAAGTTCGCTACGGGAATCGAGCCTCCAACCTTCTGATCCGAAGTTACACGTCTTATCCATTAATCCACTGGGATTGCATTCTAATCTCTACAAAAAATACAAATATTTCATAGACGCACTCGCTGGTTCTAAATGCAGTCGTGGGTCGGGAGAATCAACTTTTATCGGGTACTTGTGATCTGAATCAGTTTTTCCCATTGCAATTAATGTAAATCCAAATAATACGTTTTTAGTCCTAGAAATTTTTTTTTAACATGTTATGGCTTTATTTGTGAAAATAATACCGAAAGGAAATAAATATAACAGTAATATTAGAAGAAAGCAGTTTAATTATCAAAATAAAACTAATTTTATAGTACATATTCAATTTCCCTTTGTGGTTGATAATTGCTGGCACACGGGGACGGAGGAGGTGGAGAGGGGAAGGAGGAAGATTACTCCTTCGAAGGAGAGGCAGTTGGGAACTGCATAAGATAACGATCCAGAGAAATTTGCTTTTTTCTTTGCTTGAGAATTTTGCGAAAATAGGTCATTATATTATCATTTAAAATTTCCATTGCTTTGTAATTTAGAGAGCCATAATAATGGATAAATTTAATTAAATAAAGAAAAAACTAAAATAATCAACAGTTCTTGTTGGGACTCTATGGCAACCACGCGAGCTAGGCGAACTGAGTTGCTGCTTGGGGGGTGGGTGTGCGCAGGATTTTGTGCGCTGCAAATCACGTGCGCTCCATGAGGTGTGTGCATTTTCGTGAACCGAATCATCGTTCGTGAAGCGAAGCAAAATTTGTTCGCAAATGGTGTTCGTAAACCGATTTATTCGTAGACTGAGACGTTCGTGATCCGAGGTATCAGTGTACAAATTTTAGGTTATAAGTTTGTAATTGATTTCTTTGATCTGATAAAAATATTTTTTGTTTTATCTGTATTTATCCTCCATCCAATCTTGAATATTTATAAAATCCTTTTGATAGATTATAATATCATAAGCATAAAATGTAAATATAACATTCTTTCACTTCACAGAAAACATCATTCATAAACAGAGTGTATAAAGAAATTGGGCCTAAATTAAAACCTGGAAGTACCTTACAAGTTGTAACAATTCATTCATCGATTCATTCATTTTATTACAAATAGATACTACCATAGTCCTGTTAGGAATCATTTGTAGTAGCTTCCTATCAACACTTAAATACATATATATATATATATATATTGATAGAATTCAGTTATTAGTTACAACTAGTCGGCTACCCGTCGCTTCGCTCCGTAAGCCTCACGTATGTAACGGAAAACAATTGGTTATTTATTAAAAAAACCACACACACAAATTATATCAAGTAAAATAAAACTTTTAAAGTTTTTTTTTTATTATTTTAATTTTTGATGTCTATATTCTCTCAATCCACGACTGCTTTTCGAATCAGCGTGTGAATCGAATCTAAGATATATTTTTATTTTTTATAGAGATTAGAATGTAATCCTTGTGGTCTAATGCCTAAGACGTCTAACTTCGGAGCAAAAGGTTGCATGTTCGATTCCAGTAGATAACTTGTAGAAATTATTTCTATGTTTGTAAATTACAATAATTGCACCAGACAGACAGAGAAATAAAAGATTTTAGTAATATAGATACACTTTTCAGTGGCTTTTGAGTTACAAATAGTGAGTTTTTCAGTATTCTACTTAATAGAAATAGTTCTTCTTTCTTTGAGTTTCTTTTTTTTATTTCCATTGATACTTTACAGTGGTATTTGAGTTATAAATAGTGATTGTTTTTGAGTAACAAATAGTGATTTTTCAGTATTCTACCTAATAGAAATAGTGATTCTTTTTTTTTTCTTTTTTATCCAATTCCAATTGATACTTTTCAGTGGTTTTTTGAGTTACAAATAGTGAAATTTATCTACTAATCTAGGCCATCAGATTGTTCGATATAGATATTTGAAGAAGAGATGTTCAGATGAACGTTGGTTGATATAGATGATAAATGAAGATCATAGCTTGTATACGAAATTCTTCGCGACAAATTGATTGTGACTATTCTTTAGAGTGAAGATAACCAAATTCTGTTGAATTGTGACTCAAAGACATAAAGTTGTAGTGAGTGAAGAGAACGTTTTCCAAATATATGGCAACTTTATTTAGAGTTTGTCCATGAGCTTTATTGATAAACATCGCATAAGAGGTCTGATCGGAAATTGTTTTCTTGTGAAAGTGAATGGAAGTAGATTATGGGATGGTTGCATAGACATCCTATGGATGAAAACAAAATCTCCTTTGTGAGTTCCTGTTATAATTTCGGTTTCTATGAGATCATTATCGAATGAACTGCATTTAAGTTGAGTTCCATTGCAGTATGCAAACTAGGGATTGATGTTTCGCAACAATATTATTGGAGATCCAATCTTCAATGACAAACGATGTTGAGGAATACCGCTGAGATTCAATGCATTCAGATACTCGGGCCGATAGAGATGTTCGTGTGGTGGATTATCAGAAGTATCAATTTTATTCACACTTGTATGCTCTGTAGTCTCTCCTTGTATTCCTATACTTATCTTTCGATTGATGTTATCGACACTCGTTCATCTTGGTTGATGAGCCGCATATTTATCGTTAGTTTTTTTACTTTGATGTGATTCTAGCTTTTTGAGTTACAAATAGTGGTTTTTCAGTAATTTATCTAATAGAATTAGTGCTTTCTTTCTTGACTCTCTTTTTTTTCCAATTAATACGTTTGAGTGGTTCTTGAGTTACAAATAATGACGGTTTTTGAGTTTCAAATGATGGCTTTTGAGTTTTTGAGTTACAAATAGTGATTTCTCAAAATTCTACCTAATGAAGTAGGGTTCTTTCTTTTTTGACTTTCTTTTTTATAACAATTGTTATTTTTCAGTCAAAGTCAGTTCAGCTTTGACAGATAAGTCAAAAAAAAACAATATAAAGAGAGTTATAGTTTCCATGGCCTAATAGATAAAATGTCTGACTTCGGATCAGAAGGTTGCAGGTTCGATTCCTGTCGCGGATATTTCATTGTAAAAATTCTTTCTATTTTTCATTCTCACAGAAAACTGCGCCGGACAGACACACAGACAGACAGATAGACAGACAGAGAAATAAAAGATTTTAGTAATATAGATTGATAGAATTACATTGAAATATACTGAAAACACTAAGATTGCCGATTATATACTAATTAATAATTATAGGATTGGAAGTTTCTGAACATGGTAATTTGACAGAAGCAGTTAACAAAGTAGGGGAGACTGGGGCACTTTTTTTTGTGGAATTTTTTTTTTTTCCTAAGAGATTTTCCATTGCATTTCTTTTTGTCAGAATCGGGAACTATTCAAGAATGTAAATACTTGATTTCATTTCATTATATTCATAAATAAAATTGATATTAATTCGCAAAGTAAAAATGGTAGAGTGGTCCAACCTGCCTCCGACCACGGGGCAGGTTGGACCACCCCATGGGGCACGTTGGTCCGGGTAAGAATAACAACATTTAAAGTAAGATTTTTATTGAATATAAAATAATATGCCATTTAGGATATCATGAAATAAAGTTTAACTTAACATAGACTACCTAAGGTATTACATATGCAAGTGAAAATTTAAAATCATTATGCAGTTGAAAGTCGTAAATGAATAATATCAAATAGGTTTACATTGAATTAATTAATCACTTTCACTAGAGAAATCTTCTTTGCAGTTGAGGCATTCCTAAAATAAACCCCGAATATCACTGGCTACGCAGGAACTATGGGCCCATCTCTTGCACTGCGTACATTGAATCCACTCCTGCCATGGTTTTCTTTTTTTAAAGTTCTTCAAACAGGAGAGGCGCACAGCATTTTCATCATCTTCATCATCACTAATCATCTGTAATTGTTTCCTCTTTATCCCTTTTCCGTTGCTTCTATTTGGTTTTTTTTTGTTTATGTTGCTTTTAGAGACTGTTGGCCGAGTCATGTTTTTCGTTCCTACTCTTTCTTTTCTTTCTTTAGATTTTCGTTGCTCTTCTTGCAGAGCTTTTTTTACTGGTGATCCGTCAGTATTGCCATTGACCTTTTTTTGTTCTCTGTCAAGATTATTAAGATTATATTGTTATTTATGCCATTTTTTAATGCTTTCTAATGTAACAAAGTGTTTATAGAATTTATGTTTAATTTACAGTTTCACTTACTGAAAATTGTGTTAGTTCACTTAGGGATGTAATTGTGTGTGTTTTAGAATACGCTCCCTCTCCTGAAATGTTTAGACTGATTGGGTGTACTATTTGCCCGTATGTTTCAGATTCATCAACTGATCGGATTTTTCCCGTCAGAGTGCACTTAACTTTTCTCTTTTTGTTCCCATGGGAAAACGAAACAGATAAAACCACGTGATCACTCAATCAGCGCACAACTGTTTTTTCGAAGTTTTTCTTTTTCTTTCGCACATATTGTTTTCTGAATAAGCTCAAACAATTAAAATAACATTTAACCATGAAATATCACAATAATAATATACAAGACTTTACCAAATACATAATTACAACAATACAATTATTAAAAATCAAAATATATTCCCTCAGAGACCAAGATTTTAATCGTGTCATGTTGCCAATTCCATAACGTGACAGTTTGCATAGTTTTTAATTAGAATTTAATAACAGTTAAATGTGTAAATTGGCTATTTTCGAAGATTAAGATGCCTTCCCACAAAGTCTTCCCCTATTACGGTACTTGCTGAGAGGAATTACTATAGCCTGTAACATATAGAAGACAAATGGGGACCACTACCTACAGAGCAGATTTCGGGTCCCCAGCAGACACAACACACAGAAGAAGACGAAAGAAACAACCATGCCACGACCGGGATTCGAACCCAGGTACTGGCGCATTGGACGCCACGGCTGGCCGCCGCCGACACCGCACGACCACGCCAGCACGGCTGAGAGGAATTACTAAAGGGGTAACATCCTTTAACAATATAGGCTACACACAATATATAATAGCCTACATAAAAAAAATATATAAAAAAAATATAATATGTAATAATATAATACAATATAATATAATAGGCCTAATAAATATATAATAGAGAAAAAAAATATAATGTATAGTGCCAAAATATTTTATTGTAAAAACAGCGGGGCAGAGTGGACCACTGGTCCAATGTGCCCCGTGTCGTTCGATCCACTCTGCCCCATCGCCATTTTGGCGTTTCCTTCAGTTGTAACTATCGACTACTTTAAGTATTCATTTCATGCTATAGCTTAAAATAATCTTTAGATTGCCGCCTTTAATATGCATATTACGGTTGTATTATTCAATGCATCGCTGAACGGCAATATTAAAGTAAAAACAACACTAAACATTTACTTACCTGAACAAAAACAAAACAATCGATCACCTCGCTGTCACCAATAAGCCGAATTCACTGACGCTTTTGTGGTAGCAGCGCCACAATGGGCCAACCTTCTATCCGCTTTTTGGCACATTCTAGCGTCTACACGAATTACTAAAGTCAACGGTCCACTCTACCCCTAGGTCCACTTGGCCCCGGTCTCCCCTATACAACGTTGTTTAGTTCTGAACAATTAAATATTAATAAAAATCTATAATTAATATTTAAAGACAGTAAATACAATATAATTTTATGAGATAACGTTTAAGACAATGTGACAAATAATTCATGAGATTACATAACGATTTATATATTAAAACAGATCTGTAATTACAAGTAATATATATACATATAATCACATACAATTATTATATTTGTGATTAATCGGGGTGTTTATTTATTGCTAATTCAGGAACTGGGGTCTAAAAACCAGTAGATATGGCAAATAACATCAAAACACCAGGGAAGATTTAATCCTTATAACGCCTCCCTAGGAGCGGTGTCAGAGTTAACAATCGTATGGCTAAAAGAACCTCAAACATATAGTTAAAATAACTTAAGAGTATTGCGAACTTGTAAATCAAACACACTTATTCAAGAAAAAAGATTTAGGCCTAATTCTTTGGAATTAAAACTAGGCAATATTCAATCATCAACAATTTATTATCAGATCGATAATAAGGCTAGACAAAAATGAGTCACGACTAGTGACTTAAGTTATATTTAGAGTTCTTCGACTAATGTAGTTCTAGAATAGCTTTAGGCTTTAAAAGCTTAATTTCACTTTAATAGTAAGATTCACAAGACTCTTTAAATAGCTTCTAACAGGTAATACCTATCCGTTAAATTAACATTAGCACTATATCTTTTAATGTTCATTCTTGGCTTGACTCTTCTTTCCTAAGCGTCGTTGTTCCGCCTGACCTAAGAACGAGTAAATACATAATACCTTTGATCTTCGGAAATCGTTGAACACAAGCGATAGCGAGGAAATGCGTTGTGAAATCTTCAGGTTTCCTAACCTAGGATCGTATCATCTTCAATTAGTCGTTAGCTGAAAATATGGCTACCATAATTCCAATTTGGGAGCCATGTTGTAATCGTCGTCGTCATGGTAACGAAATACGCCTCTTGTTTGTGGATATTGGTCTTACACAAACGAAAACCCGATGAACTCCTTCATCACACAGGCATCGAATATAAGCAAAGGCACAGGAACTTATATTCAAAACTGACGATTAGCATGTATGAGAGAAGTCTTCCCTCTCATAAGGATCGGCATAATTTTACAGGAACAAAATTTCAGCACAGCAGAAATAACACGTCTATCTGCTGTTGCAGTTGCTAAGAGAACTCACACACACTGATTTGTTCCTTTCACAACAGAGCTATTCATCGGCTCCATCAACAATAGCACAAGTGAACGATCCATGTTGCATTTTCCTTTTGTTTACCGTTCACACACTGTTGATAGTCACCGGCAATTATACTGTTAAACTTTCTCCGGCGAGATAACCTTAATTCACTATTTTATAATTATTTGTGCAGAATTAACTTATTTGGGGAATAAAGGTAAGTAACCTAAAATCTGAAATACACTTAACACGGTGACACTAATTTTCTTTAACACATTTCACCACAATATTCAGAAGTACTACAGGGGTGAACCTACAGACAACCTGCAGTTTTAGTAAAAAAATTTGAGATTTTAAATTACAACTTTAAATTACAACTTTAAATTACAAGATTATTGAGGTAATTGCTCTTGATGTTCTTACATCTATGATGTATGTGGTTCAGGTCATTCCATTTTGGTTATGAAAAAAAGATAAACAAGATGTCCACGTAAGTGACTTGTGATGATAATGGTGTTGGATTTTAATATAAACTATATTTGAAATAATAAATTTACATGAGAAATAAGTAAATAGAAGATTATAGAAAAACTTTCATAACTTCATTTAAATTTTATATACTACAGTAAATTACTCCAGTGGCAACTGTTTATTCATAATATTTCGTTATCTCTAAGCGACATAACTTCATCAGATGCAAAAGACACGGATAATATATCCCTCTTCTTTAAATTCATACATAAAAAGAATTTCATAATTCTTAATTAAATAAACATTAACAATCAACGTAATAGCTATTATAATAACAATGGTTTTAAGTTAAAATACAATAATATATTGGAATCAATAAAATGAAATATAATGGAATCAATAAAATGAAATATAATGGAATCAATAAAATGAAATACAATTTACAAAAAACATTATTCATTTCTAATATATTTTTTGAATTTATTTAAAATGAAACTGCTAACTTTCAGAAATTTATCTTCATTTATACAAGGAAAAGAGTTTATGATCATGATTCTACCATGAATCTTTCTCTTTCATCGGTAATATGATATAATATAGCAGTGGCGAATATAGAATATATTTTCGGGGGGGGGGGGAAAAATAAAGAAAGGAAAAAATAAAAAAAATTTAAAAAAAAAAACCCAGGGAAACCAAATCTCTTCAACCAAAAAAAAAAACATAGAAAACTATCTGTTCAACCAAAAAAAACAAAACAAAAAAAACATGGAAACCTATCTGTTCAACCAAAAAAAACAAAAAAAAAAAAACATCGAAACCTATCTGTTCAACCAAAAAAAACAAACAAAAAAAAAAAACATAGAAATCTATCTGTTCAACCAAAAAAAACAAAAAAAACAACAATATAGAAACCTATCTGTTCAACCAAAAAAAACAAAAAAACAACAACATGGAAACCTATCAGTTCAACCAAAAAAAACAAAAACAAAAAATCATAGAAACCTCTCTGTTCAACCAAAAAAAAACAAAAAAAAAATTTGGAAACCTATCTGTTCAACCAAAAAAAACAAAAAATAAAAAACATAGAAACCTATCTGTTCAACCAAAAAAAAAACAAAAAAAACAAAACATAGAAACCTATCTGTTCAACCAAAAAAAACAAAAAAAAAAACAACATAGAAACCTATCTGTTCAACCAAAAAAAACAAAAAAACAACAACATGGAAACCTATTTGTTCAACCAAAAAAACAAAAAAAAAAAAAATCATAGAAACCTATCTGTTCAACCAAAAAAAACAAAAACAAAAACATGGAAACCTATCTGTTCAACCAAAAAAAAAACGTTGGGAGGACATATCTTTATTATTTCGGGGGATGCCCTCGGCCCCCCCCCCTTATATACGCCCATGTAATATAGTGACAATTGGATCTGGGTTATGTTGGCAAAATTAACAGTAATCTGCCCAGTCAGATATGCCTGTTTTTTGTTTTTAAAATATCTTCACATAATTTATCAATGATTTCTAGAGTGTCATTGAATATGTTCTAGAACTCTCCTTTAATGTTCTACTTGTGCTCCCGAAATTAATCTTTCCACAGTCCCTGCATTTTAATTTATGGAACTCCCATGGTGTTCATATTATTATTATGTATTCATTAATATTATTAATTTTTATTAACTTGTTGTCTCTTTAATTAATTTTATGCCTAATGGCAATTTCACATTATTTTTAAATACTTTAACTTCTTATTGGATTCTTTTAATTTCATTATTTTCTTAAATACTTTAACTTCTTATTGGATTCTTTTAATTTCATTTTTGATCTATTTGGGAAAAAGTTTATAAATTTTGTTGGATAATCATGTTCAATACAAAAACTTGTTTCATTTGATTGATTTTCTCTTTGCATAGACTTTTATTCTCAGTTTTGCTTATTATTCTTTTAATATAATTTTGAAATAATTGTTTGTTTGGTTGAGATGTTATGCTCAGATTTAAAATTCAGCACATGATTACTCTGAGTTCCTTTTCAAAATGTTCCTTTTCAAAATAATAATGTAGTTGTTATTATTGATTAAAAACAAATCCAAGAAAGATAATCTTCCATTTTGTTCTCCTTCTATTGTTATTGTTCATTAGTTGAATTTATAACATTGTGAATATAACACACTGTCCCAGAAATTGGGCTTCCCATTGGGAAACCTTTAACTTTTTTGTAAAACTTGTTTCCGAACTTAAAATAACAATTCCGACAAATAAATGGCAAAATTTTCATAAAAATATCTTTGTTAATGTGGTGGTTACCCAAGATATTCTTGTTATCTTGTTTGTATACATGGTGACAATGTCAATAGAAAAAAAGTCTTAATTGTTTCTTTGCTAAATTTTCTTCTTTTATATGATTAATAAAATCATTTGAGTTATTTACTATAATATCATCTTGAAACAATGGGAAATCTTTTAAAATTCCATTGACTTATCTATAAATTAAAATGCAGAGAGTGTGGAAAGATTTATTTTGGGAGCACAAGTAGAACGTTAAAGTAAAGAGTTCGAGAACATATTGGATCTTTTAAAAACAAACAAAAAACAAAAAATAGGCATATCTGACTGGGCTGATCACTGCCAATTTTGCCAACATAACCCAGATCCAATTGTCACTATATTATATCATATTACCGATGAAAGAGAAAGATTCATGATAGAATGATGCGTCATAAAATCTTTTCCTTCTATAAATAAAGATAAATTTCTTGAAGTTAGCAGTTTTACGTTAAATAAATTCAAAAAATGTATTAGAAATGAACAATGTTTTTTGTAAATTGTATTTCATTTTATTGATTCCATTATATTATTGTATTTTAACTTAAAACCATTGTTATTATAATAGCTATTACATTGATTGTTAATGTTTATTTAATTAAGAATTATGAAATTCTTTTTATATAAATGAATTTAAAGAAGAAGGATATATTATCCGTATCTTTTGCATCTGATGAAGTTATGTCGCTTAGAGATAATGAAATATTATGAATAAACAGTTGTCACTGGAGTAATTTACGGTAGTATATATAAATAGAAGACTATAATTTCTACACTAAAAGAACTTTTTATGAAAACAGGAAACCATGTAAAACAAAAACGAATCTGATCGTAAATCTTAAACAAACAAGTAAAAAATAAAGATCTCAGTTTCCATTTCACAAGACTGGAAGTGAAAGACAAGTCTTAATGAGAAACATAGTATCCTCTATTGTTGAGGTTAGGCTTCTGCTGTGTAAATTATGTCTTTCTTTTCAAACACACAAATACCCCACCTGTCCACGGAAGTGATATCCACAGAAGAGACGAATACTTATGTTTCTTGTCCCATGTGCTCTGCATTTTGAGATTACGAACAAGTGTCATACAGAAAATTAAAATTACCTTATTTCAATTGTCATGTCCAGTAATGATCATTTTTCCATAGAAAAATTAAATTCTAAACAAGATCACAGAATTGATGGGACGAGCAGTGCAAATTATACAAAATGAATAGCAAGGTAATATTACTGACAAATATCAAACTCAGACGAATAAAATCCCTTCCCAATCCAAAGTGGCCCTCTGAATTTGGTGGATTTTTTTAGAAAGTTTAGGAATGTCCGCAAAAGTGATGGCTGAAGTTTGTTACAAGAACTTAGGTTGCAGAACAACTTTACTGATAATTAGAAAGAAAAAAAAAGCTCGCGTAACATTATATTAAATTTATATGTTTTTTGATCTGACAATGTGTATATATTTAAAAAATATTAACAAATAAAGCAGTTTTCATTTTCAGAAGGTGTCCAACTCCAGCCTGTGACATTCCATGCAAGTGAGAAATCATCTTCTGTGGACAACTTTTTTTTTTACATTTACATAAAATTTTCAAAAAAAAAAATGATACTAAACGACAATATATTTTGTAATTCAATGTATGATTCTGAAAAATGATAAATATTTTCAATCATTTTCAGTTTATTGTTCTGTGACACTAAAGTGCGGATTTCCCGTAGATTTACTCAGATATAAATAGATAAGTAACTTGTGAAGAAGATTGTGGAAATTGAAAATCATAGTTTAATTCTCTTCAAAGGAGATTGACTACATTTACCTATTTGATTTACCTATTTTCAATGTTTGTAAGAAGTGATTTCTTTACTATTTCTTTTATTTCAGAAATTCTTTTGTCTTTTCAAAGTTTACAATTTGGAATACTATTATAAATTTCTTTTATTAGATAATGAGCATTTCTTTTCCCATAGCTGTTAAAAATGTGTTGATAGTCTAATTTGATTTTCTTTTTCTTTCTGAGATTATAATTTTTTCCTTTAGCAGTTAATGCAGTTTGGATTTCAGAATATATTTTTATTATTAAATTATATAGACACTTTTGTTTTGGCGATAAGACTCCTTATTTTAACATTATGTCATTTCCAGTTGCTTTATGCTTACTAATTCTACTACTCGCCCTAACGGACCTAACGGACTATGCGCTGGCCCCCCTGACAATGTGAGGACAAGGAAATCAGAGACGAGAATTCAATTCCCGTCAGGATACACCTGAGAGAGTAAGTCTCAGGGGGAAACGGACGAAACACAGAAGGAAAAGAAACAGCCATGCCACGACCGGGATTCGAATCCCGGCAGACTGGCCACACACGTCAGACTGCCGTCTAGACCGCTCGGCCAAGCCGGTACGGCTCTTACTAATTCTTTGATAATAATAATAATGATGATAATAATAATAGTATTTTTTTTTACATTTGGCAATATGTGCTTTGGTCCTTTACTCGCCGTATTGTCTTTGCTGGGGAAACCCATGGTTTGAAACTTTTACGATATAATAATAATAATATTTTTTTAAATTTATTTATTTATTCATTTAATAAATTTGTACAATTCAGTCCCGTTAGGAATTTAAATTCCTATCAACAGATGCTGTTATTTTATTATAATACACTAGACGGGTACCGTCGCTTCGCTCCGGAACCCTAGTATATACAGCATTAAAAAAAAAAAAAACTTTATTTATTTAGCAAATTAATATTGAATCGGAGAATATACGACTTCCCAGCCCATTGTTGCCTTCTCCGCTTAACTCGGGTGTATTGCGGGTTGGCGCCACACACCTGGGTTTGTCGCCACGCACTTCATCAGCTTGCCAGATTATTCTCTATCCCGTGGGAATTTCGAAAAATTCGGCCTTATTCCTTGTCGATATCATAAAGGGAACCTCTGAGCAAAATTTTAGCTTTCTAGGTCCAAGGGTTTGGGGTGGGCGTTGATGAGTCAGTCAGTGAGGGAGTCAGGAATTTTCTTTTTATATAGGTAGATTTTTATGAATTTTGTTTTGTTAAACTCATTGATTAATTCTTCTTAGATTATATTTGGATCTGTTAGTTTCTCCTTTTCAACTCTTATTATCCGAGATTCGTTCTTTATATATTATTCGTGGTGTTTCGATATCATGCTTATTTATGAAAATATGCTCTACATTTGTTTTCGTATTTCCATGAATTGTACAGTTGTTTCTTGTTGTTCCGTAAAGACAATTTTTGAAACCATTATTGCACATAAGTTTTAGGTATTTCTGTAGGCTACTGCATTCTTTTTATTCATTTTGAAAAGATCTAAGTTTACGTCGCCAATTAGTATAGTTGGACAGTTGTTTAATATATTTCATTTTTTATGAATAGATTCTCTAATTCTTCAGTAAATTTACCTTTCTTTGAGTTTTGTTGGTTTATATAGGGCTAAAATGTTAATATTTTGTAAATATAAAAGAGACCATAACACACATATCTTCAATAACAAAAATATATCTTCACATAACATGTTTCGAGATTATTTTCTCGTCTTCAGATGCATATAGAAAGAAAAACATATTTAAAAACATGAGTAATCAAAACTACAACATAATAACAAAGAATATTCTTAATAATTCATCAAGTTGACAAGAAAATAATCTCGAAACATGTTATGTGAAGATATATTTTTGTTATTGAAGATATGTGTGTTATAGTCTCTTTTATATTTATACAGTCTACACACAATGAATAACTTTAGTTAATATTTTGTGTTTGATAACACAAACACATTTTTGATAACCAAACATATTAGGTTTTATTACAAAACTTCATGATAAATAACGTGTTTTGTGAAAATTCTTGAATCATTTTCCAAAAGATTTCCTTGCTCCGACGTTTTAGTAATTTATAATTTAACATTTTGCTTATAGAATGACAGACAGAATAACCTTTTTTACAATATACGTTTTTATAATATATAATAATAATAGCCGGGTACCGCGTCGCTTCGCTCCGGAACCCTTGCACATATAGCATTAAAAAAAAAACTATTTATTTAGCAAATTAATGTTGCGATCGTCGGAGAATATATAACTTCCCAGCCCGTTGTGGCTTCTCCGAAAAACTCGGATGTATTGCGGGTCGGCGTCACACACCGAAAATTCACATTTTTGCATGAATCTTGCAAACGCTGAAGCGTTTGTGAATAAGTGATACATCGTTCGATAGAACTTTCAAATACCAACATTTTCTCAATATAATGTTCTCTTTTATCTTTTATACTTTTCGTTTAAATTGAGAAAAAGTCAAAATTACACCCTTTATAAGGCACCATCTTCGAAACCAAAAACTTGTTTCGAAAGATTTTGTAGCATTTTGTTCGTCAAAAAGATCTACATTTTATCCATTTACATGACCAATGTATCTCTTATAGTTTGGTCACAAAATTGGAAAAACGTAGTCTTATGACAGACAGAATAACGCTTTTATAATATAAGATAATAATTATATTAAAAATTACATTTAAATAAATTTTACAAAATAATTTCAAAATCAACTTGTCATCCTCAAACATATTGAAACATTATATTAGCATAAAAATAACTCACAATAACAAAATTTATAAATTATTAATCAATATTATCCAAAATCCAATTTTTTATCTAATTTTTTACAATTGAAATTCTTTTAAATATATCTTTAAATATATTTCAATTTATATCATTAAAGGTTTTCTCAACTATATAATTTAATAATAATAATAATAATAATAAATAATTTTAATTTATACATAAATACATGTTATAATATATATTTATATAACGCATACTTGTTTATTAAATAAATTATTTGCAATAAATAAATAAGCAATACCTAATCACGTCTAATTATAATGAGTTAAACGTAATGCAAAACGAAACCTGGATTTCCGTATAATGAAAACGGTAATAACTCCTTTGTTTTTCTTCGTCTGTTCAAACAATTCCTAGAAATGATCGATCTCTCTCTCCCTAAAATTACTTTATCCCCAGAGTGGATTTAAGCTTTCATTTAAGAAGGACAAATTCACTTCAGTCACTTAAAACTGGGAGATAATCTATCGAGCAGAGGTAGACCTTAATTAGTTGCAACCGACAGAGTCATCTAGTGATAGATTTTTGTAACTTCTCTCATAGCTTTCCCCACCTTAAGTTTTAACATTAAAACATAAGTTAAAGGCCGTTATGAGAAACAAAGAAATTATTTCTTTTTTTTTCTGAGCTTTTTCAACTAAAATCTTCTGTATTGTTAATGCTTGTTTGTTTTTTTCTTTTCTTTTTTTCGTATGTGATGAAGGTTATTGAACTGAATACAAAAAAGATTTACACAACAAAGGTACAATAAATCATACAAACAATGTTCATTTACACAAACATGTACATCAAAAATAAAATAGGGACATAGATTGAATACAAATTAAGTAATTTATGCAGGATTTTCATTTTTTCAGTCTCTACAATTGCAATATCTGTTATTATTGCCGTATCTTAAATTTCATATTTTCTAAAAAACAACAATGGATGAGACCAAATTATTCCCAAGTGACATCCTGGAACAGCTGTTTCACGCTCGTTGGCGATCATCAGCCAGGAGAAGTCACAGTAAATAACAAGATCTCGCTATTGAGGCTGGTATGAATTCCTTGAGGCACCACTGCGCTTCCGATGTCTTTTCCATATTTTCTCTTAATAAAATTCCTCAAAATTCTTATTTTCTTTAATTTTTATTTAAGAAAATTAGTCGGCTACCCGTCGCTTCGCTCATGAAGCCTCGCTTATGTAACGGAAAACAACTTTTTATTTATTAAAAAAAAACACACTCACACACACACAAATTACATCAAATAAACTAAAAATAAAATTTTTTTAAAGTTTTTTTTTTAAATTTAATTTTTGATGTCTATATTCTCTCAATCCACGACTGCCTTTAGAACCAGCGTGTGAATCATATATCTACGATATATTTTTATTTTTTATAGAGATCAGAATGTAGTCCTCGTGGTCTAATGGCTAAGACGTCTAACTTCGGAGCAGAAGGCTGTATGTTCGATTTCCGTAGCGAACTTGTAGAAATTATTTCTATTTTCACAAATTACAACAATTGCACCAGACAGACAGAGAAATAAAAGGTTTTAATAATATAGCTATACTTTTCAGTGGTTTTTGAGTTACAAATAGTATTTTTCAGTATTCTACCTAATAGAAATAGTGCTTCTTTCTTTCTTGACTTTTTTTTATTCAAACATCTCCCGTGTACGCGTGCTTGTTTTTCAATATCACATAGAATTTGATTAAGTAAGAATATTATATTTAAAATATTCCAACATTTCGGCAATTATAGTTCTAATTGTCATTTTCGAATTACAAATAAATAGACGGATCGGAAATCAATAAAAATCTTGAGATTCCAAAAAAAAAAAAAAAAATTGAATTCATTCATTATTGATTAGGGGAATGGGGAGGACACATAAGTCAAAAAACAATATAAAATGAGTAGTATTCACCTTGGTCGTTGTAGGTTCGATTCCTGTCGCGGACGTTTCATTGTAAAAATTATTTCTATTTTCCATTCGCTCAGGAAATTGCGCCGGAGAGACAGACAGACAGACAGAGAAAAAAAAGATTTTAGTAAAATAGATTAATTCATTATTTTTTTCCTTTTCTTTATTACGTAAAGCACAACCACACCCCTCCTATTTAAGAATTGATGTTTAAAAAAATCCAACATTGTTAAAATCTTTAAAATACGATTCAGAAATTACAAGTTACTCTTTATTTGTATGAAAAGATTATGAAAAGATTAAGAAGAGTTTTTATTTTTAATTCGCTTTAAGTGAACCTTATTAATTAGAGGTAAATTTATTAGCTCTATTTCAAAAATTTTAAATCTTTTCTTAATAAGCTATCAAAGACATAATAAATTAAGTTGTAGAATTCCGATTCTTCAACTACAAAGGTTCTTCCAATTCCTTTGCTCCTGATGGATTCGCAGACCAGGATTTGAAGCTTTGCTTTTGTTTTGATTTTTTTTTGTGTGTGTTTTCTTTTGGAGGGAGACCACTGTTGGATGCGTTAGAGGTTTAACATTCACTGAGCGCTTCATCTGGTGTTTCGATCAGACTGACGAGTCCATAACAAAGGTCGAAACGGCTGTCCCAGACTCTCACTGAGGAAAGTACAGTTTTTGTGTCATTTCATTACTTATAAAAGTAAAAGAAATAAATAAAAAAGTTCTTAGTCTTTTCATTTCTTTTATGCGAGGGTGATTTTAATACAATGACTGGTAGCAAGTTAATACAGATACATGTGAACAAAATAAATGGTCTACTGTCTCATAGTCTCGTTCTGTCTCATAGTCAAAGTTGGGGATATTTAATTATTGGTTTAGTGGGGGTTAGAAATATTGAATTTTGGGGATGGGATGTAATCGTTCTACCCCCCCCCACCACTCTTCCCAAAAATTCCCCTTATTTAAATGGGTTATCCCTCAGAAGGTTATTATATCCCCTTATTTAAATGGGTTATCCCTCAGATGGTTATTATATTCCCC
>JAFIDM010000001.1:2028816-2049193 GCA_023159025.1 Thereuonema tuberculata
TTCGCTTGAAGAAGGGATGACGTATCATAATCCCGAAAATTCCGAAATTTTTTTTAAATAAACTACATGTTATGGAGATGTGGTGTTTTCTTTTTGATTAATAAACAAAGATGAAAAGGAAGAAGTTGAAAGAAGAATTTGGAAATTTTGTATAGAATCAATTAGAATTAATAAGATGAAATTAATAAGCAGAATTGGTTAGAATTAATGAGATATAATTAATCAGGAGAATAAGTTAGAATTAATGAGATATAATTAATAACAGGAATAAGTTAAAATTTATAAGATACATTTAATAAAAAGAATAAATTAGGATTAATTACATACAAATAATGAGTGGAATAATTTAGAATTAATACGATACAAATATTAAGCTTAATAAGTTAGAATTAATAAGATTTTATTCATAAGCAGAATAAGTTAGATTTAATGAGATACAATTAATAAGTAGAATAAGTTAGAATTAATAACATACAATTGGTAAGCAGTTAAGTTAGAATTTATAAGATATAATTAGTAAGCAGAATAGGTTAGAATTAATAAGATAGGATTAATAAGATATAATTAATAAGCAGAATAAGTTAGAATTAATAAGATATAAGTAATAAGCAGAATAAGTTATATATTTAGCGAGTCCCGGGAAAGCTAACCCCTCGCACCTTCTGGGTCTGTCGTTCGGTGGAGTTTGGTTGGCTGATGAGTCCTAATAAGGACGAAATGGTCCATCCCAGTCTCTTCCCGATGACAACTCAAGGTACGAATCCTTTCTTATAGCGTTGTGCCTTCGTTTGCTTTCTTAATTCTCAGAATAAGTTCGAATTAATAAGATACAATTAATAAGTAGAATAAGTTAGAATTAATAACATACAATTAGTAAGCAGTTAAGTTAGAATTTATAAGATATAATTAGTAAGCAGAATAGGTTAGAATTAATAAGATAGGATTAATAAGATATAATTAATGATAGGAATAAGTTAAAATTAATAAGATGCAATTAATAAGCAGAATAAATTAGAATTACTTAGATACAATTAATAAGTAGAATAATTTAGAATTAATAAGATACAATTAATAAGCAGAATAAGTTAGAATTAATAAGATACAATTAGTAAGCAGTTGAGTTAGAATTTATAAGATGTAATTAGTAAGCAGAATAAGTTAGAATTAATAAGATACAATTAATAAGCAGAATAATAAATAATAATAATAATAAATATAAATTTTATTTTCTTTAATACAATATTGAAGTCCTATTAGGATTTCCATAAAGAGATCCTATCAACAGGTGCTTAGATAATGTAATACAAATTATTTCATTACATAAAATAACAGTATATAAAAAAAAATTACAATAATTAATCATACAGAAAATTACAGATTTAAAAATCATTGTTTTATTACTGAAAAAAAATAAAAAAAAAAACTTCTGAAATTAAAAATAAAATATTAATCTATTTAATATATTTTACTAGCCATTCTCGTAATTATTTAATTATATAAAATAACAGTATATAAAAAATTACAAAAATTAAACACCCAGAAAATTACAGATTAAAAATCATTGTTTTATTACCAAAAAAAAAAAAAAAAGAATAAGTTAGAATTATTAAGATACAATTAGTAAGCATTTGAGTTGGAATTTATAAGATGTAATTAGTAAGCAGAATAAGTTAGAATTAATAAGATGCAATTAATAAGCAGAATAAGTTAGAATTAATTAGATACAATTAGTAAGCAGTTGAGTTAGAATTTATAAGATACAATTAGTAAGCAGAATAAGCTAGAATTAATAAGATTTTATTAATAACCGGAATAAGTTAAAATTAATAAGATGCAAATAATAAGCAGAATAGGTTAGAATTAATCAGATTCAATTAATAAGCAGAATAAGTTAGAATTAAGAAGATGAAATTAGTAAGCTTTACAGTATTTTAAAAAAGGTTTTTGGGACAATTTATAATAAAATATGCAAACTGGAAATCTTATCCAAATTAGTGCTGTTACTGGGATTTTACGTGTTTAAAATTGATATTTCTTTAAGATTTAATTTCTCCTGAAAACTGAAAAGGGGGTTATCATAAAAACGTTTTTGAATGATTTAGAATAGTTTTAAGTTTCAGTCTTTTTTACATTGAAAATTAATACTGTTCTAAATCATTCCCAAACATTTTTATGATAATCCTCTTTTCACTGTTCAAGAGAAATGAAATCTTCAAGTTATTAAAGAGGGATCAATCATTAATCTCAGCAGTAATCCTGCAGATTCCGAGAGAGCTTAATAGTTTCACTCTTTATGTTTGGAATCCAATATATCACAGGTCACCAAACTCACTCTGACATGTAATATGTGACTCGCGGAAATACACTGCCTGCTCAATTGTGGTATGGAACAGACTCTTGTTTTTCAGCATGTCTAATGCTCTTACTGTGGCCTTTTACCCGAAGCACAGCATCCGCACGCCGTTTCTGATAGCAAGCAACCGGTATTTTTGCTTACTCCTCCTTCAAAGCCTACACAAGTTGGATGCGTGTTTGCGGACGCTCATCCCACAGATGTTCAATAGGGTTGAGGTCCTATTCTGGGCGGACCACTAAAGTTCCTGAAAGTTCTCTGGAAACCAGGGACTGACAACATGGGCCTTATGGCACGATGCATTGTCATGCTGGAACACAAATGGCTCTTCACCGAACTGCGACCACAGCGTAGGAAGCGTGGAATTGTCTAGAACGTCCAGTTACTGTGTGGATGCTATTTTCCCCTCGACCAACGGACCACATCCAAACCAGGAGAAACACGACCACCGCCAGACTTCACTGTTGGGATGACATACTCAGGAAGTTCCCGCACCCCTGGCAAACACCACACCCAGTTGCACCCATCCGATCGATAGAGTGTGAAGCGTGATTCGTCGGTCCACATAATGCTCTCCTAGCAGTCCATCGACCAAGACCGTCGCTCTTTATGCCAGGCCACACGACGCTGGGCATTTACAGGGGTGATGTTAGGCTTGTGAGCAGCAGCCGACCGGTCTACCCTAAGGCATGGACCTCCCGACGAATCGTCACGGTACTGACAGTTGTTCCCTTTGCCTGCTGGAAGTCCTGCCGCCGTTGTTCCCCTGGAATAGCCCTGTTCTGCCGTACCAACTGCTTCTGGGCCCTCCAGTCTTTATCGGTCAGCATGCGGGCTCGGCCACCTCCATGACGTCGTGTTTCCCCTCCTTCACGTTTCCACTTCGTGATAATAGCACCCACGGTCGACTTTGGCAGATTCAGTGTCGCTCCTATGGCCGCACACTCTGGCCACTAACGTTGCAGCCTATGACTACTTCCCATTGAAAATCGCTCAACTGCTTTGATGGTGGCATTTTATCTCAGCCCGTGGTTTTGGTGTCTAACACAACAACATATGATCGTGTTGTTTTTTCAACGAATATATTCACTTTATTGCTCGAATTTGCATGGGTTGTTCTACTATATCAGGTGTCCATCTTCAATTGAGCAGTCATTAAAAATAATATAACAGCACAAGAATAAACAAAACAAAAGGAAATCGCCTTTCTGATTCAGAAAGGCGATTTCCTTTTGTTTTGTTTATTCTTGTGCTGCTCGTTTTCTTTGCTTTTAAAAAATTTCACAGCACGTTAATTGTTTTGTTTACCCTTGTAAATTCTTTTTTGAACCTTCTATTCCTTTTATTTAATGCCTTTCTGCCTACGAGTTGTAGGAAAAGGCTTTGGGTTAGCGTCTAGCGACGTACCCTTTATTTTCTTGCTTTTTCTTGTTTGGGAGGCCACTGCCCGATTGGCGGTGACCTTCACCAAAGAGATCTCTCCTTTCTGATTCTTTTATCGGGGAGAACGAGGTTTAAGCTGATGAGTGCGCAGAAGCACGAAACAGCTGTTCCCAATTCCCTCCCCATAAAATGAATCAGAAAGGCGATTTCCTTTTGTTTTGTTTATTCTTGTGCTGCTCGTTTTCTTTGCTTTTAAAAAATTTCACAGCACGTTAATTGTTTTGTTTACCCTTAAAAATAATATAAAAATAAATAAAAATTTCTAGTTTTATAATTATTTATCGTATAAACTGAGAAACAAATATAAAATGAAAACCTAGGTATATATGATGACTGAAACTAATAGAAATTAATAGTTGAAAAACTACCTATATAAATATATATTTTTATGTACATGTAATTCTAAAACATTTATATAACTTTTTCTAACAACACGCATGCATAACAACTCTTGCTTCTTTCCATTCTACTCTTTACCTTCTTGGCGCAGCTCAGCCTCAGATGCTTTTGCGCCATTAAAAATCAACGAACCAACTAATCAAAATAACGATAAAGTCTTTTATTTAAAAAAAAATTAGTTACTAAAGATAAACAACTATTAAATTTATGAAACAAAAGAAAACAAAAACCAACAAAAAACAAACAAACAAACAAAGAAAAATGAAGTTACGATGTAAGTGAACACAAAACTTAAAGTTGTATTGTTAAAATTAAGAAATCTTTATTTCAATATTAGTGAGTGAATTAATTGCAATTTTAAGTCATACAATTTATATTCCTATGGACATAAGAAAATGAAACATATAAAAAAACTAATACAACATAATTTATTTAAATTTGTAATTCTATTTCAATAATGATTGCTATTCTATAAATGATTAATCAACCTATGAGTGAGTGGCCGCAAAACAGGAAAAATTCTAGAACTTTCTTTCGATCCAGCGCTGGTGTTTCTTGGGATGATTTATTAGAGATTGTTCCTCTATTCCTTACTACAAAGAAAAGGATTAAAAAAACCACGTGATAATAGTAGATTTATTACGGCCAGTGCTAACAATGCACAATAATACACAATAAAATTAAGTTAGTGATAAAATTAATTAATAGCAAAAAGTTCATTAATTTCATAATTTGATCGGGATACAGTCATCCGTTTCTCACTTCACTACTTCCGGTTCCGGTGTCTGTTGTGAGGTTTATTTGTAAAATTCTTGACAAGGTTTACCTAGTTCAAGCCCTTCTCCATCTCTGGCCACTGATCTCAACCCTGCTGATGAAGTATTGGATTCCACCACAGCCAAAGACGATTAGATGGCTGCCTGCCCATCTCCTACTCACTGCTTCGCTCTGCCAGTTTCCTGTGGATCGGTCTGTCTTTCTCAAACCACCGGGTTTCAGGGCAGAGGAGCAGACCATCTGATTGGAGTCAGTTGAGAGAGGGATAACGATTAGTTCATTTTGTAGCAGGAAAAACTGTTACACGATCATTCTTTCAGACAAAAAGTTGGCTGAATCGTTCGTCGTTTCTTTGTTTTTGCTTTCTTTATACAAATTCATTGAACCAACAAGTAGTTTTGTTTTAGACGTTTTTATCATAAAGTTTTTTTCTTATAATTCAACTTCCAATCTTAATTCAGAAAATATTTCCATTTTAATTTCTGTAAGAATATTTAATTATTGAGAAAAAAGTAGGTGTTAACATTTACAAAAGTAAAGGAAATTTATTTAAATTAGATAAATTCTATATATTCTGTATATTTAAAATCTTTATCATATATATAAATTTATATGATAGTAGTAGATTTCAAAATTTCGTATATTACAAGAATCTTTTGGAAAAATTTCCTGTCAGCAGTTAAACTAAATATTGTAGATATTTGATTGATGATTCCAAAAGATATTATTCAGGATATGACAGGCGTCGTATTGTGTATTCATTATATGTGACATCCAAAGATTAAAAAGAAAAAAAGAACTTCCACATGAAAAAGCAAAAATATATTTATTTTAAAAAAAATACATTAATAATTTTATCTTATAAATTATAATCATGTGATTTTATGGGACGTTTATTTCGAGATAAAGAGCTGATGGGCCACAGCCGGTGCCACTGGAAGATCGTCACGACAACTCTTTAGAATATATGTGTTGAGGTGTAGTTGTGCAAATTGAACCCATCAACTAAATCGAGTTGTTGTTTGACAATATTATTATTTAAGTAGCACTGGATTAAATTTGATTGAAAATTTTCTTTTTATTTTTAAGCGAAAGTTGAAATTTCAATTCCAGTTTAATAAATCCTTGATTTGAACACAGCGAATGAAAGAAAGATGACACAGGAGGACTTCTCATTGCATTGGAGACATTTGCAATAATCATATAAACAAAACAAAACAAAAAAAACCCTGCTTTCAGGCTGTAGCCCTGACATTATATTGGAACCAAATTAGTTTTCGTGTGATTTATCGAAGAGATTGGAATGAATTATTCAGTTGTAATATTAAGAAAGACGCTGTCAGTTGAGGGATTTGTTTCCATTTGTTGTGGAAAGAGCTTCTAATTGGGTTTTATTCTAATTAATTCGTTTCAGCTTCAGGGAACCTGGTACGACGTCAGCACGGATTATGTTTTAGCAAAGAAAGGGGAAAACAAGAGATTGTGTCCAAAAGATGAAATTGAAGTAACGAACGAAGGTTTTCTTCTAGTCAACATGTCTTGGGTTGATCCCAAAGGGTAAGTGATTGAAATTCCTTTTTGTTGTAGGTTTTATTTAATTTTGGATTCAAAAACCTTTTTTATTTCATAAATATATCTACTTATTTTTATGATCATATTATTTTTATCTAAAATTATTCGTACGATCCAAATAATTTGAATTTGACCACAAAAAATTCATAAAATAATTATTATTTAGGATTTTGAGTAAAGGAGGATTTGTGTCTTTTGTTATTCTTGCAAATCTTATAGAACTGAATGATTTAACAAATGAAAAAAGTCATGACTTCAGGATATTAACTGTTATTCTTAACTTTTATTGTTTTTTTCTGGTAACATTGTATAAATGTTAAAGCGTAAAGAAAAATTTATCAAGAAAGTGGAATTTAAAATGATATTTTTTTTTAAAGTTTAAAATACAAAATTCATTTATTGGTTTCCTATAGGAAATACGATGACTATCTTTTTATTTCTGATGGACTGGAGGTTTTATTAAGACTTTTCTTTTCTTTTCTTACACACAATCTGTAATTCAGATCCTCATTGTAAATTATTGCATTATTATTATATTATTATTAAAGCCAAATATTATTATGTTATTATTATCTGCATCAACCGAACAATCCCCATTCGTAGCAAGGGCCTCTCCTAAATGGGTTATAAACACAACAGAAGAATTAGGAGGGTTGAAAATACTCCCCACGGTGTTTCAATCCGGCTTGGAAAGATAATCAGGAACGGACAGAAGAATAAACAGAAGAAGAGAGTAACATTCATGCTCTCGACCGGGATTTGAACCCGGGTACCGCACCGTCCTCACGGCGACCGCCGTCTGAGACCGCACGACCACGCCGGCATGACATTATTATTATAGCCAAATATTATTATGTCATTATTATAGCCAAATAGTATTATAATATTATTATAGACAAATATTATCATATTATTATAGATAAATATCATTATAATATTATTACAGCCAAATATGATTATATTATTATTATAGACAAATATTATTGTATTATTATTATTATAACCAAATTGGTGCCATTGAAATGAAATATCGAGTGAAAGTGAGTTCATGAAATTTATTAAACAATATTTTACTGTTTACAAGGGAATGTAAGATATCATCAATAATAAATCTCGGCTTCCGTTTTTCGAATGATTTAAACCTTCTCTAAACGGATTTAAACCTTCTCTAAACGGATTTAAACCTTCTCTAAACGGATTTAAACCTTCTCTAAAGTGAACATTGGAGAAGCATTGCATTATGGGATAATTTTGCCCAAGAATTAAATATTCCCTTTGTATTCTTACATTGCTCCCTTTTGATAAAAAGCAACCCCAATGAAAAGACTTTTGTAAATGATTAATTAGCTGTTGATTCTTTTATTCTGAATGAATCTCAAAAATGTTTAGATTTATTCGACCAGTTTTATTTGTTTTTCAATATTACAACAACAACATAATACGTCATTTTGGAGATAATAGAATTTTACTTTGTTTTATAATTTGCTGTTATCATTTCTGTTACTTGCAAATTGTTTTCAAATGAAGAGTTCTGTAGCAGAGGTTTTGATTTCGCTTTTTTTCATTTACTTTCAGAAATCCCAGATCACTGAGGAAACGGTTTGTTCCAGTGGAAGGCCAAAGTGGTGTCTACAACACTCAGAATCCAAGTGAGTTTTAGATAAACAAATACTGAAAATACTTTCCTTAGTAAGTGAATTGTGGACATTGATTTCTTTGTTTAAAGACTAAATATCTTTTTCAAATGATCTTCTTGATTTTGAACGCAGAATAATAGTTTACGGTCGGGATTCGAACTGAATTAAATTCCAATCATTCCCATTGGCTTATTATTTCAGTTAGCGAAAAATTGATAAACCAACATTAATGAAATCCTGTAAAGAACATAATTTGCAATCCTTTATCATTCTGATTATGTTTTAGTCTAAAATCATTGCTGGTATTTTATTCCATGTATTTATAAATTCCCTGTTTTTCTTCAAGTATTGAGAGCTCTTGATTGTTTCGGAAACTTAAAAAAATAGTGGAATAAAAAATGATGTTTAAGGAAAAGAAGCTTTAAATTGTATTTCCTTCGTCTTAGGCTCATCAACATTGAGTTTATGTCCATAACTATTAGAGGCTGATGTTGATTTAATATTGAATTAATCAATATTCACTTTTGTTAAGGTAACAAACAAACAGGCGTTGGTCATCTAATAGTGATCCTAACAAAATGGAAACGGACTAATGGCCGAGTGCACCAACCAACAAACGTCATTTGTTATGGAAGCGATTGTGAAAAACCTGCCGTCAAGTAAAAGTTGCTGTGCACCAAGAATGTTTCGCCAGTCATTTACTGATGTTACTAAACATCGAAATGTGTTTATAAAAGTGGCTGCGATTGGTTAACAACAATGAACGTCACTTCCGGATTTCTGTGCATGAGCCTCCACGTAGTAGAAGAAATACACGTGGACAGAATTTTTTTATTGCCGATACGAAATGTCCCGATAAGAATCTTCACAGTAAGTAAACTAATTCAACATTATTTTCGGAATATTTAATAGGAATAAATACAGCTACTTCATCGTCAAAATCACAGGAGTCGGTTTCAATCGAGGCCGACGCCAGCCATCTTTAAACATTGGATGTCGCGGGGTCTGACGGAAGATTTTTTATTGAATGCAGCAAATTTAACTCCCAATTTCCGAGGTGCTAAAATTTGCCATCTGATCAGCGAGTTAGCCGTTGATCGTTGCTTTAGCAGCGATCAAAGTTAATGGAATTTTGGTGTACTCGGCCATAAGTGTGTCTTTTTCTGTTGTCTTCTATTTAACTTACTTAACGGAGCTTCTTGAAATTTGTTTTGATATTTACAGACAAGAGATAACTTTTATTTAAAAAGCATCCAAAATATTTAAAAAGGATCAATTTTGAGTTCTTTTTTTGGAATCCTTTATATCGCACAGAACACTTTATCAAGAGGTGAATTATGATTATGAATTTCATTCTACTTTCAGGTGAAGACGGTGATGATTGGGAGGATTTCGTGTGGAGGTACAGTTTTATGAAGAGAAATGACAAATGCTTTCTGGAATTCGCGTGCAGAGAATATACGAGTTATCACAGAGGTAACAACAGGTTTATTTAAATCTAATACAAACAGAAAAAGTAAGCACAATATAGTAATAAAACACGAAGGAAAGGGAGACAAAAGTAAACGTTATTTTCTTGATTGAATCGATTTTAGAAATCAGATTTGTTATCAGATTAATCCCAATTGTTTTTCATTTCTTAATAGTTAGCGTAGACATCTCAAACCCATCCGATTAAGAAAAAAATCCATACGAGCTTTGATTTAGTTTTTAGCCATCATTTGCTTTTTAGAAGCAGTCATAAGAAATGTGATCAGTTATTTTTATTCGGATACGAAATGTATTTTATAGTTTGCTTTGCATTTGTTACCAAAAATAGATTTAAAAATAAAGAATTAAAAAAATTGGAAAAACAAAATCAAATAAATCTACGTTACGTTTCACAATTATAGTAAAGACCCAGCTCCTAAGAAGGCTTCAATAATACGCAGGCAATAAAGTGAAGAAATACAAAACAAATAAAATAAATACGCAGGAAAATTCACCTGACAGTTGCCATGACTTTCAAGTCCTATTTATTAACTCATTTCTCCTCGGTTTCATAACCAAAAAGAAAAACAACTAATATGTTCATGCACGACGCCTCAGACCTAATCTAGGTTAGGTTTGCCTCCTTCGGATGAATGGTAATCGTTCAAGAGGTGATCATTAAAAGTAACTTCGTAGTTCGGGATAGAATTCCTTCTTCACTGCTTCTTCTTTGCTTAAAAAAAATTAAATATATATATATATATATATATATATATATATATATATATTTTTAAATGAAAGTTCTTTAAAACTAAAATTAGGAGAATTATTAATTTGATGTAGGAATCATTAGATATAACTAATGATTCATTCATTTATAAACGCTAAATTTATAGTTTTAATTCTGTTATCGAAGTTTACTGAATTGTATCGTTTACTGAATATAAAATAAATCACAATCTTAGCCTTATTATTTGCAAAATGGGAATTATAACGGGGGAAAATTGAAAAGTATTTTCTTTTACATAATTTTTGATATAATTTTGATTTAGATGTGAAACAGAACTGAATGAGGATAACAATAATTGGTAGCAAACGAACTCAATGGGATTTAGGTTGTTTTTATTTATATTCCAGAATTGATAAGATACAATTATAGAAGCCTCAAAAAAAAAAAAAGTAATTCTAAGTATGGAGTTTAAGTCCGCTTGGTGACGTTAACTCCCAAAAGGCCAATAGGCACAACGTCCGATTTAGGGACAGAGGCACCACATGAATGAATTGAGTGGTTTCCGCAAAAGTCAATATCTTTTGTGCTAAATCGGATTTGAAAGTGAGCCTTTTTTTTCTTTGTGAAAGCATCAGTAACTGGTTCCACGTATCACTGTTGGAAAACTAGTTGTTTCCAATCTTGGATAGTGATTACAACGACTATGTGTTCCAACAGAAAACGGCGCTTCCTCCCCCCATTCCATTACGATGTGAGACGCCTCCTCAGTCCTTCTGGAGCGCTGGAGTGAACAGATGCGGACAAGCACGTCTTGTAGTGACCTCTACGATCCCCGGACCTGTGGTAACGGGTATGAAACCCCACTGCGCAGATCCATCAGTGCTATCAAGGAATAACCACTCTTGCTGTGCAGGTCATCAAATCGGATGTGCTTCACGGATGACGAAAGACGACACATTGAGGGACTTTGGGTGGTCAAAAATAAAATTGAACAGTTCCAATAGAGAGATATTATGTCTGTATATGTTAAGCAATATAGATAATATATTTTTAAAACCCTCCATTCTTTTATTCCCACCCTGTATAAGCACTGACATTAAAATTCGTATTGAAAAAGAAATTTGGATTTAAAGAGAATATGAAAAATACAAAAATGATAAAAAATAAAAAGTACGTCTTTATTTTATGTTTGGTTCATTTCCTTTGACTCTTCAAAAGGAAAAGAAAAATAGTTGTTTTAAAAGCCAAGAATTTAAAAATAGAATTTGTTAAAAAAATATTTGTTGTGGTTTAAATGTTTTTGTAATTATTGTTTTAAGCATACCTGAAAGTGTGCAGATTTTCATTATTCAGAAAGTATTAATAATAATCAGTTGCATTTATTTTCTGCTTTGTTTTTTAAATAATCAAGCAACCAATTTCATAAATAAAACTTATTTATGAAATTGGTTCCAGAATCAAAGTCAAAGCATGTGTCTACTCTCTCCAGTTTACAATTTCTGGGGCTGTGACAGAAGTAATAGAAAAGCGCTTTGACTTTGTGATTTTTATTCAATTTATTTCGATTAATAATTTACTGTTTTGCTTCGGTTGTGATTTCCATGTATTTTTATTGTCAGATATATTATTTAGTTTTCAAATATTTCTGAGACAAACATGGTTTCAAATTTTATGAAAACGAAAAATCGTAAACGCAAACATTTATATTTATTTCAATAAACAAACAAACAAACATCTATAGAAGAAGTTTAGTAAAATGAAATTAATATAAATTAAATTTGAATCTATTGAGTTTTTATTTGCATGCAATTGAAAGTGGATTCTCATTCTCTGCTCTCAATTGTTCATAAGAAGAATCCTAATTAAAGAAAAGAAAAAAAAATATGAATTCTGTCAAAATGTAAATATAAAAATGGACAAATCAACTTAAAATGATTTTTTTTACTTTTCAGAATTCAACAGAATTCGATGCAAAACACCTCAGGTTGACGAGAAGACACTACTTGAGTTTAAAAATAATGCTTACGAAACAATCGAAGAATGGCTCGAGTACGATCACACCAACTGTCAGTACAACTAGATATTGGTCTGAGATGGACACTGTCATCAAACCTATATCCAGAAATAAATAAATATATTAATTATTATTTCTTAAAATATCAAATTAGTTTTCATAAATTGCAGTTATTGTTTTAGAAACTCTAGTGTTCTTTTAAGAACATATCTCATTGTAGGATAACTTATTATTTTTGAAAATTCAGTTTTTCTGCTACTGTAAGAAAACCGTTCAGGAAAATAATTTATTAAAAACTATAAAATAAAATGTTGAATTTAAAAAGAAAGGTGACTTTTTTCATTCGTATATTATTTTATTTAGTGACTTTTTCCACATTCAATTCTTATATATTTTTTTTAGATTTCTTTTAGACTTATATACAGAGCGTAGCAGGAGAAGCCTTAAATCCCGGCTTTGTCTGTCCGTCTGTCGCGAGAAATTCATATCTCAGGAACAACATATGCTAGAGACATGATCTATAAAAAGGTCTTGTCAAGACTATCTCATAGCCTTTGAGAACTCGTTTCTAGCTTGTACGATTCTCAAGTTACAGGTCTTCTATAACTTAATTTATAAGTTTTAATAAAATCTGATATATTATAAAATTTCTCATTTTTTATTCTTCATTTTTTATTCTTCATTTTATTTTCTTCATTTTTTGTATTGACTTCCACTAGAGTTACAAAGGCCTACAAAATGTAACTGGGGTTTACAGAAATTTATGAGATTCAGATAAAATTATGTTACAAATTATATCGATTTTTCTCCTAAAGAGTTTTCCTAATCGTAAAAAATCCTTTCGTGAAATCCTTACATCTTTATCTTTAGAAATATACAGTTCGTAAGCCATTGAATATATTGATAAAACCCGATAAAAACTATTTGTGTAAACAGAAATTAAGTAATTAATGAAATAAAAATATAAAAACAGAATTAGTTTTTTGATAAAATTTTCTTTTTCTTATCCTTCAATCAAACTTCTTTATACGATGTTGTGTCTCTCTTTAAAACCCCAACAGTAATCAATCATGTTCACATTCTAGCGTCTTGATATTTTTTTCCTTCTTACATTTTCTCTAAAATAAGCGATTCTTCTTGAGAATCTTACAGAAGTCGAGAAAAAGAATTTTCTATCATGACAATGTTGTTCTAGGAACAGTAAATTCTTAGTTTTGATTCTAAAAGTTGAGTACTTTGCTTCGGAAGATTGAAATCCAAATCATTTCATTCGCATTATGTCAATTTATGTGGTTCACTGTTAATTTCAGGACTTCTGCACAAGTTTCACTGCTGCGTGACTCAATTTCAGAATCTAATGTCAAATTTAATGATGGAGGAGGTAGTGGCACAGGTAAATCAGCACCATATAGTACAGGTCTAATAGGAGTTGTTGGCTGCACAATATTCTCTCTATAGCATTTTATTCTGGTTAACAGAAGTAGCATTTCTCACTGGCTCTCACCATATCATTGGAGTAGCGAATGGAAAAGAGTTTATCTTGAGTCCATTTCCTCAAAAGATGGTGACTGACTTTATGTTGTCTCCATTGCTTGTCCTGATCTCCAAGCTTTAATCCGAAATACGCAGATAAATATCTATTCGTTTGCACTGCCTTTTATTTCACAATAAAACAACCACAAATATAAGAAAATGATTCTGAGATACGAATATGACCTCGTAATTAAAGAACAATACAAGAATGAATATACTTGAAGAGTACTGTTACACTTGTGAAAAGGGCGTTTTCACCAATAACCCTATTGCTTTATTTTCCAATTAAAAGTAGAAAATTCTGCTGTTCATTTAATGTCGCCATTTCATTAGCAATTAATTTTAAATCTTAATAATAATAAATATTATACTATCATATTTCACAGGTATTTAAATAAATAATTAAACTTATCGCTGGAAATTGGAAAAAATCTGTAGGTGAAAGAGAAAAAAAAAGATGTCATTTTTGCATTCAGTGTTTTTGATTTGCTGAAAAACAGCTACTATTCTGCAAACCCCAGATTCATGTTGGCCTGTGTTATTACATGAATTAGTTAAAGGAAGCCAATTTTCCTTTTCTTTTTCAGAAATAAATCTTACAATGATTGGTCTGTTTTTATTATAATCGGATCTCGCAAATCTATGGAGAATTTCTATTTTTTCTTTGGGATTTTGAAGTTGTAAAGTTTCCGAAATTTTAACATTCGCTCTGTATAGAAGCCGTGGGGCATTATGCGATCGCTCCTCCTACTTTGTTTTTCTAAATTGTAAATTACAGAACATTTAAAAAAAATTACTTTAATATAAATATTCATTGCAATTTCTGCAATCCTTTAAAATATAAATTTTCTAAAAATTGAATTTTTTTAATTGTAAAATATTAAGAAATGTAAACAATAAATACAGGAAAAATACACTGCAGGCCATTAAAAGTGCAACACTACGAAAGACAAGAGCTATCAAAGCCATATTTATTTTATATGGTCAAGAGTGAAATGATTATAGTCGGTTGTGTGGACTTGTGGAACATAAAGAAATCAATCAGTATCTCGTGTAGCCACCATTGGCGGCAATAACGTCTGCTACACAGCCCGGCATAGAGAGGTAGATATGTTGGATGGGCGTATGGTGTATGTCAGTCCACGCCGTTTTGACACGGCGCTAAAGTTCATCTGCTGTAACCTCGGGTAGTCTGTGATGTGGCAGTCGTTGAGTGATCATGGACCAAACGTGTTTAATAGGCGACAGATCCGCTGTAGGCGCGGCCTACGGAAATAGTTGAACATGGTGGCCATACAGGAATTGTTGGATGTTGCGTGCTACGTGCGATCGCACGTTATCCTGTTGGTAAGTGGTCCTGAAGTGGTCCCAGGGCAGGCTCTGAATTTAAGGGACAACAACAGACTCCAACATCTTAGAGATGAAAAGATGACTGTTCAGTTTAGTAGGAATGTATACTAGGCGAGAGCGGGACTGGAATCCAGTGGCACCACATACCTGACCTTAACACCAGTACCGGACCGGTACGGTGATGCGTAATGATGATCAGTCTTTCGCCGCGGTGGCACCAAACAGAAGCGGGATTCGTCGGAAAAACGATGTCATGCCATTCGTCTCTCAATGCGAAACGTTCAAGGCACCGTTGCAGCCGCAGACGTCTTCCTTGTAGTGCTCCAGTCAAAGGTAACCAAAGCAATGGGCGCCTTGCAAAAATTTCCTGAATGCTGCAGACGACATCGAACCGTACGTGCGGAGACTGGTTGCTGTGTAGTACACCCTAATTCTTGAGCTAGGATTTGTAATGTGATTGCACAATATGTCTTTCCTCTTGTTCGGTTGTGTGACGGGGCCTTTGGTATCCTTCAGGTCGGTGAGTTCGTCCCTCCTCGATCCACCGATTTCATATTCACATCACTGTTGCCGCGTTTCGTCAACACGAGCACCAATTTCTCTGAAGGATAATCCGCAGTCTCAATATGCCTGCGTAGTCTTCAACGAGACATACTGAAGCCATTTGTGCACAAGAACGGCGAGCAAATACAATTCCAGTACTGCACAACAGCTCTTTGTTTTCTCCTCTCTTATACTGCTTCCAGGAGGTGTTATTGGCTCTTTTTATTTGCATATGTGCTGTGTTGCTAATCATTTGCCTGTGCTCCCATGATCTTTCGGGTTGATCGGATGGGTCCTTTCTGGTGTTGCACTTTCAATGATGAGCAGTGTAAAACAATAAAGTGTGATTATAACTAATATTTATATATTAAGAGTTGGATCCATCATAAAGATAGAAATAGCATTAAAAGATGATGACTTTTTAATAATATGAATGAAATTATTCTTAATGTCGTTTATAAGGACTATGCTAGCGTGAACCGCTGTAGACGACTATTAATATTTACATCTAATATTTTGTGAAGTCCAATCAAATTAGCACTTATTCATTCTTTCCTTTTTTATTATTCCTTCTCTAATTGATAGAATTCACTGTTTCTTTGTTGATTAAGAAAACCCCATCAGTTGTCAGGTTTCTAAGATTTTTTTAATAAGAAACTATTTTATTTTGACCTTTAGTCAAACTGAATATCAATATTTACACTTAAATAGTTTACTAGTACAAATGTTTGTCATAAAGCGAATTTCATTAGAGAACTGAATAGAACTCTTCCAAAAATACAAAGAAAATACAATTAAAATAGTTCTTATTTTTTTACATCTAAGTTAGATTATTCAATAGTTGTGAAGTTTCTAAAACCTGAGAAAAGGCTTAACTGTTATCCGAAAGCAAGAGATTTGGCAGCAAATCCATTCGTTTTTGATCATTCAAGGAATATTTTAGATATCTTTTATAAAATAACAGCTAAGTGAATTTAACTTGTTATAATTTCAATCGGAAACTGAAACCTTGATCTTTCCGTCAATAAGGAGAAACTTGCTCATCTGTCAAGTGAACAAGATGGGCTGATTGAAATATTGTGAGTAACATAAGGAAGAAGTATTTACCAAGCTAAGAATATTATTAACTAATCACACTTACTAGTACTGACAGTCCCATTGGTTAACCTGTCTCTTGTGTGAACTTGGTACAGTTTTTCGTTTGCCAATCCAAATGACTGAGTTGAAATTGAACCAATACCAGAAGATAAGTCAGAATAATCCCTGCCAACTGAAAAGAAATAATATTATTAATTTATATCCTATCGGCTAATCAGGACAAATGATTACTCATACATCAATTATAAGAAACTATCCGTAAGTTTTACTATATTTAAGAGTTTAAATGCTCGTATACTGCATAGGCTTGGATAGATTTTGATTTTAAAAAGAGGCTTCAAAATTACAACACACTCATTAGCATCATTTTAGATCAAGCGACGTACTTATTCACTTACAGCAGGGGTGTTTGAGGGCCAATATTTTTATAAATGTTCTGTTTCAGGTCGTGGAACCATCTTGCAACCCCCAAATCCCCACCCACATATATCTTACTAATTAATGATTTAAAATATCGTATATAATAATAATAATTTATAATAAATGTAATTTGACAATTTGGTCAAATAACAATATGGCAGTTTAATGAGATAGTTGCTTAAGTTCTGTTAACATCTCAATGTTTAAGTTCAATGTCCGATATATGCTGGTTTCCAAACCTTTTATCAGTAAGCTGAACGCGCATATGATAACGTCAATGCTAAAGAACGAACTTCTGCGTTTGGCGGCGACGTATGTTTAGCGCCCATTCAAGTTCGTTGTACCGCTCTCAAACCGGAAAAGGAAAGGAAACTTTCCCACAATTCCTCAGTTTTCGTGACAATGAATCTTCTCAGCAACATGAGAGATTACTTGTAAACTCATTATTTCTATTTCTAGTGATGTCTGGAGTAAAACGTAAGAGGGTTGGGTGAGTATCTGTGATATTCTTCAAACTGGACAAGCATTGAGAGAGAGCCACGATTTATGTGTTCTAGAGTCCATATTTTGGGAATGGGGATACGGGCCAAACGAAACCTTTTTTTTTTTTTTTTTTTTGGAGATGACTGTTAGGCCCAACACAGAATAAACAAACAAAATGCCTTTCAGATTCATTTTAATGAGGGGGACTAGAGTACAGCTGTTTCACCATTCTACTGGATCTTCAGCTCTAGCGAGCCCCCTCTATAAAAATGAATCGGAGAGGCAGTCCTAAGGTGAAGCAATTAGCCAACCTGGCTACGACCTCGCCGAAGGCAAAAGGCAATGAAATAAATTACCGAAAAGCCTTTTTTATTTCTAGTATAACATTATAGTATAACAGATAACCATAAATTAAAACAAAGAATTAATGCAATGCAGAATTACAATTTACTCTCACTGCTTATTTTAGAAATCGTTGATATTCTGCGGTTATTTCGGCGAAAAGGGATCATACGGTCTCATCGATTTGATTCAAATTTTTTTGTTTTCTTTCTTTATTTTGATTTCGAACTCTCTTAAGGCCATCTTACCTTTTCTTTCGAATGTTTACTAAATATGTATACTCCCGTAATTAAACATTTTTTAGTCTTCACTCAGAAATTAAAAAATAGAAAACATCAATCAAGTGAGGACATGACTGCCAATTTCCTCGTTTGAGGAATAAAGTGCTTCCTGATTGGCTGCCTGAAAAGCGATTGTTTCCGCCACTTTTATTGGTCCCCATTTTAACAAAGAAAACGATCTGATTGGCGTTTTGCCACATTGTTAGCTTGAAGTCTGTTGAATCCGCGGTCCGTTAAAAAACTTTGAAAGCTGCTGTGTTTTGTGTAAGTGACTCCTGCGGGATTTGATGTCACAAACTGACGCTGAAGACGCGAATGTCCGAAGTCCGCAGAGGTCCATTTGCACGTTGGCGTTAAGTTGGAATCGTCCTTTGGATTTCAATTGTTTTATCACCGATAATGGCTGTTCAGACAATCTGCAAAATTTTAAACACTGCCTCAACATCAAATAATTCGAAAATTATTCGAAAATTTTTATCCTGGAATCAGTTGTCGAAATCATTATAACACACTTACAAGGGAAGTGCATGACCTCGAACGCTGAGAACCGCACGAAAATGTGCTTAAAATATAAATCGCTCATGGCAAAAACAGTGGCATGAATCATTCTTATGCAAAACTCAGCTGTTGTCTGCTAGCGCCATCCGACGGTGGTATATTATACCTGCACTAACAAGTACTTAATCTCCAGATATTGCCACCGAAGACAACAAAATATTGCCAACCTCTTAATGTGTACTTCTTTAGGCAATATAAGCTCTACATGAGAAGCATGGTTGATTTTGTAAGACTACAATGTGAAAAACCACGACTAAAGGTAGACAATCGTCATTTCTTCATCAGACTTCACTCTGCATGAAGTACAAGCCTATGTTACAATATGCTTGGCAAAAGGCAGGTTACGGCAATGGCAAACCAATATCATCGTTTGAAAATGTAATTGTGGCAAAAGTGTGGCTTTTGATATTGGACTGCTTGAATGCGGAAGTGATATTGAATGTGAAGAAGTGGCTTTAGTCCGATGTGTATATTGTTCTGTTCCACTTTGCTTTGATAACAGCAGAGGGAACTGTAGCAATATAGACACGACATTGAAATATATATATTTTTGGTCCTATTATATCAATATTTTGTTTCTTTGCATTACCAAAGTTCCCCTCTTGGACCTTCAATAGGTAATCATTCAAATGTCTCTCGTGGTAAGACGTGCAGTTTTCCATGAGAATGACTCATACCACTGTTTTTGGCAAGAGCGATTTGGGCTTGGAATATATTTTCGTGCGGTTCTCAGCGTTCGAGGTCACGCACGTCCCATGGTAGTAGCTTGTCTACATGAAAGAATCTAGAGGCGCAGAGCAAGTATAAAAGAAAGAAAAACTCTTTTACCTGATGATTTAATTTATTGATTTGAAAGATTCTTATCCAATTGTGTCTAGTCATTTTTTATAATGTTGTTCATAATTATTTTATAAATATTTTTTTCTTTAATAGTAAGTATTTTAAATTTTTTCAAAATCTTGTTTTTTTCAAGAATGGGCAAATTGCTGAAATTTATATATATATTATTAAAAATTAATTTATTAATATTTTTAGCTTTTGTTTGTGCATAAAAATTCAACACTCTAAACCATAATCTAAAACCGAATTGAAAACTATTACTTTTTGTTTAAATGGAATAAGTAAATTAATGTGATAAAAGAGATAAATGTAATTTTTTTTGGATAAAATCATAATGTGCATTCCAGTTAAATTTATCATCTAAATATATTCCTAAGTATTTTTGCTGTGTTACAAATTTAATTATTATACAAGTACAATTATTATTAGTATGAACGCTGGAATTCATTTCACTATAATTACGATAGTGAAGTGTGAGAAATAATTCTTTAACAACAAGTTTTAACGTGCGAAAATAATAATGACAATACAATA
>JAFIDM010000001.1:2070054-2088441 GCA_023159025.1 Thereuonema tuberculata
TCTCCCTTTTCCGACTGTTTCTTCATTCCCTCCCTGACTTATCTCCCTTTTTTGACTGTTTCTTCATTCCCTCCCTGACTTATCTCCCTTTTCCGACTGTTTCCTTATTCCCTCTTTTACTTATCTCCCTTTTCCGACTGTTTGTTTATTCCCTCCCTGACTTATCTCCCTTTTCCGACTGTTTCTTCATTCCTCCCTGACTTATCTCCCTTTTCCGACTGTTTCTTCATTCCTTCCCTTACTTATCTCCCTTTCAAGCCTCCATGATTCACTAAGCCATAAACTGTAGTTTCAAGCATTGTTGAGCATTTATCATAATGTGGCATCTCGTGGAAGTCAGCCATCTGTGAAAATAGCTATGCTTGCGCTGCGCCTTTGACGTCGTCATCGTTGGAGAATCGTTGGCCATCAAGGAATTTCCCTGTTACGATTAGTGCTTCAACAATAGTAGAAACTACGTAGAAAAGTAGTTTAAGGTTTGGCAAATCAGATAAAAATAAAAGTTTTAAAAATATATTCTCGCTTTTTTATGTTTTAGCCGAATGTTGCTTTTTTCGAATTCGCCTCGGAGGTTACTAATCAACATTGGTAGAGTTTTCTCACTGTTTTTAAGCATTCACTGTTTTTCTTGAATAACTTTCTTGAATTTATAGCTAGGGTAAAAGGGTCCACTTTTTCTTACAATTACAATATCATTTTCTTACAAAATTTGTTTATTACTAAAAACTTGCTACTTTTAGCAGTGACATTTCAGAGGGTTTCTAATAATCTTTCCCTGCTTTCTCACAGTTTGAAAAAACTTAAAATCGCAGCAGTTGTAATAAAGAATAAGGTTAATAATTAACTTCTTCGTAAATAAATAAATGATATTCATATTGTACTCCTTTCCTCATAACAACTTTATTATTCCATAATATTTCGTTCTTTTTTTATCAAAAGAACTTCCTCAGATGGTTAGGGATAGATATTTAACCTATTCCTTAACAAGAATTCATTACAAAATGATAATAGTATCATATGATAACTTTATATATTATTTTGATTGATATCAGTTCATAATTAAATAACAAAGGAATCTGAAGATAATATATGAAAGTGACACATTCATAACCATACATTGTAACACTATACAATTAATTGCTGGAATTTATAATATGATGCTAGTGATAGTGATATATAAATAAATAAAAAGTTAAAAGTTAGCAGTTATACTTTTAATAAATTCAAATAAAGCATTAAAAATATAAATATAAAGAAAATCTTATATTTTATTCAATATTTATTCCCACAATAAATTGTATAGTATTACATTGTTTTATTAAAAGAGTATCACTATCATTGTATGACGACATATAAAATTTTCAATACACAATATACAAATAAAATTTTCTTTAGTAGACAAAAATTCTGCTTTCGCACAATCTCAGCCAATCCATCAAAGGGGTATCTGGACAGCTGTTTCATCCTTATTAGGAATCTTCAGCAGGATTTACCCTTAATAACAGGCTCAGTTCGTGCGAAAGCTTATATCACTTCTACTCCCAGCAGTGGCATCAAACATCAAAACAACAGAAATAAAAAATAAAATACTCCAGATTATTAAACCACTGAAAGGCTCAAAGGAGTTTCATTATAAAATCAAGAAGTAATTGAAAAAATACAAAATTGAAAGCTTTTGTTTTCAATTGTATATTTTCCTCTTTAATCTAATTATTGTGATTTAATCAAATTTTATTGATGATAAAATACTATGGCTATGATTTTAATTTTATTGGAACTATTTCAGTAAAAATCAGCGAGAATCACCATGGAAATAAAAAACGTTTTGGTTTTGGCTGAGGTGGTTGTGACGTCAAACAATAACAAACCAAGGAACGTTGCTTGGGAGGTTCTTTCTTCGTTGTTTTAATCAAATAATTCCTTTTTAACAAAAAAAAATAAATGAAGAGCTTAACGTATGTTTAAAATATTTATTAAATGAGTAAAATACTGATATACACATATAGGAATCAATTAAATATATTTAAAAATTAAAAAAAAAATTACATTACATTATAGGGCTGGAGTGACGGATATTTCTTATTTTGAAAAAGCCATTTTCTTTGTCTTGTGAGTTTTTGGAAGAATTTTGATGGTGTGTGAGGTTGTAATGTTTTGGGAGGATTTTGTTTAAAATTCCATATCATCTAATTTGCTTTTGTGGACAGAGTTAATTTGTTTTCTTAGAAGTGTATCCGAGGCTACATTGATACCAGAGTAAATTCTTTCAAAACCTCATAAAGACAAAGAAAATGACTTTTTCAAATTAATACCAATCATTAACTGCTCGCTCCTCTATCCAATCTAGTCTCCTCAATTTTTTAGAAATATATCTCTACTGTCATAGATTACATAGAGAATGAGACATTATTCTTCAAACCAATCAGAAACACACCCATCTTCATGATATTACACCTCTCGACGTGAAAGACCTATACACTTCTATTTCCCTAGACCACATCAAAAAAAAAAACCCCGTTCTGACACCTTAGATAGCAATATTATAAAATTCTTACTCGAATCCATAAAAATCATTTTCGACAATCAATACTTCATTTACAACAATATCAATGTTTATAAGAAACCAAAGGACTTCATAAAAGCCTTGCCGCTAAGATCGCAGCGGTGCAATCGCTGATCTATGCTTACAAATAGAATTCATAGAAAGTGAGGTTTTGTTCTCTCTCAATGAACATATTATTTCATACTACCAGTTTATTGGTGATACCTTCTTGATCTGCCAAATCAACCCAATTGACAATATTTTCACACATTTAATAAAGCACCACCCAGATATTACCTTCACTTTACAAAATCCCAACAGAACAATGATGTAACTTTTGTTAGACATTATGGTCAGTAACACTGGACACCATTTCACCACCGGCCCTTTTGTGAAACCCTCAGCATCAGGAAAGATTCTGAATTGCTTTTCCAACAGCCCCTTCTATTACAAATTCAATATCATGATTAGGCTTGTAATAAGAGCCTTCCTGAGTTCTTCTGATAAAGACATACTCGACCAAGAAATCGTAATTATTAAGAAACAACTACACCAGAATAATAAATTCACACAATTCTTAAATTCCAGCGTTTATATGTCCTTCCAACACATTTATAACCCCAACCACAAACGAGATAAACTGATAAATTTTAACGTGTTCATTTGTTGAATTAAAAAAAAATGACGCCGACGCACAAATGTAATTTAAAAAACTTTTGCACATTAAAAAAAAAGTACATAGTATCGGTTTCGCTCTTTTAACGGAGCTTTCTCAACTGGGTTAATAATAGAAGGACATGATCTTAAATACAAAATTCGGCTTAACAATATAACATGAAAATGACATTGGACCAATGAGGAGATGAACAGGCATCGACGTCATGAATGCGCAAATCCACTTTTATTTTTTTAACAAACGAGATGAAATTTACATCACTATTCCATTTAATCAAAAATTCCACAAAGCATTAATTCTGATCCTTAATGACACCGATATTACAACCGTAAACAGTTTGAAAAACAAAATTAATTTCAACACTCATATTTTCAAAAGAAAATCATCTAATGTAGAAGCATTAGAAATCAATTGCACAAACCATGACTTTTTATATTGGGGAAAGTGGTCAAAAGAACGAAGAAAAGAATTTACTCTCATCTACATTCCTGCAAACAATTCATCACAAGTAGCAGTTTATTCAATGGAGATATCACACAGATCAGACTTCCATAATAATGATACGTACATTAGGAGCAGAGAAAAAGCGAATACAAAAGAAAATGCAATGAATCCTTCTTCGTCTCCACCTTAAACCCTTATAATAAAAAATTATCGAACTTCAACATTAGAAAATTTTTTGATCAACAAAAAAGAAAAAAAACAAAACAAAAAAGTCCACTCAAGAATAATCATTTAATAATTCATATATATTCTTGTTTTCTTTAAATGATTTTCTTTAAGGTGAACTCTGAAGATCCCACGATTGATTGCTCCCCGAAGAGTACATCCTACCCAGAATTCCACAAAAATTCCAACTTTATCTACAATAATCTTTTTTCCTATCTATTATGTCTGCAGCTGAAAATAAAATCTGCTTAGGATGTGAAACATCCGGCATCCAGCCCAGTTATGTGATATACAAGGTGGCCATAAAAATACTTTCCCTGTTTGGAGGCATCTGCAGCGAAAACTAATGAACGGAATGAAACCAAAATTCAGATGTAGTCTATTGAGGGCATGGGGAGAATACTTCTGCAAAAAGAAAAAAATTAGTACCAAAAGTCGCCGATAGGAGAAAATTCGGCGTTGCTGTCACTCTAAACATAGATTATGCAAATTTTCTAGTGCAGAGGTGACAGCAGCGCTACTCCGTCCTTTTAGAAAGGGAAGAGCGAACATTGAGTCAAGCAGTTCTTCGATTGATTGTTGAGTTGTACTCAATATGCGACCTACCTTACCTCAATGTGCGTTTCTTGTAATGCTGTTTTACACTAAATAGTGCAATGCAGGGGCGTCTCTTATGGACTTTCGAAGGCTTCATAATCTACGTAAAGGTCCAATGTTTGCTGTAGCACTGCGAGCTAGGATTCATAAATTCTAGGAAACTGGATCGCTAGGAGTGAGAGCCGGCAGAGGACGAAAACCAGTATCAGACAACAGAGTAACAGATGTTGCCACTGTAGTGTTCGACGACACAGGGACTAGTAGTGGTCCAAGCGCTCGTGCAATAGCTCGCCAAACTGATATGCCTTATGGGACTGTCTGGAAAATCTTATGGAAAATGCTGCATTTCTATCCGTATAAGATCAGTCGTCTGCAAGAACTAAAACCTAAAGATTATGATAAGCGCCTGACTTTCGCGCTAACATTTCTTGCCCAAACGGATATCAACAATGATTGGCCTTGGAATATATCGTGGGGAGAGATGAGGCTCATTTTTATCTGAATGGGTCAGTCAACACTCAAAATTGCCGAATCTGGGCATGTGAACGTCCCTCAGTGATTCGTCAAGTGCCACAAAGTAACTGTGTGGTGTGGATTCATGATAGAGTTCATATTAAGACCATACTTTTTTGAGACTATGACTCCTACAGGTCCTGTTACCTGTACCATTAATGGAGAGAGATATCTGCAAATGCTGCAAACGTTTGTCGTTCCTGAATTGCAACAAAGACAATGCTCACACTCGACATGTTGTATGCAAGATGGAGCACGACCACATATTCTTCGTGCAGTACAGAACCCGTTACGCCAGCATTTCGGGAATGAGAGGGTTATCAGTCAATATTTTCCGATGGAATTGCCGCCCCGGTCCCCGGACATGACCCTATGTGACCTTTGGTTGTGGGGGTACCTTAAATCCATTGTGCATACTGGTGGCGTTACAAACCTGCATTCGTTGAAAGATAACAAACGGGCTGTTACAAACATCCAAACTGAAACTTTACGCGCAGCAGTAGAGAACGCCATACACCGGATGCAATAAGTTATACACAAGAAAGATCAGCACATTGAAAATGTTGCACGTGGTCCAAAGGATCCTAATGATTGATTAATGTCAGTAATTTGATAACAGATTGTTAACAAACAATTGATGATTAAAGATTGTTATGTTGTTTCAAAACGTTTTCTGTGAGTCTCAAACTCCATTCATTACTGTATTGTATGTTCATAAACTTTCATAATCTTTTTGCGTGAGTTCATTGTAATTCACCAATTTACTGGTTCCGACAGTGCCAAATTTTCTCCTATCGGCGACTTTTGGTATTAATTTTTTTTTTTGCAGATTTCTTCTTCACATGCCCTCAATTGACTATATCTAAATTTTGGTTTCATTCCATTCATTAGTTTTCGCTGCAGATGCCTCCAAACAGGGAAAGTTATTTTATGGCCATCTTGTATATTTTTTAAAATTTTAATATATTTAATTGCTTTAAAAGAATAAAAAGACAGAAGATTTTCGAAACAAGATGAAGATTCTGCTGAAAATAATATTGCGGAAATTAGCTAAGAGCATAAACTGTTGAGCATAAGAAATATGCAAATAAATAAAATTTAACTTAAGTTATTTAATCTTACAATCAAAAAGAATTCGTAATAATTATAAAAGTTCAAATTTTAAGTTTTATAACTTTGAAAGTTATACTGACAAAAAGTTTTGAAATAATATATTACCATCCGAAGCTGAACGAAACAGTATCATTTTAATAAATTATAAATGGCGGATTATTTGCTTACATATATATTGAAATGCCAAAACAAAACTGAAATATTGTCTAATAACGCATAGGTTCTCGCGCTTGAATACGGGAGCTTGCGCATTAAATCTGAACTGCTGTAACATTATGGAGGTAATCAAACAATTATTGTCATTTAATTAATAAAGTATTGTCTTTATCTCTGACAAAATCAATAATGAGCAATTGCTTGAAAAGAAAGTATATCATTATAACAGTTTAAAAACGAGATTAAAAACGAATCTATATTTCCGAAAAATATCAATTGACTCAGTCATAGGATGACTGTATTTCTTAAAATCCAAAGTATGACTAGGCTCCTTCACATGCCCCACCCTTAGATAATTACAGTCATTATTTCGAATGACGAGTGCATGCTGGGACATTCGCTTGTTGACAGGCTGCCTGATGTCGCCAATATACTGGCAATGGCCGTTTATGCATTGCAGTGTATAAACAGACCCCCAAGGATTGACCTGGGAATCATCCTGATGCGTAAAATTAATATATTTGCCAAGGGTGACTTGAAAGGATGATGTCAATACTATTCTGCATTTACGTAATGTTTTCTTAAGAATAGAATGAATAATAGGATGATAATGTATAGATGATAAGGTATAGGACTGAGAGACGGCTTGGGAATAGGCTCACAAATTCTATTGCACTTCAAATTTCTATTTTATAGGTAAGGAGATTGTTTTTGCACTGTAATACGGTATCATGAGGTATCACACTATTGTTCACTGAAATATTATTTTAAATGTTTGTTAGAAATATTTGTAATTTATGTCTTTTCTTCACATTCATTTATTTACAGGTAATATTATTTTATAGATAAGTCTTTCATTCACTATCAACAGAGCCTTGCGTTGTGTGGAACGGAGGGGCCTTTTGCTCTGGAACCCCATAAAGTACAGAGAACGTTGTATTGTTCGAACGCTGATACTAGCACTAGATCGAGCGCTGAGTGTGCTTTATTTGCGGTAATGTTGCATATAGGCCAGAAGTTACGATGCACGCCAGAAGCCGTTGTTCACGTTTGTCAAGGGCTTTTTTTTTTGGCCACAGCTTCTCGCATGTTGGATGTTTTCTCTTGATTTCGTATAGTCCAGGAACATCATTGAAATTGTTGATTCCGAATTTCGTCGTAATTTCGAAATGGATGGCCTATCTCCCGGACCACTACAATCATATCTCTTTCGAAGTCGTGTGAGGAAATTGGTCCTGCGAATGGTAATATTTGAGGTTGCGGAGATATCTGCCGTTTTATATATATATATACATCATATGCGGATGATTCCATTAACCTCAAGGGTGTTGGTGCTCTTCCCAGTTTTTTTGGCGTTTCACTATATTTCATTTTTTGATATTTAATTTTAAACCTCAGTTGATAGGTCATTAATTTTTCCACATCTACGATATAGACGAGAACATGTTTCAACGGCTGAAGATTTCTCGGAATATAGATTTCATTACGGTGAACTAATAATTACATATAATTTCCAAGAATAATAATTATTCATGTTTTTCATTTTCCTAACATTCCCTAACTTCAAAAAAATATAAGAACTAAATTGAGTTCTTAGACAAACAGTGACTATTTAAGACTGAACTTCCTATAATTCTATCCATGGTTTAAATCTTCTCGAACTCTTAATTTTTTTTAATGTTTCTTTGAGCAATTGTTGTTCTTTTACACTAAGATGTAAAACACTTTTTGTAACTTTGTGATTTTACATGATTGTAATTTACTTCCATTAATTGAATTGACATTTAAAAAGCGAAAACTATTGCTTCTTTCATAGAAGTAAACTTAACAGTCAAAGAACAACCGGAAGTTTACTATTAGTTGACGTCACAGCTGAAACAAAGCGTATTTGGGTGAGTGTGGCTGAAGTCTTTACTCTCTTCTCCTCTCAAATTCGAAAAAAAAAATAATAATAATAAAATACACCAGATTTTCTAAAATCACTGTTCAGGTCTCTTTAAGATGTAACTTTTTTTTAAGAATTATCCCAATTATATTTTGAATAAAGTTGACACGTTGAATGCATCAACATTAGTTAAACCATTAGCAACAAAGTTATGTTAGACAGGTATAACACCCTTATAATGTATATCATATGAAACACATAACAATACTTTATAAGGTTTATTTTATTTTATTTTCTTAGATTAATATAGAAGTATCAAAACTTTTCCATACGGTCTTTCTGTCCTCCTACTATGAACTTCAGATGCGTTCCACCATTGCTCATAAACAACAATTTTTGATATAATTCTATAAGGCACACTGCAAGAAATTAGACTAATGACACACACCGGTAACAGAAATTAGAAGAGCTATCTAATATCATGTTGACCCATCTGGAAACAACAGGTACGGAACAAGATTTCTCCACAACAGGAGGATAGCGGCCCTCAGCTGGATAAGATTCTGGGATGGACGAGGAAGGGAACGGATTTGAAGTTCGAGTTCAGATGCGGTGACTGGGTAGCTGTATTATTAGCAAGAGTTTAGTGAAACGTTTCTGAACTATTCGACCAATCATCCCGATCTTTTGACATGGAGCATTGCCCTGTTGAAAACCCTATGGGTACATGATCGCTATAAAGAGATGAACCTGGTCGGCAACCGGCACCAGGGATATTCTTATTATTATAGCCGATATGTGTATGTGAAAGTGTTTTTATATAATGGCACATTAAGCATTACAATTGTATTAATTACTGATGTTTTGTGGTTATATTACAAAATGATAGAATAGCTTTGTCAAACTCTAACATGCTTAAAGATCTAATTTTATATCAAAACACAGGAATTTATGTAGATACTTATAATAGATCAGTAAAGTGTTTCAAAGTATAAAGTATCAAAAATATAACAGTAAAGAGACAAAGTACTTACTTGTGTAGTGACGCGTGTTGCTCCTACGCATACAAACAAGATTCGTATCAGTGAATTGAGACAGTAGATGTTCATTGTAATGAAAGTATAATTAAGTTCTATACCATTACTGAAAATACTAACAACAATGTAATAAAGTCCAATACAAACAACGCACGTGTGAGTAAAGAAGAAACAAAGATTGACACAAGAAAAGATGCTGTTAATTTGCTGTTTGAGACGTAACAGGGTGGTGTAAAAACGTGCACACTTGGGGAAAATGGTGGATAAAAATCTAGGATTCAATTGTGAAAATTGTAGTTTCATGTAGTCATTTAACAGGCGAAAACGGTCCTCTAATACGAAGCAGAAATAGTAGAATTCCGTGTTAGGAAGCACTTCCATGATGACTATAAGATAAGAAGTAATGTAGACAAAGCGAATACCATTGTTTTCTTCATCTAAGATGCGAATGAATAACACACAGTCCGTTACTGAGACAAGACTTTGAAATAGCAATGCGACAATTGCTATATGGAGAGAATGTCTTCTGTGCGCGCGGTAACACAATTCGACGCACGATGACATCTCTAAGCGACGCCATTGCTGAAAAAGGGCAGGATAATGGCGAGACGAGAAAACAAATACTAGAGCTGTGCCCATCCAGTTCATTATCAGAAGTCCCATGCACGTTCGAGATACAGCTGTTGAAAAGCGGTCTGCCCCTTCATCCATAGCCACGAAAATAACAGGTATAGCCACCCATAATGCCCCGCCTAGTAAATATATTAAAATGATCACCGAATACAGCATGGAGAGGCTACAAAGACGACAACTGAATTCCCTTGACTCGTTTAATACTCCTGCAACCGGAAAAAGTCCTAGTACTTTTCTTATTACAGCCAAGATACGGTAGCCACGGTACGCTGCTGAGTTACGGAGATCTTTATTACGAGTAGTGGTGTAGATTAAAGGTTTTAAGGTACATGATGACATTATTCTGTTTTTACCCATAATCCAATAACCAAAAGGCTTCTAGAGAAAAGAAAAATAAATCAAGAACATTAATAAGAAAGTTGTAATTAATCAAAGCTTTTTATTAAAAAAACAATGCTGAAACAAAAAAGAATGTGTGGATTACCCACAAGTTCATGATTAACACTTAATGAATTAAAGAAGCAAAGATATTAAAATATAAACAAATTTTTTCCCATTTCTATTATCCCAATAGAAGCTGGTCTTTTTTTAATATATCTTTTGTTGTATTAGAATTTCAATTCATTAAGAGGTTATTTCTGAAAATAATAAAAATAAAATCAATTACGAAGATTATTATTTTTTACTTCACAGCTATAACTGCAGCAAGTTGCATCTCAACGCCATGGATAACAACAGTTGCAATTGCAACAAAATTGAGTTCGTAACTCATCAAAAAATATCTAGGTCTTTATCTGGATGAGAAATTTACTTGGGAAGTTCATTATAATTTTGTTATTAAAAAATTACACACCTACAGATATTTTTTTTTCACATAAAACATTTATTCTCCTTTAAACAGAAACTTATTATTTTCAAATCATTAATTGATTCGGTGCTTGACTACGGCATTTTTTTTAAGACAGATATCTTTTCAATTTTTTTCATATCAATTGAAAATTGGTCGAATATTTTATTAATAAGTCTGTTTTTAATTCGTAATCCGAAGTTATTTCTTGGATTATCAAAGACTTGTTTAGTATACTGTATATTATATTACTTCTTGTTGTATCGATATTTTCTTCCTGCCTGTTATAACATATTATATAATATTTTTGCATAATTAAATTTAAAATAACTCTTTGTTGAGGAAATAATATTTTCCTTCCTTTTATCGAATTTGGCCAACTAGGGACCACGTAACTAGCTCAACCTGACAACGTCAGGGCGAGGCTAGTGAAATTCAAGAAAGGGGGGATGAGAATTATATCCCGTCGAGGGAAATAATATTTTATTATTTATTAAAATTTGATTTTGTTGTTCAATTTGCAGTTTATTAAAGTTAGGAAAAATGAAATTTATTATTTTTTTCAAGATTCTGTTGATATTTTTCATTTCATTTTTATTTATATAGATCCAATTATCTATACCGTAATTTATTATTGAGTCAATATATGATTTGAATAATATAATTTTTGTTTTTTAGGAAAGATGTCTTTAATATGATAAAACATATATAAAAAGTAATTTAACCTTTTTAATATATGAATATAATGAGTATGCCATGTATATTTATTATTTATATATAGACCTAGATATTTATAATTATTTATTATTTCTATACTTTCACAGTTACAGGTGTTCATATCTACTGGTTGGTTGTGTATGCAGTGGAATTCATGATATTTTATTTTTGGTATAATATTGATTTTTTTGTTCTTTGAAGTAATTATCATATATTTTGTTTTATTTTTATTAATGGCTAAATATAATGCAAAAACAATTTTAACGATGGAAAAACAACTCGATACAATTGGCTAAGAATTTTCAGTAATACTAAATTAAAAAATAATTTTGATCAAAGATTGGAAAAACAAATTAAATATAAATTATTTAGTCAAATAAATTTGGGAAATATATAATTTAGAAAAATTCTAAAACATTAAACACAGTTAATATCCGATGTAATTGATGAAAAAATAACTTAACCACGCTTAATTTTTAATCACTTATATCAAACTATCAGCACCTATATCACAGGTATTCTTAATATAAGTATACCTAATAAGACTGGTAATCTTTGAAAAAGAAAAAAAAAACTATAAAGCTTTGATTCGAAGTAAAGAATGGAATAGTTTCAACCTCAATACATTCAATGCTATCTTCTCCTAGAAACTGGAGACTAATGAAAAAGACCTCTATTAAGCCTAAGAGGTCCAAGAACTGACAAATCTTGAGGTTTGTTGATAACAACGAATTGACTTAAGAGAGGGGCTGAGTAAATTTAGTTTCATTATACCAGAAAATTGAGCTAATCTTGCTGATGTTAGGAAAGAAAGTGTTTCGTCAGCCTCAGAAATGGCCAAAAGCATCTTTCTTCTCCATTTTGCATGACCATCGTGTTGTCTTTTCAGCCCCGCCCTTTCACTTTAAGAAACTCAAGCCTTTACGGGGAATTTTCGACCATGCCTGTCACTTCATTCCTTTCGTACCCCTTCGGAGGATTTGGAAGGTTCTTGGAGGGTTCTTGGAATCTCACTGCTAATCATTCAAAGCGTACTTCTCGCTGCGACTCTGTCGAGTATGGAAGTTTTTCTTATCGCTCCTGGGTGTGACTTCATTTCATAGCGAGTAAGTCCCGCTATAAGGGCAATTTTTTCTCTCGCAATTTCGTGGTTCGATTACGTTTTTAACATGCCAGGGAAACGAAAACTTATCTCGTTATCTTTTAAAGAAAAAAAAAGACTTAATTGCAAGTTTTGAAAAATCAAATATTTCGAAAACAGCTTTTGCCAAAGAACACCATATACCCAGGACTACATTAAAAGATATTCTTTCATAATTAAAAAAGCTGATAATTGAAAAAGCTGATTGCAAAGACAAAAGAAAGAGAATGAGGAAATCGAAGTTTGACGAGATCGAAGAGGTTTTAGTTCGATGGCTAAAACATGCCAGATGGCAAAATGTGCCTATTTCTGCCGTGATTCTCAAAGAAAAAGCCATGGAAATTGCTAAGGAGTTGAACATTGAAGATTTCAGCGGCAGCAATGGTTGGCTGGAACATTTCAAAGACAGATATTACCTTTCTTTTAAAAACGATTAAAATTTGGTAACTGTAAAAAGTGTTCTTTTTTTTTTAATTTCCACTCATTCATTTGCATATATCATTGATTTCTGAAAATCTTGTTTTTCTCACGAATCCTACAACAAACTATATTTCAGTGTTTTTTTTTGGTTTGTTTTTTTTTTCCTTCAAAATTCCCACTCCGCCTAAGTCGTCACTCCGCTTAAGTCGTCAAAAATGTTTGGTCCCTTAAGTGACGACTTAACGAGGTTTTACTGTACTTTTCTTTATATTTTTTTTATCCTTGATAAAAATTTTAAATTATCTTCTAATATTATACAATAGCTTAAAATTGCCTTGCGAAAGGCTTATTATCTACATTCTAATGAAATACTTGTTTCATTATTATTTTTATTATTTTTTTATTAGATTATTTTTCTGATTGATTATTCAATAAATAATTTGAAAACATGAATTAACATTGTTCCTTTTATTTATTAATTAAATTATGCGGTAAAAAGATAAGAAGATAAAAGGTAAAAGTTTAAAAAGGTTTCCAATAGACTTACAACTAAAACTTTGACCTCCCCTTTTCTCCCCTTATAGGTGACCACGCCATATACATAGCTCCTGTGCATAGCTCCTATACATTGCTCCTACACATAGCTCCTATACATAGCTCATATACAATGCTCATATCCTTGCTCATATACATAGCTCATATACATTGCTCATACACATAGCTTCTATACATTACTCCTACAAATAGCTCCAATACATAGCTGATATACATTGCTCATATACATTGCTCATATATATTGCTCCTACACATAGCTCATATACATTGCTGATATACATTTCAGCAGAAATGTATGAGAAAGCAGACGTTAGTGTCATATTCTACACAGGAATCTGAGTTAGTTGCCTGCTGTGAATGCACCAAAAACATAATTAGTTGCAAGAATTTATTAGGAGAGTTGCAGTTTCAAGAAATTTCAGAAAGTTACACACTGCTACATTGTGCTAATCTTCCGACTATTAGGATGGTCAAAGACGTTTACAACGAAACGAGAAGCAAGCATATTCGCTTGAAATATCATGCTATTAAAGATAGAAAGATACCTAGAAAATAAAGATATGGATCTTGTGTATGTTTCTCCAAACAAAAACGTAGCAGATGGCTTTACGAAGGGATTGACAGCGGTCAATCAAATAAAATTTTGCGAATTGCTTAATTTGGGTCTTTGAACCTGGCAATGAAGATTTTGAAAGTTAAAAATGAAAATAAAAATTTGATAAAAAAAAAAAAAGAAAACCAGAGAAAAACAAAATACAATTTGAGGAGGGCAATTGAACCGTATTTGATTTAGAAATGTTAAGATAGATTGAAAATCAAATTGATGCGATAATCGTTCAGTAAATAAGCAAATTGCATTTTTTTACTTACGTGGTGAGAGAGATAATATCCAAATAATAAGAGTCTTGCAATTCCAATTAAAACAATGAAACGTGAGGTTGGTCAGGTGGTGCGTGAATAACAATACAGAAGTGCACGGACTGTGTGCTTGGGTGTTTTGTTAAATTATTTTGGAGAAAGAATGATCTGAGACACCTTATCGAAAGGGTCCACCATTTTCTGAGCTAATGAATTTAAAGTACGTTTTAAGGGAGTAGTTTTAAATGCAAAACTAAGTAATATTTATGCGAGTAATGAATCATTTAAAACTTAAACTGATCACGGTGCTAGAAGCGAAGATAGAAGCATAGGACTAAAAGAAGATCCGTTACTGGGCAACGCAACGCAGTCTTCAACAAATATTTGGAGTTAAATAGAGATTCTCAAGATGGGAATAAATGGCCAATGCGTGGTGCATCTAAGGGAGAATTTTGGACAATAAATGTTACTTGAACTTCATTTCTTTTCAACAGAGAGTTCAACGCAGAAAAGATACGTCGTTAGGTTTTGCCTATTATGAGAACGTCTTCTAGAACGTCATCGTATTATGGTCAAAGAAAGATCAGACTAGATTTGAAATTAAAGGGAATGTGGACAATAGCTTTAATTCGTATAGAAGTTAATTTCCGTGGGAAATTTTTTAATACCAGGTGAAAAACCAAATTGTTATCCGGAAGGTGAAAAGCCGGACGGACGTAGAATTATTTTTTGTAGCTCGGAATAGTGCTAGCTGATTCATCTAATAAATACCAAGTGTATTATTAATTACTAGGTGAAAAACCAATTATCTTTCATGAGGTGAAATGCCGGACGGTCATGGAATAATTTCATAGATCAGATTAGGCTTAGCTAATATATCAAGAAGATAGTAAGTGAAGTAGCAAGGCTTAATTTATTTAAAATAACTTTGTTAGCAGATCGTTTAACTAAGATAATATTGATTTTAAGAGAAGGATAAATGAACTTTATTTTTCAGAACTTTTCAGAGATGTATCCGGGAGCAGAAGATTAATTCCAGAACTTTGAATATGTGTATTCATGAAGTAAGAGATAGATATTATTCTCTAGAACTGTTAGTGAAATAAGAAATTATAGGATCTTAAATTGATCATCATTTGCTGAAGGAGAATTATATTTTGTAACCCACACTTAATATAGATACCTGATTAAATGATGTTTGTTTAAGGCACATGGGCTCTGTGTTTATTTGGTGCTTTCTTTAGTAACGTCTAGATTACACCAAAGGTAATATTATATTTTATTGATAACGCTTTTTAACAACATTGCTCAAATATCTATGCTCATATACATTGCTCAAATATCTATAGCTCATATACATTGCTCATATACATAGCTCCTACACGTAGTTAACCATCCTCTGAACAGATGGGGCCAAGCTTGATTTAAATCCCAGAGACACCCTTTGATATTTGTACTGTATCGGTGCTGATATTTGTAGCTTTTTCTTTATTTTTAAATTATTATGGACGTTAAAGTTTGCTTTTCATAACAGAATTTGTTATTATAAAGCACGACATGAATACTTAGTTGCTCTGAGAAGCAAGTACATTTCTGTTGATTTGTACTCGTATACTAAGATCTATTACTGAGAATGGAAATAAAAAGAATTTAGGTTTTAAAAAACAAAAAAGGATGATTATTTTCTGTTATTTGGAATTGTAAAGAAAAAAGATAAAACAGGAAATATTAGTGACTGCTTAAACACAAAAACAGTGAGAATGAATTATATCTTTAGATTTATTCAGAAATTAACAATTAATTAAAAACAATGGAATAAATAAAAACGGAATTTGGTTTCATTGAATCCTTAGCAGAAACAAAACGCAATCAGAGAGAACTGTATTTTTAGATTCATTGAGATTTGTTACTAACAAATTTACAAAAGCTGTAGAAATATTATTATTTTAGATTTAGAAAAAATTAAAACCAAAAATTTTAAATATAGTTTCATTTACAGAAAAATAAATAATCAAATACGAATGCTCAGTTGCTGTAAAATGCAGTCCCCATTGAACTATACTTTTAAATTCACTGAAATCTTTCACTAGAATTTAACTTAAATTTATAGAAAGTTTAAAAAAAAAGGAAAGACAGTAGAAATTATTTTTTATAATTATTAATATGGATCCTGAAGAACTTATAATAAAGTGCAATAATTTATATTAAAATTATAACTTATTTTAATAATAATGATAATAATAATAATAATAATAATAATAATAATGAGACGATCGGCCATGTAATACCAGGCTGTCCCCTTCTCTCCCAAACAGACTACCTCCACTGAGCGTCGATCGTTCATCAACAACTAGCACACAAACACTCACTTATTAAGAACACGCTCCCGTACTACAAGTACCTACCACAAAGCGTAATTAGAGTCACCCTCTTATAAGCTGTACTGGGACCGCCCCATTCACTCATTCAAAACCATATATCACAATAGACCTGACATCACACTTGTTGATAAGGTCAACAAACAGACCTATCTAATTGATATTGCAGTGCCTATCAGCAAGAACATGCAGAAAACTCACACAGACAAGATCAGTAAATACACCGACCTAGCCCACGAGCTCTAGAAGAAGTGGAGGCAGGACCGAGTACTTGTTGTACCCATCGTCCTGTCCGCCACTGGTCTGGTGCCTCACGCATTTCACCATAGCCTCAGCACTCTAGGACTTCATAAAAACACTTATACACAACTCCAGAAGGCTGTGATACTAAACACAACACCATACATAGAACATTTATGGACACAACCACACATCCCTAACCATTCTTTCACACTCTTTGTTTTTTACCTTTGGCAAAATATGCTTTGATCCTTGACCCGCCATATTGTCTTTGCTGGGGAAACCCATGGTTTGAAACTTTTACGATAATAATAGTAACAATAGGAATCCTAAAAAAAAAAGAAAAAGAGGTACGTGTAGTTGAAAAAAGAATAAGTCAATAATAATAATGAAATTATTTATTCAGGTCATATTTTGAGATAAAGGATATAGATATACAGCTAATTAATAGATGAGTTTTTATTTTATTTTGTAAAGAAAACATGCTCCTTATCATTAAATATTTCTTTAGTTATAGAAATTCAGTTTTATAGTCTTTAGAAATTCAATTATAATAAAAAATGTTTTTTTTTTTTAGAAACTTATAAATAAATCTAAAAAAAAAATAGTAATAAAAACTTAGAAAGCCACATTTCTTAATGCGCCACGATTCTCAATTTAAATTTGGTGGCCTAAACTTAAACAATTCTTTTTTTTACCTTCAGAAATCGAAAACGCGTACTCAGGACATTAAGTACGGAATTTAGTTGCGATTCGGCCAGTGTTTTTCCTATAGAGAGGTCTATAATTTCTCTTTAATTTGGATCACCCGGTATATTATAAGACACAACATTTCGTCTGTAAATAAGTAGAGACTTTGAGCCATTCGTAAAAGGGATTAGAACGTCGCCGTATTGATGAGATACATAGATTACTTCAAAGATTATCATCAGCGCCGGGACCCAATGTATGTTTCTACAAAATAAGATTACGTAGACATCGCATTGAAGACATCAAGTAAGTGTTAATTTCATGTTGTAACACAGGACATTTTATACGCCTCACGAACAATGCATTTACAGTTAAAGTTTACAAGTGGATACAGATAAACAACCTTAACGAATAAAGACAAGAGAAGATATTTATTTCATGAAAAGAGACTTACGTGTTTCACATGAACATTTTAGTGATCACAATACGCACTGATGCACATAAGGTGAATTGAGACAACCATTATAAAAGAGACTGGAAATAAGAGAGACTAATCTAGTTGTAAACGAAATGATTCCATCTCTAGGAAGAGATATCCATGTAATCATTTTATAGCATTACCTCTTACTCAGATGTGCGTAAATAATACAAACAATGCAATGATTTTAAACCTCTTACTCAGATGTGCCTGAACAATACAAACAATGTAATGATTTTAAA
>JAFIDM010000001.1:2088541-2114592 GCA_023159025.1 Thereuonema tuberculata
AACAATGTAATGATTTGAAACCTCTTACTGAGATGTGCCTGAACAATACAAACAATGTAATGATTTTAAACCTCTTACTGAGATGTGCCTGAACAATGCAAACAATGTAATGATTTTAAACCTCTTACTGAGATGTGCCTGAACAATACAAACAATGTAATGATTTTAAACCTCTTACTGAGATGTGCCTGAACAATACAAACAATGTAATGATTTTAAACCTCTTACTGAGATGTGCCTGAACAATGCAAACAATGTAATGATTTTAAACCTCTTACTGAGATGTGCCTGAACAATGCAAGCAATGTAATGATTTTAAACCTCTTACTCAGATGTGCCTAAACAATACAAATAATAAAAAATACTGAAATCAAATAGCAAAGTGATATTTAACAATATAATGAATCCTTCTCATTATTGCTTCTATTTTTAACGATTTTTTGAAAAATTTCAGGATCCTAATTATTAACTTTAACTCCTCTTTTTTTATTACCGTATTTACGCGCATAATTTCCCCCATCGCGTATTTTGCCCTCCCCAGTTTTTGTGGATTACAAAATTCAATTTTTATTTTTATCACATAATTTCCCCACCTCTACTTCAACGCGTTTCCAACATGATCTTGACTGGCGGTTAACTCACGACGACGCGACAATACCGTACTTCGGCATTTCTCTATCCCACGCTACTTTAGGGGAAGATTCCCCCCCCACCCCGGTTAGTACATGAGCAGACTCCTTCTGAATCAGTACAACAATTTCGAGTGTTTTGTGAAAACGTGAAGTTCGCGAATAAAGTTAAGTTCTCTATTAGCAGGCAGCTGATGCTGACGTCATGCGGTGAGCAGCTATAAAGATGGCGGGCTGCGCTGCGTGAGTTACGAAATTACGTCACAGTCACACACACACTTACGTGCATGCCTATTGCTTAACTGTACTTTGAAGAAAAAACAAATGTTGAGATGTGATTTCTTATATTTTAAATGTTGGGTGTTAATAAAATTTTTGGTGCTTTAACAATCAATATTTAACATGGTTTTCCTTACACTTTCACCATAGTATTTTTCCTCAAATTGAAAAACATCGCGTAATTCCCCCCCCCCCTTTTTTGTCAAAATATTGATGAAAAAAAAGGAAATTATGCGAGTAAATACGGTAAATGTAATTTTCACTATTGATCGGAAGATTCTATAAAATATCGCGATTTATCGTTTTCAATGCTAAACAATATTTTTGTTAAAGGATCAGGATTAGAACCCGATGAGAAGCAGTGGTTTTCTTAATCTATCTGATACAGTGGAAATATTGTACCACTGTTAATATTATTAACTTATATACAGAATCAGATAAATGCTTTCATTTTTTTTTTGTTTTTAAGCTTTTTGCTCTTGTTTCAATTTTGAAAGTTTTACGAGATGCTACTTTCTTCCTGTTACCCATTCTGGATAAAGTTTTTTCAAATTTTTAATTCTTATATGAATAGGTTAGCTTTGACACAGTATATTTGCTATTCCCACGCAAAATGATAAACTGTGAAAGGTTGGCAAGTATCATCATCATCCCATCCAGTATTAGACATCATTGGTCTCAAGTCATCTTCATGATGGTCTCTGCTCTACCTGAAACCTCTAAATGTTGCATAATCTAATAATAAGTATTTTTTGTTAAGCTTCAAAATGAGTCTTTCTTCAGAAGAGAAATTAAAAGGTCTTTTGGCTTCTGGTTTTTCTTTTTCTTTTGAGAAATCACACCGAGGGTCTAGAAATGCCACCATAAAAAAAAGAAAAAAACTTTCGAAAATCTCCCAATAATTTCTGACTAATCTCTGACTAATCTCTGACTAATCTCTCAATAATCTCTGAATAAAGTGGCCCATTTCAACATTTTCCTGCGCATCTTGAACGCCAAATCACTCAGACTTCGAATTTCTCTTTCTCCATCAATTTTTAGAGTAAATATACAGCGTAATCAAATTGCTTTGTTTTAATAAAAAAACTTCGCAAATGCCTTTTTCTGTTAGTCTAAATAATTGTTTAAGGTTTAAGCTAAAATTGCTTGCGCTAATTTACTTGTTGAAAAAAATAAATTCATATTTTAAAGAATTTTTTTTTAATTTTGTTTGCAATGATATAACTTGTGAATTTTTTTAAAAAATAAACTGGAAGATGTAGAAGAATAACCAAACGATAACTCAAAGAATATAGTGTAAAGAATATAAAAACAAACGCAATGACTTATTCTGCCAATTTAAAGCCTGCAATCAATATTGATTTAGAAGTATCCATAGACTGAACACATACAAAAGACGCCATCTAGTGACAAATTATCAGCCTACAGCTAATGTTTCCTTTCCTCTAAGTTCAGGTCAAGGTTGAATTTTTTCATGCATATTTAAAGTTTCAGATTTTTGTCTAGGTTAGTGAAAATAGGTGTAAAGATTTTAAACAGCATTGAACGCTTTAAAAATAATTGAAATCTCTTCATGGTTCCCTTTCAAAACATCGTTCTGGTAGTCGACATGTGTTTTACAAAAGAAAAGAAAAACATTTACTCTACTATAATAGTTATTTTTTTTTTAGCATTACAGTTTAATTATCATATGAAATGACACCAACAACTGATTGAAATTACACCTCAAGGTCAAACTTGAATAATAATTCCATCATAAACAAGGAAATATGTTAATCTAAGCAGGTCTAAAAGACTGTTCATCTGACTTACAATTTAGTTTCACTGCATACAGAAGATTGTTGAAGAAGATGATCTGAATCAAATCAATGACAAATTAACGAAAACCAGAAACGGCTGCAAAATAGGTGAGGCATCGAAACATTAAAATCTAGTAAGAAAATATCCATTGTCATGGTGCTATTAGTAGTGCATTGGAGAATCACTCACATTCACTGTACTTATTGAAATCTTATCAAAAACATTTATTATGATGCAGTAATCGATGGATGGAAAACACAGATCAATATCATCTCTCCTAAAGTTGTGCACTTCAGAAAATGTTCAGATAAAATGGACTGGCTAAAAAGAGTGATCGATATTAATGATGCACATTCAAGTATGTTAATGAAGTATATGTTTGATCTTGCTAAAGGTTTAAAGATTAATATTTGATGATACAAGAAATTGTCATTAAAAAGTTAGCTTAATATAAACTTAAGAAAACAAAGATTATTTTTAATAAATTTATAAATAAATAAAAGATAGAGGGAAATTATGTAGGATTTTTATGTGTAGTTATAACTTGTATAAGAATTTGCTATGAATGGAAGAATTATAATGAAAATTAATCATAGAATTGTATTCAGTGACAGAAATAATGAAAAGAAAAATATTTAACCAAATTTATTAATGGATTTTAATATAAACCTTCACCAGGAAAGTAATTCAGCGTTTACAGAGTAAGTTCAAAATTTACAGGTAATTCAAAATTCCTGCACAAACTTTAAAGGAATACAAAACAAAGCGTATTCTTAATGGAACGTATGTCCTCGAAAGCCGCCCGAATATGCTAGAAGGTTCATAAATAAAAGACAACAAGTAAGGTAGACAACAAGTTTATTATCTCTGTGTTTATAATAAGGGCAGTAAGGTCTAACACAATCATGCCTGTTTCCGTTGAATGATCCAGTTCACACAAACTCTGGTGGAAACGTACAAACATTGGATGATTGGGCAGACGTCTGTTGGATAACCGTTTCCGATACAATCGTACAGCGGCTCGTCCGTTTCCATTCAATGCATCATAGGATAGGTGCATATCTGCCCTCTCAACATTAGTTAAGCGATACATTCTACTCGTACAAAGTCTACGTCTCAAATGACGATGACTGACACTGCCTTCCAGCACATTCGGGTGGGTTTGCGGACTTCCACTATGATTACGGTTTGTTTTTCTGTTCGTGACCAATCTTTAAAGTTTGTACAGCGAATTTCGAATCACCCTGTATGTGTTAGGAATTAAAAGATAAGACAGAAACAAAATGATAGGTGAGCGACGAGACCATAGTGATTGAAGTATAATAAAGTTGAAATAAAGTGTCCTGGATATTGATCATAAATGATAGTTAAGACAGATTCCGAAGAATTAATGGAGGCCAAGAAAACGTCCACAAAGTAAGTGGACGGATGAGTTGAAAAGTTTTTAGAAGAAATAGTTGAAAAATAATGATGATATGCTTTTAATTAATCTCTTTAATAATTAAACCGGGTTAATATATGCTTCAGGAAATCACGGGATTTCTTAAAAAAAAAAAGTTAGAAATTAAAAGAAATCCAACAACTTTCTTGTTAAGTAAATAATAAGGCAGTAAATGGAAGAAAAGTTTTCAAAAATATTCATTACACTATATACTATACAAATCTACTAATTTACATTTCAAATCTACTTATTTGGCATTAATCCTATCGGAGACTAATCTTAATCTTTGAAGAGTAAATGAAGCTTCTTACAAATATACTTAATTCCTGAAAGATAAAAAAGATATATATTTTCCTCCTACCTGTTTTTAGTTTCTTCTTCTGTTCTTAAATCCGTTCCTTTCTTGAAATTTTTCTTGTTCTATTTGGAATTTTCCAAAGCTTTACGTCAGTCTCTGATGGGATTACATAAGCTTCAGTTTCAATGTATGTATGTACTGTGAGGGTGTGGTAATGATTCGCGTGTCGCGTGACCGGTGTAGCTATCAAGGTATTAAAGAGCCTCTCACCATCGACCGATAACATGTAATTTGCTGAACACATATTTACTCCTCTTTTAGGGAAGTAAAAGAGTAAATAAATCATCAATGAAAGAGAAACTTTATTGTTTTCCTTCATTATACAATGTTATTTGATGATTATATCGACATCAGTAACCCCATCAATATTTTTTCTATTATTTTAAAAATAGATTCAATTTTCCGTACATCATTTTTTCTCTGTCTGAGTTACACTCGGTTACTCTGAAATTGTTTCACTTAGAAATCTACGTGTCTTCGACCTCCTACGAGTATTTTGAATATTGTGAGGAGGAAATAAGTGAACTAATAATTATAAATCTGATGACATACATTACGAATCAACTACAAACAATTATTAAATATCTAATTTGGTAATGAAATATTTTCTACAAAGACTTAGACAAATGGCTAAAAAAAAAAGATGTACTTACGAATCCTTTGTTCCATATTTGCTTTTCATTATTAATTAAACAGGAAGTCGTCAGTAATGGCTGATTCTGTTTTATTTTTGATTCAAAATTTCTGTATCTAATTACAATGACATGATTATATTATGTGGTTGCATTATATAATAAGTGAAAAACTTTCATTCGTTCTTCTCTGAGTTCATCAAAGAATTAAGAATTAAAAATTATTACAAAACACTGGGACTAGATCAAGTCTACCTGATGATAATAACGGAAATAAGGGAAAAAAAGGGAAATTTCTTGAATGTTCTAGTAGCATTAAACCAAGATTTATTCTGAGATTTGATTTCTTCACTGTAAAGAGTGTTTTTTGGTAAGATTAATAGGGATCTGGATTATGGGTAAATATAGAATCATTCATATTTTGATGATACATTTTGTTCCTACTTTCATTTAAAAAGTTTTTTTTTTGATATAAATGTATTTTGTAATCCGTTATTTTATTAACGATTGCCAAATTCCGACTTCGTATTTTCAAATTCCAGGACATTCAAAGAGTTTTTTACAAAAGCTCCTCCATTAGTCATTTTGTACGTTTGATTGATTTTGTTCAAACATACTAATGGTGTTCTTAAGTTATCAAATGTTCAGTAGAATGGGACTGCGATAGCACTTGGGGGATATTGTCATGCAAACCATTAGTATGTAGAGTTTCAGATGGTGATGGAAACCCACAGAACCTTCTTAACCTCCCCTCCTTTACACTTAGTTTACGGGGTCTCTAAAACATGAAGTACTTGGAAACGCGGAAAATGGCAAACTTGATAAACCAGTGTAAATAATTACTGATGTAAAATGGTTAAGGAAAAATCGATAAATCTCATTCGTCTACCTACTGTTTCTTAAATAGTGATTTCCGAATAGATAAGAATTAACTCACATTGTAATTATGAGGAATTAATATAATTTATACATTAAACTAATAGTTTTCTTTTATTCCTGCTAATTCTAAAATGGAATTCTAATTAACTTGATGTCTTTTTTGTTGACCCTGAGAAAATGATTCTGATGAATTCTCAGAAAAACATTCATCCTACATCCTAAACACATCCAACTAAAACCAAAATTCTTCTGCCTTTTTACCTGTAATGTTAATTTCTTTTGTAATATTAATTCTGTTTTTGTTTGTTTTGACTCTTACAAATTTTTCTCAGTAAAACCCTCAGTATACAGATGATGACCGCAATGACAGTTGCTGTTGTCAACAAAACAGTGCCAATGATGTCCAGGCAAAAATATTGAAACAGACTCAGTTCATGGACTGGGGTTTGCAGATGAGACGCTCCCTTGTGGCGAATGACGTATTCAAGCCAAAACACAGCTCGATCGGTAGGAGAGTCCTGTTGGTCATTGAGAATTAAGGAGTATTTCTTCGCATTTTCTTTGTAACTGAAAAATAAAAAAGAAATAAGATTTATTCAAAAGTATCTCATTAATTACATAATTATGCGAGTTATATAATAAGTAAATTACAAAACAACTTTGACAACCTAAGGCGTTTTAATTTCTTGAAATCCTTCTATTTGTCTTCAATGTATTTTTCAGATTCCTGAATGATTGTTAATTGTAAAGCTAAAGATTTATAATTGCAGGCGGTCTCATATATAGACGAAAAGTGTCAATTGCCCCCTCCCCTTCTAGAATTTTCAAAATTAATATAATTCATATGATTTCTTTCCCTTAAGAAATTTGACAGATATTTAGAAAATGATAACTTTTATTTAAGTTATTATCTTTTTGTTACAGTCACAAATGAATAACAAAAATGGAAGCTAGAATGAGAAGGAGTGATTTTATGTGTGGAAGAGAAGAGAGAAAAAGAGGAAACATGAGAAGACACAAGAATGGATTTATTGAGAAATAAGTGGAAGAATTCACCAAAAAACAATTGAACGAATCACTAAAGGAAGGATTAAAAAAGAAGAAGAAAACAGACTAATTATAGCAACATTGGAGAGAAACGAAATTCATAAATAGAAATAAATAAAAGGTTCGAACATATGAAGCGAAGATTTTGCAGAGGAAACTAAAGAAAAAAAGAATAAAATTAGTTGAAATATGAATGAAAAAAGATAATAAGGGAAATGTAATGAGATAAATGGTTAATTTTAGACTTTAGATAAAATAATAGAAAAGGATAAAAATGAAAATTCCCAAAATAACGGAGAATAAGAGTAGAGATAAGGAAATAAAGAATTCTAGATATAAACAAGAACTTAAAAGTAAAATGCCACGTAAGGAATGAGCAGTTAATATAAAAATAAATTGTAATTAGAACAAAAATCTATAGAATTGGAAATTTTACGATGTAATGAAAAGAGCTGAATTGAATGCAATAATAAGTTAAAGTATCCCATTATAGGTATCTACGCAGGCCCTTGGACTGGGGGAGAGGTAAGGCTTCGGGCGTTCCGTGACCAATGGGACTAAGTTGGAGTCGAGTGGCCAACCCAAAGCTCACCCGCCTTTAACTCCCATTCTACAGAGGGCTGAGTAGACCCTAGGACCCGTTTGGAGGAGAACGATGCGTTGAAAAATCACCGCCCTCCGTCGAGGCCGGGAATCGTCCCTCACCTACAACCATCCGAACACAGCCAAACACACTTAGGACTCAAAAAAGAAAACTATAGCCAAAAACATTAATGGTTGTAATAACTAAAAGAAATCTGAAATTTTGGGAGATTATTAAATCTTATGAAGTGATTATTTTATTAAAACATGATGTACAAAAGACATTGAAATCAAATAGATGGACTATAAAAAGAATATATAATCGATACTATAACCACAGTCCAATATTCATCGAGAGAAAGATAATTAAAGATATACTAAGCGGATGGAAGCAAAACATAGAAATTATTATATCCTAAATTAAAAATGTAGAAAGATGCCCTTTTTTCTTTTTTTATATATATATATATATATATATATATATATATATATATATATGTGTATAAAGATATAGATAGAAAGATTAATTGGTGATACAGAAGAAACTCTATTAGGAGAAAAAAATTATGAGATTTTAAGGTTGGGATTTAAAATTTGGAATGTAATTCATGGAAGAGTATAGGATTATTAGAAATCTAAAGAGAAAATTAACAACATATTAATTGAATTGGCTGAAGAAAATAAGTTAGAACTACTCAAATAGAAGGGTAGAAAACAGGACTTTCATTGGTAAGTCCTGAAATGCAGTTGTTCATTTCTCTTTCTTCAATAATATATTCTTAAAAAAATTTTAGTTTGAGTTTTTTATCTACCCTGCTTTCATATCATATGAAATATGTTATAATTAGAAAAGATTTAATGGGCAAAGTTTTTGGGGACGAGAACAAAAAAAAAAGAACGAAAAAGCATAAAGAAAATATATTATTTGGAATAAGGAAAATTTCGAAATTGTAAAAAAACAATTGTAATTAATGCTTTAGACAGTGTCAAAAGCAAAGCGGCCCCATAATATGCACAGTTGTATAAACAAAATAATTAAAAGCAAGAGCATATAAATGCAAGGCTGTTCCTTTATAATGTTTTACAGGCTAGCTGTCATCTAGGGACCGCTAATACAATGCTTAGTGCATCATTTGGATATGTTAAAGAATTTATGAAACAATACATTTGTAAATATTAACAATGACGTTCTGTTGGCAATTGTTAGTATTGTTATGTATGAAGCATCAGTATTATTACTGTGTTAATTATTATCATTATTACTAACACTGCTATGGAAAACGTTAATTTTGGGAGTCAGGGAGTGGTTCTACAGGTCTGATTTTTTTACGTTGTCACCTTCTTTTTGACGCTGAACACAATGGTGACGGTTTCATTCTAATATCTCTAACCGTTTGGCCGCTACAGTGTGACAGACAGACAACACAAAAACAAGAGCGGTTCCCTACGTTAACTGTAACACGGGACCGCTACAAAGACCTTAGTCAAAAGTAAGTTCAATTTAGGAAAGAATAGAAATAGTTAGAATCAAACATTTGTAAAAACAATAAGAAAGAGTTGGAAAGGATGTTGGATAAAAACGAAAGAATCCGGTGGAAATAATAGATTAGATAGGTTTAATGAAGATTACGAAAGTTAAAGAGAAACCTTGAGAATTATAAGGTGAAAAGGAAATAAAAAACCCTTTCAGAAGATAAAAATATAGGGATAATTAAGATATCAATGAAAATGAGATTAAAGTAAAGTATTAGTAAAATTTAAAAATAATTCATGAAGCTTACAATACAATATGTGACATTGGATTTCGGTTAAACAGATGTAGAGTTGGAAAAAATTTCAGATAAATGGAGAGAACGAAGGCTTATCTATTTCTTCAAAAAAAAAAAAAAAAAAAGGAACTAAATAAACTTCCGGAAAATTATAGAGGAATAACACATTAAAAGGTATGGTTATTCCCATACCTATTTATAGAGGAATAACTTTTCAAAAACTATTTTCAAAATCTTTAGTGAGATTTTTAAAAATGAAATAGAAAACTGGATTTCTGAAAATAATAACTTAACCGAAAATCAGTAAGTTTTATTTCATCCATGATAATATCCTTTATTCTGAATTATTTTATTGAAAGAAGATGGGAGAGAAAAAGATGAACTATTTCTCTGCATTGTTTATAGCTTTTAGAACGACGTTTGATTCTATCGATAGAAATAAGCTTATTTAAGAATACGGTGATTAAAGGAAAAAAATCGAGATTTATACAATTATAAGAAAGCTTTAATAACAATAAGCAAACAAAACAAAAATATTCCCTAAGAACCTACCAAGGCAAAAATAAACCGGATTTTATTCAGTATTTTGATGAATAAACTAGAGGAAATCTTTCAAGAGGAATATTACAGATGTTTAAAAAATTAAGTTAAACAAAAAGAAATCACCTGCGGATGTTAATGTCACGGAATTGAAAAGAGAATTAAATAATACGATAAAATCACTTACAACATTTAGTAATTAATTATCAAGTAGATTTCAACCGAGACAAGACAAGAATCACTGCATCAGGCTGTTGCACAGGAAATGTTGGAAACTGGATGGCACCTTAAGCACCCGCAATTCTAAAAATGAACTCGAAATTAAGTTTATTAATTGAAATAATCACCACCAGCAGCAATAAACTTTGGATAACGAGATACAAGTTTCTCTATACCGACGTGAATAAACTCTTAGAATACTAATATGTGGCTCAGCAGCCGTTAGAAAAGGTGTTAGGACAGGTGCTTGAAGAAGTGGCAATCCTTAGGAGAGAAATCTGGCAAATAAGGCGGATGAGGTAAGGTTTCGGAATTCAACTGCCGCAACTTTTGTATCGTTATTGTAGGGGAAGCATGAGCCCTTGAAACATTGACTAATGCAGCCTGTTTGGTCAACAATTTTTCACGCAAAATGTCAAGTTCGTAACAATACGTGTCCGCCTCTTTTGTTTGACCCAAGGAGAAGAAGTGAATCATAGTCAGGGTGCCAAAGTGAAAAGCTTGTTTTGTGGTATGAATAAAATGTTTTCAATGCTTTTGATGTTATGTGCATCTCAAATCCAATTGATGCCACTCTGTCAAACTTGAGCAATTTGAGTAATTCAAGATGGCGTCCTAAATGGCGGCGACAAAATTGACAATTGACAAAATTTTTAGCTTTACTGACGTGTGATAAATCATTTTCTACGTCTTTTTTTGGTCGAAGAGTGGGAATACAAAGTCAATTTTTACATAAGATCAATCTGAAGGATGTTATTGGCAAACTAAGACAAACAAAGAGAGAAGCCACGTAAGTGCCTAGACAATTTTTTGAAAGGGGAGCATGTAATGAGACATAGAAATGGTTATTAGAACGGAATATGGTCAGATATGATGATTGAAAGCACATTTATGAGATACGGATGTAGTGAAAGAGGAACCTCTTTGATTGGTTTAACGCTGAATAGAGAAGGAGTGAAACGTTGGGCATTAAGTATGCATGCATGTGACCAGCCAGCTTGTAAGTGATCTATATGAAATGGAGGAACACAGGAGTCCTGATAAATTGATTTTACACAAAGAAGGCAAAAAAGGAATCAGTCGTGATGCTGGAGACGGGAGAAGATAAAGAGAAAGCTAGAATTATGTATACAGCCTTTGACTCCATCAGATCATCCTCAAGGATTGGTAAACATCGTATCTGGAAAAGTAGCAGCTAAAGGGTTTAATGTGGACAAAGCATATGAAATGGGTACTATAGCATTGCAGAAATTTAAAGAAAGCCTCCCAAATGGTTTTCATGTTAGTCTCCAGAAATTTGTTGTGAACATGATTCAGAAGAGGGACAGTGGTAAATGGCAAACCGCAATACAGATGGACACTACACTTCTGTATTCAAAAGTCATAACAGATGTATAAACAAGGCTGATGTATTAAAATACGAGCTTGCTTCTGTGCCTCCATCTATGTCTAAAGATGATGAAAGCATGAGAGATCCTGTTGGCAAGTCTGTTGTAATGAACACTATGAGTGTGTCGAAGTCTGTCAGAACAAGTAAGCCACCTTCACTAATACTCATTGACGGTTGTGCTTTACTGTGAGTTGTGCATTGGCCTGTAGGAGGGTCTATGTGTGATTTCATGAAAAACTTCCTGGAAAAAGTCCTTGACAAGCTAAAAGATGCTCATGTGTATCTGGTATTTGATACCGTGACTACAACACGAAGAGGGCACCAAGAGCGAGTCGCGGGAAGCAAAGATCAAGGAAGTTTATTCTTACTAAAACAATACCACTTCCTTCACAAAATGTAACGCTGTCAAATAATGAGAACAAACGGCAACTGATACAGCTTTTATGCAAATATGTTTCTACAGATGTACTGTTCCATTTGAGAACCGTTTGGTTGTTACTGGACAAGATCTCACACTATTTCAGATACATAGAGGCAATCTGACTCAGAGAACTGATTTAAAAACAAAACACGAAGAGGCAGACATTATTATGATTCAGCAACTGCTATTTGCAGTTAAGGAAAAAGAAAATGAAATAGTCCATGTTATATGCGATTATACTGACGTATTTGTCTTGCTACTACCATCGACCATGTATAAAAAATGAAATTTTCGTGGTATCGATCAAACCAGGAAGGACATCAGTAGATATCAAGGAAACAGTTTCAAAATTTGAGAACATAATTTCAAGTCCGCCAGCTGCTCATGCTCTCTCTGACTGTGATTCCGTTGCCCCACTCCTTGGATAGGAAAGAAAAGAGTTCTAATGTGTCTTCACAGTGGTAAACAGCTACAAAACTTGGGTCATATACAGAGCTATATAGCAGAGGTAATGAAGGAATGCACAACACTTATTGCTTCTTGCTATGGAATTGAAGGTGCTGTTGATATGACAGAAGTGAGAATTTCTCTTTGGGCGAAAAAAATTGGTCAAGTGGAACTACGAGGTCCTTCATTTTCTTCATTCCACCCACTACGGAATGCTTTGCCGAAAATGTAAGGCGGGCTCACTTTCCAACTATTTTTGGGGTTATCTGCAAACAGTCCTTTATTATCATGCCTAGATCCAACATCGTTTGGCTGGCAGAGAGAAGAAGTGAGCAAAGAGCTTTATCCCATTGCTATTCCACAAATTACTCCAATTGCAATATACCAATGACGAAATGTTCATGCCGATCTGATGAACCCTGCAAAACTATGAGATGTAACTGTAGGGCAAATAATATTTAATGTAGCTTAATGTGTCAATGCTTCCACGAAGGGGAAAAGTGCTATAATCCCACATACCAAAAACGCCAAATTAATTTTAGCTTGGTGTGTACTTTTTATTTTGTATTAAGAACTATATTAACTTGTCCCTTTTTCATTTAACTTCAAGTTCCTTATTGCTAAAAATTAAGCATAGTTTCTCGATGTTGCATGTAAGATATTGAAATTGATTTTTTTTCAAGTTCCTTAATAAATTGCAATTACTGCATAACGAATATATACACACACACACACACACATATATATACATATACATATATACATATATATATATTACGTCAATCTTGCTTCATATCAAAATTGTCAATTTTGTCAGCGCCATTTTGGACGCCATATTGAATTACTCAAATTGCTCAACTCTGACACAATGGTATCAATTGGATCTGAAATCTACATAACATAAGCTATCAAAAACAGCGAAAACATTTTATTTATACCTCAAAACAAGGTTACTGTATTTTTAGGCATTTGGCACCCAGACTATCACATCAGCTGTGGACCACCAAACACTGTTTTCGGGGCTGGAGGAAGGGTTGCGGTTGGGGGCTTTATCCTGTTCGAACAATTTTTCCGAATGTCATCCACTTCTTATCCCACGTGACGATGCTCTTAAAAATGTCGTTCGTTTGGATGCGGAGAAACATTGAATCCAATCGTCGTCTTTTGTGTTTTCTGTCAACTTATATGTTTCCATTCATCCACCTATTCACTTTGCCTATAGTCGCCAAATTTTGGGAAATTGTTCCATGATTATTGAAAAGAGAATAAAATTTAAAGTTGAGGAAATTATAGAAGTTAACAAATTATTTATGAAATGACGGTAAATTCGAGATGTAATGAATATCATAACTTTTATCATCCCATATTTATTGTTGTTTTTATTATGATTGATCGAATATATATTTATAAATTTTCAAGTGCAAAGGATTTGTCACGAATTATTTGAACTTACCTTTTTACTGTAAGTAATTTTGTGATTTTATCATACATTTCGTCGTATGATACAGTGTAGACATCAATACACTCTCCAAAGCCAAGATCTTTGGCACGAGCACAATTGAGTGACTGCTCAGCAAAAACAGGGACCCCAATTACAGGAACTCCGTGATAAAGACTTTCCTGCATACTTAACAGTCCTCCATGAGTTATAAACAAACGACATTTGGGGTGATCTATGAAATTAAATAGAAATAATTTTACTACAGATGACTAATATGTAACAATATTGTATAAAAAAACAAACAATACAAGAATGTATCACAAATGTGCGATTCGAACCTCAAAACTTCATCATACTAAGAATAAATAACCAATTAAATTTCAGTGCTAAAAAGAATTTCTACTAAAAATACGTCAGAAAGAATTTGGCTGAAGAATAACCAATATTTGAATTTCAACAAATAAAGACAAGTGCATTTGAGTTGGTTAGGATTGAGAAATTGAGTTACGTGAACTGTGTGATAGGCATTGTACTGACAAACCTTATAATGTATTTACGAATAAGAAGATTATCTAAAAATCTTGACTAATAATGAAGCTTTAGCAGTTGCTTCCTACAATGGCAGAAGCAAAATTACTTGAAGTATAGTGTGAAGAAAAGAATTTTTAATTGATTAAACTGGCAATTCAGCATACGGAACATGCATGAGGAACAACGCCATTTCGTGCAGCAAGAAACCTTTGCAGAATTGATTCCGTTTATTGAAGCTATCTTCGAGATGCTGAATTTCGGATTTGAAGGATATATTTTCCGGCAGACTGAAGGTTTATTTATGGGTCTGGTTTCATCCGCAACTTTGGCTGAATGGACAGAATGTTGTTCATCGAAGATTCAGCTTTTATCAAACAGATAAAAGATGATAGAGGCAAACACACACACACATTCCCACTCTATTCGATACATTGATGATATTATTTAAGGGAATTTTAAGCCGTACTAACCTAATCCTGAAGCAGGAAATTATTAGGGAAATGGTTTAAAACGTTTGGTCATGAACAAAAGAGCAATGTACACTTTGCTGCTGAATTTATATAGTAAAGAAAATTAGCTACATAAATTACAGCAGCAAAGTGTATATATTTTTTTTTTGGACACGACTACCAAAAACCTTTCGAACCATTGCACCTATAATTTGCTCTTGAAAAAACAAAAAAAAAACACAAAAAAAAAACTTTATTTGTTAGACGGATAAAAGAATTTTAAAGGGAATTTATGATATTTTCCTCCAAATTCATCCTAATATAAGTTTGAAATAGAATACGAGACGGAAGAAAAAAATACCTTTTTTTTGTTTTAGTTTCTCGTAGCTCATGGTCCTTCGAAACTGTCGTGTACAGAAAACCTATTTACTCTGGCATCCTTATCAACTATTTTTCGTACATACCCCTAGCATTTAATATAATCCTAATTTCCATGTTCATAAAAAAAGGCTTTTGCAATTTCCAGTTTACAGGAATTATTCAACAATGAACTTATTCCGATACGTCAATTACTGCAGGAGAATGATTTCCCAACATGGTTCCTAGACAGACAATTCAATTCGCAGTTGTTACTGTAATGATATTCACAGAACTAAAAGTAAAACAAACCTATATTTCAATAGATTATCATAGAGATTTGTTCCCATTACCACATAAGCTACATCGACCTAACAACATTACTACTGCAGCACCCGGGACTCACTCTGTGCGGGTTTTTCTTAAAAATATTGCATTAAGAACAACATGTTCTAAGAAAATAGTTGATTAAGACCTCTAATGTAAAAAAAATAAACTGCCTCTACATTGGGTGGAATCGTACGGCGTTACCCGTTCGGGTTTTGGAATACCGACGGGAAATAGATAAAAGGAACCGGTACTACCTCACGTATAGACATGTGACATTACTTCAACTTATCATAGATCTAGAAAATCCAAAAATAATTCCAAACTTTACCCCACACTTAATGCCGAAAAGTATGGATTCATTCTTTATTCTTTATTCTGTCATTGCAAGAAGCCTACAATGATGATCTCTCGGTTCCAGCCTTAATGGATTACGGTTTCATAAAATTGAAAGAAGAAAAGAAGATAAAAAAATTCCTTTCCAGTAAGTTTCCAAAGAGAGATTTTTAATTTTTCTATATTTTGTATTTTATTTTTTATTTTTTAATGTTTTTAAATTTTAAATTTTTATTTTATTTTATTTTTGCTTTTTTCTTTACGTTCTCAGTCAGTTTCTAATAATAATAAGACAGTTGATCTGATGTTCAATGTATACAATTAAACTCGTAATCGTACAAGTGCACTTGTACTCCTTGTGTACAATGTGAAAGTACCAATTCTTAATTGATGTTTACTATAAGTTTCACCGCCAGAGGGTGCATGTGAAAACCACGCCCTTCCAATAACTGCCACGAGAGATTCCTACATGAGGCCATGCAAGCACATATTAACCAGTAAGAATGGACTCCCCTCCCATTGATTATTGTATAAATTGTATATATTGTATAAATTTTCCTTGTCATTATTTTTAAGTCCAATTGAAAAAAAATTCTCGTCGAAGGTGAAACCGAGGTCCTGCTTTTTACTGTAGTTCTATATTGTTCATTAAAAACAAAACTGAGATATCAATGGATGGAATATATGTTTGTGATAACTCTAAGAAGCCAAAGATGAAAGGTAAACAGAAAACAAAGAGGAAGATAAAAAAAACCTCAGCAGAGAAAATGCTATGAGCCACCAAAAATGACAAATACATTGAAGTGTTTGGTTGAAATGCCCAAATAGACCGTGGGTTCTTAAACAGTGAAGAAACCTTGTTGATCAGCAAATGGTGTCAACCAAATTGGAACAACGGATATTATTGGTAAATTAGAGCAGGTAAAACAGCGCTGCATTGATTTAGCACGAGCCATTTCAAAATTCACTGATGTACCAAATAAACAACTGATAATATTTAAAGCACAAGAATTTAAGAAATAAGATTTGCAAGAATTCAACACAAACCAAATGCTGAAGCAGAAGAAGAAGAAGAAGAAGTTTATCTGATTACATGAAAAGTAGTGATTTATTTATAATTGAACAAAAGTCATTTGTCGGCATTAATCAGATAGAGCATAGTTAATTTAGGATTCCATAAAATAACAGAATAATTTAAATATTTTATTAATGAATGGGAATTTTTTTTAATCTTAATTCTATTTAATTGAACTTACTCAATAAACTTTGTTGCGGCAACCATTTCACCAGTTTTACATTGCTTGGTATATCTGCTATTTCTCCTTCATATTTCCAAATTACTTTCCTCTTTATGTCAGAAAAAGCTTTCATAAATACTTTTCTTGTTGATTCAGGCAATTTATCTCCTATTATGATCGATCCAAGGCTTAATATAATAAACCCTTCTTCGCCTGAGCTCTCAGCAAAATCTACCAAATCCTAAAAAATGATCAGTTGAACAATATTTGAGTTTTCATTATACGATGATTCACTCAGAAAAACACATTTTAATTTACAATTCAATGAAGATGCAATAGTTTAAAATCTAGTGTGAGGTGTGGAAGGTAAATGCAATAATTAAAATGGTGATAACTTAAATAAAATAAGTAACTTAAATAATCACTAACTAAAATAATGGGATACCGAAGAAAATTATGTGAATCAATTCATATGAAATGGTCTATAATTAGAGAAGGATCAGAGATTTCTTGATCATTTGATAAAAATTTTGTCTTTGCACGTGATCGTCTTAACCCTTTTATGACAATATTTTGTTTGATATTTTTTTTTAAAGTTGAATTGGAGCACTGCATGATTTTGCAATCTTAGACCTTTCTTCAAATTTCGCAATCTTTCTTTTTGTAAATCATAGAATCCTGGTCCAAGAGTTATTTCCTAAAGCCCAAAGTAAGTCAATTTTTTTACTACGTGCATACTTTGTATAATTGGACTGGTTGTTTTGCTTCAATTATCTAGTGATTGGTTTGTTTTAGGATCTTCATTGTCGAATTATCGTCATTCAACATCTGAACTTCAATTAATTTTTTTACTATATTCGGGCAAACCAAAGAACGACCGTGGCCACCAGATGTCACAATAGTAGAATTTGAATCGATTGTATATGTCAGTGTTTATGGCGGGAAAGTGCTTGGCTTCTGATTGGCGATTGTGAATAGTTTCTCTATACAAACTTCAGTCCTGGAATGATTAAGAGATCATTGTTGTAGTTCAAGGTCAGAGTCATTCTTTCGCTAGGAGGACTTTAATTGTGGCCGTTACTGTTCTTTTTTATGATGTAATTACACTAAAGTACGGAATACAACCACTTCAACCTAAAGATTCCTAAACAGTGGATCTACACTCACTTCCATCTGTTCAAATGTTTTTTATTAGCAGAGATTCTTTTCCAAACACTTCAACAGAATTATATCGTATAATATTTATCATATTTAATTCATCAAATCGAGTTTATCGTCAAATGATTTGCTTTTAAATTCAAATCAGAATCTAAATTAAGAGAATAGTCAATGTTTTTGTTTTTAATTTACAGCTGTGTGTTGACTTACGACCGAGGTCCCAGAAAAAAAAAGAAAAATTTAAAAAAAAATAAAATAAATTGATTAATTTAAATTTAAATTGAATTTTGCATAATGAATTTTGAAAAAAATATAAAAAAAAAAACAGTAGCTAAGACACTAAAAAAAAAATTCAGTTTTTGGGAATTTCGACTTCAATATACATTACAGTAGTGTACAGTAGCAATGCCTACACATACAGCTGCCTATACCATCAAGCTTTACATAAGCTCTCTCTCTCTCTCTCTTATTATTATTATTATTATTATTATTTAAAGATTACAAAAGAATTTCAATTGTAAAAAATAAGGTAAAAATTTGGATATTGGATAATATTGATTAATAATTTGTTAATTTTTAACAAATTAACAAATAATTTATGTTTGTGCTAATATGTTTTTTGCTAATATATTTCTTTCAATATGTTTGAGGATAAGTTGATTTTGTAAAATTTTTAAATTTTATTTAAATGTAATTTTTTAATGTAATTATTATCTATTATAATAAATAACAGCACCTGTTATAGGAATTTGAATTCCTAACGGGACTGAAATGTAATTTAAAATAACTAAGAAATAAGTTTATATATATGTTATATATAATATATATATATGCTAACGAAGCTGATGTGATATATAATAGTTTTATATATATATACACTCCGTCTTACAGGCTACATCCCTTTAACTTGTAATTTCGGTTCCTTCCATAGAGATAGTAAAATTGTACTTACAAATTGATGATTCTTAATGGTATTTTTCCTTAAGTGTATAATTACTCTCTAGTAGCCTTGAAAATACCGGAATAACTTCCAAAGGTCGTCAGGGTTCTAAAAAGGCCTCCAGAGCCCTTACTTAGACGCCTGCCTGTCACACATCTTCCTCAGGGACATCTGAACTGAACACACTCCCATCTCATCCTTTACTTCAGAGTTGACGTTATTTTTCGTTTCTCTGAGATTAAAATACTTACTGTCGTCTGCTCTTTATAAGAGAATTTTTTTTTTCTTAACAGACTACAACAGCCTTAACATAACTAAAAAAAAAAAACGGAAAAAAACAATTTTGCGAACCAAATTAAAGAAAATACACTAAAATAATTGGCAAACTCGGAAACACTCTGGAAGAGGGTTTCATAAGGTTGTGGCGAAAAGGAAAAGGAAAAAGAAAAGAAAATATAAATTCCTTTTCTTTTCTTTCCTATTATTAAATTTACTTGCAATTGTTTATGAATTCTATATTGGGCTATGTTGTCATTATAAAACTTGAATCTGTAATAATAAAAATGGATTCTTTACATTTTCTACGAAAGTGATCGTTTTCACGGCGTATGATAGTGGGATTGGTGGTGTTGACACAATGATTGATCATAGCTGTTGTGTGATTGAAATCCCTATTAATTATAGCATATTTATGCTAATATAGACGCTTTGATAATTTCTGTCGGGTCTCACCTATATACCTGCAGGGGTTACTCTTGCAAGGTATGGAATACACTACCCCTTGGGTCGAAAGAAGATCTATGGGTGCGGTTTGCTGGTATTGTGCTTTGTTTAATATTTTGAGGAGGGTATTGTTCGAAGAAGAGGTTACAGAAAATTGTAGGGGGCGCAAGAGCTTTTTGAGTGCTTTAAATAAATGGGGATAGTAGATGGTAGAGAAAGATATTTGATTGCTTTTTTCTTATTTTGGTTTAAATTGTTATAATTGGATTCTACGGCTTTTGATATGTCTTTCCAAAAAGGATGTGTCTTTTCGCCACAACCTTACTCCTCTATTATGAAAATAGTCATGATCTGTGCCTCACTATCAACCCAATTGTGTGCTCCATCCCATCATGCATCTTTTCACGCATTTTATTCCATTTGCTTTATATCCCGTAATCATTTAATTTCACATTAACTTGAAAATGGTTCCGTGGAACTGATACTGGTAGTTTCTTTTATATGTATATTTTAACTTTTTAATCTTTTAAAAGTTGTGCATCGGCGTTTCATCACCTCATGAATTACAATAATGCTACAAAAGTCAAAAGATTATCATATTTTACTATTCCATAAGTACCTAATCTTTTGTATGCTATCAAACACATTCTAAAGAAACATAATATTTCTGTCGCTGCAAAAAGATTTTTTATTCTGTTGGAGTAAATAACGGGTTTCTAAAATTAACCAGTTTGATTGATATTTAATATTTATTTTATTTAATATTTATTGATATTTAAGTGCAACATGGTTTACGGCGTTAAATGTATTAACCACCCTTGAATCTACACAGGGGAAACCAAAATATCCCTCGTAATCGGTTCAAGGAGGATTCTTCTAAAAACGATAATATGAACAATAAATTAGCATCATATAATCAACTTAATACTTCTGATCCTTTAATTTTTGCTGTCGAACCTGACGAGTACCTGCCGAATTTCCGGAAATCATTACTCATCCTCACTACAGATTGCTACAACATGTGGTTTGGTCTATCCCCTCTTCATCTGCTAAATTGGATTTTTTCCTCCTTTCGTTCCTGCCAGTATTATAGACTATTGCTGTTTATCATCCCCGCTTTCTTTTTGGTTTTGCTTCTTATCTATTGAGTTTCTTCGCATATTCAACCTTCAGTCTTTATCTGATGAAAGCTCCTGAAACAGAAGCTGAAACTAGTCCTGCCTTTTTTTAAGTTTTTAAGTTTGTTGAATTTCAGCATCATTTTATGAGTATTTCTTGGAAATTTCATAAGTACTCAAAGTTCTTGGGAGTGTAAAAAAGGACAACTATGAAAAATAGTTTGTAATGGAATGCTATTACAAAGCAGACCCAACTACTAAAGGACAACACAGAAATGTATTTGTGATTTGGAAAGAAAGTAATACAACAGGATACTGACTACGTGACAGAAGACGATTTATTGTAACAACTCGAATATTTTTCAGATGTCGAACCTGAAAAGTTACAGAGAAAAAAATAGAAGAACCTGAAAATTACAAAGAATAGCAAGAAATTGAGCCTCTTCAATAAATCGAACAATTGATTCAATTTATCAATTGGAACAGAAGAAATAAACAATACCAATCAGTTAGTGAGAAAAGAACTGAAAACAAGAAAGCTTATGAAGGAAAAATTGCATAAACATTAGAAAATAATGAAAAACGGAAGGTTTTACCTAATTTAAAGATGGTGCCTAAAAACAAACTGAAGGAAACAAACTGAAAGATGCCAATAATCCTATCAGAGCAGAACAAAACAGAACTACTGAGGAAAGAAATCATTTATTATTTTAATTTAGAAACAGAATAAGAAAAGAAACAACCAAAATAGTAGTTCTACCTTGAAATGAAACTCTGATGCTCCAAAGTTATACAAACTATCTAAAAAGTTTAAAAGTTTAAAAATGTGAAAATCAAAAAGATTTTAGAAGAAAAAAAATAAAAGAAGAAATCGATGAAGAAAGGAGAATCTCGGAAATATTAGAAATAGTTAAGCAGAGAATAACAGTAGTTGTCAAGAAGATAACCAGTTACGAAGAATGTCTAAGACACAGAACAACCAATTTCAATGCAACCAACGCAAATTTTACAAACTTTTTGCCAGTTGAATCTACACAATTCAAGCGATTCCAGATAAAAATGAAATCCCCTGAATAAGCTAATGGAATAATCCAAAAACACACAGAGTACAAGCTACTTAGATTACAAATGTTTAGAATAAATTAAAACATAGCACAATGCAAGGCCTAACAATCAATATAGATGGAAAATATCAGGTAGGAAAATTGAATAAAAAAATTTGCCAGCCTCAGGAAAAGAGGAAGTGTGCTGATTGTGGCTTAAAACTCTAACTAGCTTTCATTCAAGATTAACACAATAGTTTAATACAATGCTACAAACAGCTACAATTGACGACTGGATGACAACTGTAAAAACAATATTAATTATGAAACAAAACAAGAATTCCAAATAACAATTGCCCTATTATTTGTTTGCCAATAATGTTCAAACAGGAAATATTACAATTGCAACCCAAGAACTACCTAAACAGAAAATTCATCTGGAAAAATAAGATCAGTTATTGATTGATAAAATACTTCAAAATTATAAAACGAAGAAAAACGAATCTCCATGTTGCTACAAAACTTTTGATCCCTGTCATATTTGTGAATTAGAAAACCTTGTATACATTCAAAAATCATTAAAAAAAATCAAGAAATTCCTATTAATAGTGATTAAAGTGAATGGAGAGGAATTAGGATCAGTAAATCTTCCTTGCGGAAAATTTCATGGTGATTCACTTTCGTTTCTTCTGTTTATCTATGATGTCTTTGATGTCTATGATTTTGCTAACAGATATATTCGATGAAAGAAATTACGGCCATGAAATACCAAAAGAAACTAAGAAAATTCATACTTGCTGTTTAAGGATTACCTGAAATTATAGAAAACCGAAATTGAATCAATACACATTTTCAATTTGGATATTGGAATACATTTTGGAATTGAGAAATGTCCGTCACTCAATAAAACAAAGGAAATCAATCAATGAGAAGGAATACAATTGGGAGATGGAAAGTAATAAAATATTTTAAAAAGAAAGAAATTTTAAATATTTGGGAACTCTGTAACTGCAGCATATTGGATACCTTGTGGTTATAAAGTATCCAATAAGCTGCAGTCAAAAAAGCATAGAACAAGAATCAAAAGAATATGGAAAATTTTAATATGTTATATATTATTCGTTAGCATAGCATAGGTTTCGTTAGCTTCGTTACTTTCGCTTGGAATATACTTGAAACTTTAACATCACCTAGAAGTTTAAAAGTTCTATAGTATGCTCTTTTGGTTACCTATTTCTAAAATCCTCTCGTAGTCGGTGCGATGAACTCACTTCCCTCCATTTTAAAATCTCTAAGAGGGTCAATAAACTTTGATTGTCCTTCTCACGTGTATGATATCATCGCTAATGGTATTGACTCTTATTCCTATAAGGTCAATCGCTTCCCTCCACGTCTCGATGTGGGTGGCTTCGGGAAGTTGGAAATTTTCCTTTACTTTGTTTTGTCTCGCATACATCGGCCTTTGGATTGCGCGAAATCTTCCTACTTCTGAGATTCATGTAGATGTCATCATTATCTTGTCTTTCACTATCTGAACTATAGCGGTAACTCTCTGGGTAGCTTTCTTCATCAGAACTTTCTTCAGAAACTCTTTTTTCTTCAAAATCATCTTTCTTTGAAGCGTTATCTTCCGAGACGTTCTCGTCAGATGAGCTTGAATCCTCTTCAGTTTTCTTATTCATGCTGGCGTCCAGAATGTCGTAATGTTCCTTCTTGAAGTTACTGTTACCTAGCAGCTCGCAGCCTCTTCTATTTTCATTGAATGAAACGTTCCTGGTTTCTTCAATGCGTCTCTTATCCACGTCATAGACGATATATCCACGTGTTGTGGTTGAGTATCCAAGAAATATCCCTTTTCTGACCCTTGGATCAAACTTGTGCTTAAGCTGCGACTTTGTTACCATTATGTACGTGATGCATCCGAACTTTCTAAGATGACCTACTCTTGGTGCTGTTTTGTTCTTGTACCAGCGTGTCAACGGTATCTCATTCTTTACACTTGTATGGGGTGTTCTGTTGAGTAGATAGTTGGCACATCTTACTGCATAGTGCCAATAGCTAATTGGAAGTCTCGATTCAACCAATATTGTTCAAGCAGTATCCAGGATAGAACGGTTGATGCGTTCGGCAATCCCGTTCTGCTGGGGTTGGTACGCCGAAGAGTGTTGGTGCTTGATCCCATGGGTCTTCAACAACTCTTTGATGCGTTGGTTACTGAACTCTGTCCCTTGGTCCGTTAGCAGATGTTTAACCTTACATCCACTGGATCTTTCAGTGTATGTGATAAATGACTTTATACTCTCGTATACATCCTCTTTGCTATCAATAATCTCGACAAAGCTACGACGGGAATAGTCGTCCACAAATGTCAAGATGTATTTCTTCTGTTGATCTTTAGAAGACTGGATGGGTCCACATAAATCAGAAAGGACGTATTCTAATGGCTTCGAGGAACGGATCTCATTAATTCTCTTATGGCTGATGTTAGTGGCTTTTCCTTGTTGACAGCTTTCGCAGAAGACTCCGTCTCTGTCTTTTGGGATGTTAACTGTCTCCAAACCTTTTAGTAAGCTGTTATCTTTGATGATCTTCATCTTAGCCAAAGATAAGTGGCCAAGTCTCTCGTGGCATAGTACGTATTTCTTATGCTGATCTTGATTGAAGTAGCTAACTTCTTTTGCTTCTTCTTCCGACGGGACATAATCTACTTTAAACAGATAGTCGGATTTCTTTCCTTCAATGACTGTTCTTCCCCATTTGTCTTTTATTTGTATATTTTCTTACAGATACGTTGGGTACATCCTACGTCGTCGAGTTTCCCTGCAGAGATAAGATTCACAGACATGTCAGGTGCATAGTAAGTTTTGTACAATAACACTTCTTGAGTCCTTCCACCTGATAATTTCACAGTAAACTTGACCGTACCGATTCCCATAACTTTAACGGGTTTATCGGAAACTCCATAAACCTGAGTGGGTTTTTCATGTCTTCAAAATCTACGTAGAATTGCCTATCATTGCAAATGTGACTCGTGCAGGCACTATCGATGTACCAGTTTCTTGTCCTTTCGGACGCCTTATCATCTTCGTATAGGACTACTACTCCACCAAATTGTTTCTGACTTGCTTCCATTTCGTTTCTTCTGTTCTTTTGCTGTCGACTTTGACGGGTACCTCGAGTCTCTCTTGCGACAGAACCTAGCAAGATGTCTAATCTTGCCACAATTGAAACATCTTCTTCCTTCAGACGGCCTATCGTGCTTACCTTCGTCTTTAGGGAAACCTTCTTCTGGAGACATGTCTCAGGTGAACTTTCAGGAGGCTTGATGTTACTATGTCTTCTCCTGTATTCCTTTAAAACTCGTTCGATCACCAACTCAGAATTGTAGTTATTCTCATCTAGTAGAACTAAAATTGTTTGTGCACCAGAGTCATAATCTTTTGGTAACCCAGATAATATTAAATAACTGAACTCGTCATCTGGTATCATACCACCTTTTGCCGTGATGTCTTCGACAATTAATTTGAGCTTTAAAATATTGTCGGGCAAGTTCTCATCGTTGGCTAATTTACTCACAGAATACAAATCTCTCTTTAAATCAGATATCTTTATCTTGTCTGCTACATTGTATTTCTTCTCGAATTCTTGTAGTAGCTTTTGTGGATCTCTATTCTCTTTAATTAGTAATCTGAATCGCTCCTCAATCGAATCAGAAATTATGCCAACGGCTCTCTGCACTTTATTCAACAATTTAAACTTAAAAGGCTTGTCTTCCATAGCCTGTAGCTCTGCCATGGGGGTAATCACAACGTCCCATAAACCTTCCTTTTGCAATGCAATGCGAATCTGCATCCTCCAACGGTTGTAATTGTCTCCACTGAATTTCAGTATGTTGGCAGCCATTTTTGATGAACTTTGAATCCACTCTTATCAATGAATATACTTTAAAATGACCTT
>JAFIDM010000001.1:2128702-2141642 GCA_023159025.1 Thereuonema tuberculata
AACTATTTCATCCCACCCAAAACATTCCATGTAAAATACGTTGCCAAGATGCTCATAATGCTTTCACTTTTAAAAAGTTATCAGATCTCATGTAGAGCCAAGCCCCTCATTCTACATGCCTAACTCTAAAAACCCTAATATCTTGGTCAAAAAGTATGCCCTTTACGTAACTCCATGGGATTGTCTGTGCGACAGCCACGAAACGGCCAAGCCATACTTTTTGACCAAGATATAGGGTTTTTAGAGTTAGGGCTTGTAGAGTTAGGCCTTGTAGAGTTAGGGGCTTGGCTTTACATGAGATCTCATATCTTTTTACCAGTGAAAGCATTATGAGCGTGTAAGTCTTGGCAACTTATTTTACATGAAATGTTTTGGGGGGGATCATATATAAACCTCCACATACGGATAAGGAAAAATTTATAAAGGAATTTAAAGACAACATAAATAATATACAGAAAAAAGATGTTAGAGATACCAACATAAACATGGTAGAAAATATTCAAAATAAAATAAGTCAGAAATATGTTAACATGTTATATAATCTAGGCTTCTTGAATCATATTCATAAAACTACAAGATCAGCTAAAACAAAAATTTCGGAATCAAAAACCTGTAGAGACCACTGTTTTTCAAAAACAGAATCTCTTGATATCAATGGTAATATTATACAATGGGACATTTCGGACCATTACAGTATTTTGCTTGAAATTGAAAAATTAGGATTACAAACGAAAAAAGAAAGTATTAAAAATAAGGAAAATAAATTAAACTAGATACTGATTTTTTAAATAACGAATTAATATTATTAACAGATGAAATACAGTACAAAGGAACAAAGAAGAAAACCCAAACAAAATTTTAAATAAATTAAACAAATTAATAAAAAAAGCAAGAAATAAGGTTAAAAACAAAATAATCAAAGATGGTAGTAAAAGGGTCCAAAATGAAAGACAAAATCAAAATTATAAAAACAATTGGATGAATTCTCAAATACTGAAACACATTGAAGAAAAAAATAACTTATACAAAAAATATATAAAAAATAAAACAAACGCAAGGTTGGAAAGAGAATATAAAAAAAAAAGAAATTGGATGAAAAATCAAATAAATAAACAAAGGAATAAATAATACAGGAAAATAATAAAAGATGATCCAAATGCTAACTCAAATGTATGGAAAATTTTAAATAATAATATAATTGGAAAGCATAACAAAAATAAAACTTCAAACTATTCAAACGTATTAGAAAACTATGATATTAAAATATTGTTTAATCACCTAAGTAAAAATTTTACTCAGAATATAAATGCTATCAATACGAATAACAATAATAGAAGAATGACGAACGAAGTAAAACAGGTCTCTGAATTGAATTCTATGGCATTAATATTTCCAAAATAGAAATAAAATGATATAATAGAAATAATAAATAATCAAAAGACAAAATATTCTTTTGGACCTGATTTTGTTAACACGATTCATATTAAAAATATAAAAGAAAATCTTTCAACTTTGTTGGTTGAACTGTTTCAAAAAATTTATTTTACAGGTATCTATCCCAATTCATGGAAGATTTCATACACAATTCCAATTTATGATTTAAACAATTACAGGCCTATTTCATTAATTTCTAATATAAATTCTTGAAAGCCATTTAACTAAAGAAATTTATAACTACATAAGCCAAAATAAACTTTTAAATAGCAATCAATATGCATATCAAAAAAAAAAAAGTACTCTACATTTATTGAATACTGTAAATGAATATATAAATTAATCTTTAAACGATGGAAAAATTATTTATGTTGCATTTATTGACTTTAGGAAAGCTTTTGATTCTATTGATCATAAGATTTTACTTCAAAAAATAAATCAATTGGGAATAAGAGGGAATGTGTATAAAATTATAGAAAACTATTTGAAAAAGAGGAAGTTTAAAATTAAAATTGGGAATAACATCAGTCGAATATACAACTCAAGACGAGGGATCCCACAAGGGTCAAATTTAGGCCCCTTTTATTTAACACACATATATATATATATATATATAAATTCAATAAGCAACAACATAAAAATTTCAAGAATTTTTCTCTATGCTGATGATGTTATTCTGATTGCTACAGACGCTAGCCAAATTCAAGCACATAAAAATTTGCAAATAGACCTAAACAATAAAGGCAAATAGTCTTTTTTACCAGTAAATAAAATGAAAATAAATGGAGATAAAACGAAAATTATGATAATTAAAAATAAAAATAAAAGATTAAACAATAACCTAACTAATAATTTACATAAAATGGAATGTTCAAATATTAACCAAAATAATAATGCTGTGATGATCCCATGTAATTGTAAAAACATGGAAATAATCTCAACATTTAAATACCTAGATATATAATTATATATAGATAATAAACATCAATAGTGACAATATGATTTTGTAATAGTGAAGTTGAATTCATATTCTTTTCTTTTCTATCATATTCAAAATGTTTTCCCATTTAAACAAAAAATAATAATCTATAAGTCTCTTGTGGACTCACGCTTAAATTACGATCTGGAATGCTGGATCAATATTAATAAACAACAAGTGGAAAACAAATAAACTATGAAAATTTTTAATAATATATATATATAAATTTCAAATGTAAGTAAAAAAAAGAACAAATAAGAATAAGAAAAAAATATGGAATATTAAAAATAAATGAAAAATTTATATATAAAATTCTGATTAAGAATTATTTTGAGGTATTAAGAGAAAGAAATTCTCTTGAAGTAGAAATAAATACAAGATATAACTGGTATAAAATTTTTAAACTGGATAAAATTAAAAAGAACTTAGATATAGGTTAAAAAATTATGTTAACTACAGAATTTTCAGTCAAATAAATATTAATCAAAAAGATACCTTAACATTTAAACAAATAAAACAGAAAATGATCTCTGATGTGGTGGATGGGTTAATTAAATATTAAAGATGAAATATATACTAATTTTAAGTGAATAATTTAATTTTTATCTTTAACTGGTAAATTAAATTTTAGATCCTAGATTGAAATTCTTGGTCCTATACCATAGGTGTACAGTTAATAAGTATACCTAACGGGACTGATAAACCAAAAAAAAAAAAATTACAGCGCCATATAGCACCCGTAGCGGCCCGATTCGGAACTGAGGTTTATTTTTGTGCCATATAAATTTCAATCGCGTCCTAATGTCAAATATGAAATACTTCCGTTAATTAGTTCCCGAAGTTATATATAAGTTATATATATATCTTTTCTTTTGCCTGAAATATTTATATCAAAAATCTTTAAATATACTACCTTTGAGAAATTGCATTGGAATTTTTTAAGCAGACATGTTATACCAGATACAAATATATATGAATCTATATTTATCAGATTTTTAGAATCCGTCTGAACATTTGTTAAGTTCAAGAATTTGAAAGTTTTTCTATAAATTTTAATCTAAATCATTCATTCCTCCATTACTTTTATGATCAATAAAAATGATATGTAATATTTGTATTCACTACTAAGCAAAAAAATGTATCTTTTTGATAATTATATTCATAATGTCTACGACAATAGATTATTCTCATTAGAAATGAAAATATATTAATTTTTTCTTGAATAATGGTTTATTAACTTTCTTTTTTTTTTAAAGTTTAGGCCTCGATTTGATAATTCTGAAATGAACTTGATATTCAGTGAAAAGGTTATTTTATTGAAATGTGTGATTGTATTGTTTACATTCGTCATTATCAGAGTGGTTGCCAATTTCTATTACAAAACTTTGGATTTCATTTTCTATTATATTATCAATTTTCAAAAATTTCCTCTATTGTTGTAGTGAGTTTTACGAAATTTTTCCACTTCTCTTCGTTGACTTTGATAATCGCCTTTGCTGTGAAAACATGTCAATATTTTCTTGTACAATAGATATTAACTTTATCACTCTTCGATTTTATAGTTCGGAAATGAACTGTTAACATTTAGTGACAATCATAATTTTTATTTGTGTAAGTTCACATGACTGTTGATTTTCAGTGGAAAAGGTTATTTTTTATTTTTGTAAGTTCACATCAGTGGGAATATAAAATGGACATCAGTATATATTGATTCAAATATACATTGGACCTCGTTATTTGTACAATTGATTCCAGGAGGCTGTTCGAATTGCGATTTGTACAAATGCTGAATCAATTTCTCCCAAGAAATAATGTAAATTGGATTAATCCGTTACAGACCCCTAAATGATGCTTATTTAACATTTATAATAACACTTAATGCATTAAAAACTATACTGAGTGGCCAGATCCCAAACACAAGTTCCACTTTCAAACTTCGTAAGAGTTTTTTTAGTACAATTGTCGTTTTCACGTGCTTTCCTTTTAGACTTGGTTGGATCACTAATGTTTATTGGACCCATGATTAAACTTGTTTTCAATGAAAATATTTAAGAATAACCAAGAATAGCAATAAAATAACTCAACGTTTTACGGAGCTTGTACGAATGATGCTTAGCCAACGAGAGAAAACTATCGTTAATCTCTATCTTGTTTGTTTTGATTTTAATGCATTTTGATTGGTGGAGATTAAATACAAATATTATTGCCTAACGAAAAGTAGATTGTTATTAAATTCCTTTCGAAAAATGAAATTTTATATTTAGAATGTTTTAATTTGTATTTGACAATTCTTTGCTAAGCCGGCAAGTTGGACCTATTTTCTTTGGCGACAAAATACAAAAGCGTGATGTTTCAGAACGCGTTAAGCTGTAGGAGTTAGGAAACATTACCTTCTCAAGTAATTTGGAAAACATTTTGGTTTAGAATGTTTTTCAAGTGGGTGGCTGTTCTTGATTGAAGTTTTGCTAATTTAACTCTGTTAACTCTTTAAAATTTGTAAAGTTTTATTATTATTATTATTTAGAAATAAAATATCCTTTATTTAGATTTACGTGGACCCGCAGGAGAATTACAAAGGGTTGTCAAAGTCTCTAATCACAGAAGTAAGTCGTAATTTAAATCTAGTTAATTAAAGAGTTGTGCAGTGGAAGCTAAATACTTGAGTAGATTAATCTCGTTATTCCGGCAAAAAACATTTTTAAAGAGAATTAGATTAAATTCAACATCTTGACAGTCTAACTTAAAAAAGGTATCTAGTAAGCTATTAAACTTCACGTAAGAAGTAAAATAAAATATAGCCAAAGAAACTAGAATCAACATTTATTAATATCCAAAACTTCAGTAATTTCCTTAATTAAATTTTTAAAAAATCTCTTCTTATACAACCCAAATATTTCCAAACCAGATAAAAATACAAAGGTTTGATTAACTTAGAACTTAAACTTAAAGCTTTATTAAATAGTAAACCCTAAACTAGGAATATTCCGTTAAAAGTTATTAAACGTCTAACCCATTAAAAGAAAACACCAATTAGCCTGAGATAAACTAATTACCTGAATAAACGTTGAATTAATAGTTACCAAATTACCTTAAAACATTACATCTTAAACTTCAGTTAAAGATTAAAATAATTTTATGTCAATTGGAAACATTAAGTATGTCCCTTTCTTTATAAATTTTTCTTTTTTTTTCCTGACAGTTTTTAAAGAAACAGTTCCAAAAAATTATTTTACTTCACTTCCTTTTGAATGCACTATTAGACAATCAGCTGTTAGGCTTTTGCCCATCCAACTTATATCAACTTTTAGTTCTTGTTCCCGAAACGTTCGCAAGGCTTATTAAGTTAGAACACACTCCTTTATCTTCTGAAGTTCATAGATTAAGGCAATACTGCGTCTGAAACCAATGAACCGGAGAGGAGCTCATGCTGTACGTTTCACTCGACGGCCTACAAGATTTCTTGATATAAAGAATAAAGGAAATAGGCCGCGCGGTTGGCGATGTCGCTAAGACACTGGCCTCTCACCTCTGAATCCCGGGTTCGGTTCTCATGTGGGTTTCGTTGATGGTGGCGATCCGCGTTGGGCAGGTTTTCCCGGGGTTCTCCCGTTTCCCCTGCATTTCCCACACCATCCTTTCTCAGTCTTTCTCTCCGTCTGTCCTTATTTCCGTGGGATAGTACAAAAGATCTTTCAGGTCGACGTGCTCGGCAGACAATCCACCCACTTTCATTAATCTAATCTAATCTAATCTAAGAATAAAGGAAGATTTAAGTTGAAGATCACCACCTGAGAAACGGCACTAGAGTTAGCTGACAGCTTAGGAGGAACCATGATGTATACAAGATGTGATTGAGGACTCTGCTACCACGACGTTGGGAATTTTCTCAGTGGGTTTTTTGCTGGACGATCATCAGCCGAAGCACAGCTGAAGCATTTCAAGGACAGAAGGCTCAGTCTCCAAGTTGATATCCCGGTTCAAATCTGAGTGTCGCAACACCTTACGGGATTGCTTCCTTAGGAACCTACTATCTACTAAACCATTTCATAGATCCCATCACATGTAGATCCCCTCACATATAAATCGCATCACATTTAGATCCCATCACATATAGATCGCATCACATTTAGATCCCATCACATATAGATCCCATCACATTTAGATCCAATCACATGTAGATCCCATCACATATAGATCCCATCACATGTAGATCCCATCACATATAGATCGCATCACATTTAGATCCTATAACATAGATCCCATCACATGTAGATCCCATCACATGTAGATCCCATAACATGTAGACCCCATCACATGTAGATCCCATCACATGTAGATCGCATCACATTTAGATCCTATAACATAGATCCCATCACATGTAGATCCCATAACGTCTAGATCCCGTCACATATAGATCCCATCACATGTAGATCCCATCACATATAGATCTCATCACATATAGTCCCTTTGTTTTCAAACAAAAACTACAACATAGCTTACATGCTATGAAACTGAATAAAGAAAAGCTCTGATTTTGGATATTGAATTGTGATCTTAAAAACCTCCAGATGAAAGTTTTAATTTTATTTTTGTAAATTGAATAAAAGATTTTAAACGGAAATGTACTTAATTCTTAATTAAAGTAACAGACGATTTCTCAAATTAAATATTAAGTTAAAGATTACTACGTTCGATAAATAAACCGTTAAATAACTTAGTGTAATCTGGAATTTAATTTTCATATCTTACACATTTCATCTCTTAATTTTCTTTATAAATACACAGACAATTCAAAAACAGTATTTTAAAAAGAATGGAAATGAAAATGTTGATAGGAAGCCAGTTTCCAAAGTAGCCAGAAGATGGAAACACAATATTCCTACGAGTAATGAAATCAATGAAAAATTAAAACGTACAATTACTTTGTAATCAATTAATCGTACGTTTAATTTGAATCGATTTATGTTAATTCAATTTTATTGTTTTTTAAATTATTTAATTCATGCGGATAGAAAGACAAATAAGCCAATGATAAGAGGCGCTTTTTTTAATGAAATGAGTTAATATGTATCACGGGGATATAAAAAAAAGATGGCGGAAAGAAACAAAATAATAAAAAAAATATTTTATTTCATTTTTTTTTTCTAGGAACTAAGTTTTATGAAGTCTAAGGAAGACTGGTAAAGAGAAAATCGATTGATTGAATAAATGTCTCTGCCTGAGCCATTACTCTAAAAGCCTATCTATTATTTTGAAAAAGCATCATTAGGAAGGAAGTAAAGTGTCGGATCTATTTTCTGCTCTTTCCGCTGAAGTCAACATATTAATCTTTCTTTGCCATTAAATTCAAACAGAAAAAAAAGCACTTGTTTATCATTAGAGGAGAGAATGTTTGGTCTTGAACTGGACGCTTGTGTTGCTGTTAACCATAGCAATGCCTCGAGTCGGAAACTTGTTGAGGTCCAGAAAATTGAAGAGAAATGTCCAAAGCAATAGCGTGTATTTTGGATTTTTGCCAATTGCGGTAACCTTTAAATTATTCGGTCTTTTTCCAATTGCCGGAGTTTTCTGTTCGCAACGTCATTTCCAATTCGTTTATTTCAGCTGCGATTCCTTCCTGTACCTGTTACGGGTTTTATTAACAACTGCTGGTCTTTTGTGGAAATTCATCCCCATCGTTCAGATCGTGAGCGCCTCTCATGAGCGAACCACAGGATTTGTAAAAATATCTCATCTTATTTTTAATCTTTTCGACTTGATCCTAAATCAGGTGCTACTAGGGCTGATCGTCAAAGACTTGCCTCATCATCTACGTCAATGGAAATCCATTGAAAAGAATTACACTTTTCTGCGCCAACCCAACATTTTCCGAAGGAATGCTTATTTCATACTAGGTGCGTGTTTTGCCTTTCAGTTTGTGTGTGCTGTTTTGCAGGTGTTAACCAACATACGTGGGAATTCAATTGATATAATCCAAGAAGTGTTGTATACTGCTTTCTACTTCTGTGACATTTTCCCTGAAATAATTTTCTTTTATTTGTGTCAATGTCTACTGTGTCATTTCACAAGATTTAATCAACAAATTCAAGAAATTACAACAGTAAATTCAAGAAAAAAGGACAATCTTAATACTAGCTTTGTTCAGCTTCATCAGTGCTTCGGTTACTTGGTTAATTTAACTAATGATTTATACAGGATCTATTGTTTACCTTTCCTATCCTTTTTTATATTTCTAACATTCACACTTTGTAGCAACGCCTATTCCATTTTCATGTACCTTTTATCAAAGAATGACAACGATTTTGCCTTAACTCTGAAAATGATTATATATTGTGTTAATTCGAGCGTTCGCATCGCCGTAATGTGTGCAGTAGCCGATTCCATTGTACAAAAGGTAAGGATAGTTATGAGTGTTTTTTTATTATTATAACAAATAAGATCAAAATAAAATAGGAAGTAACAGATCTGTGTTTAAAGCAAAGAAGTTTTCTATTGTATTAATAGATTTCTTCTTCTTTTAAGTGATTATTTTGTTTATTTATTTTTTGGGATTTTCTGAGAATCATCATCTTCAGAATAAAAATAAGGACATCTATTTATCTGAAACAAAAAATATATGACCTTAATAAATTAATACTATAATAATGATTTTGTAAATTGAAAAGAGAGGATTAATAGAAAGTCTGTAATTACGAAATAGAATAGAGATGTTTAAGCTAAAGGAGAATGGATTCATTTAGCATCTCAACCTTCATTGAAAACTTCGAATTACAAAGAATTGTGTTTTTAATCGAAGTTTTAATCGAACTTTTCACTAATAAATGTAAAAAAAGAAAGAAAATAGTTTACAACATCCTCCTTTCCCCTCATTTACAAATCTATTTCCGTATTTTCTCTATATCTGATCTGCTCTGTTAGGGAGAGGGCTCAAAATTCAACATATTTTGATAAACAGTCAAGGATATAGGATAGTTGAAGTTATTATAATGGAATCGTAATGACAGTCATTTTTTTATCTATTCAAAAATTTATTTTGATTTTTTTTCTCCTCTGCCATTTATCTTTCTTTCCTTTAATAACTAACAATTGAATCATTTCAGTTAGAAAAGAATTTGGATAATTATTTCTAGATTTCACAATAAAAAGAAAATAAATGAACACTTTCCTTTTAGACTTTCAGTAACTAAATAAAAATTGTAATTGTTTCTTATGATATTCCATTAACAAAAAGATAGAATGTGATGAATCTCCTGTTTGGTTTTCCATTTCTTTGTATGTATTCTTCTGTGTGTAACGAGTGGATATTTTAACAGGACCAGCTCAATGTTGCATTATCGAGGTCGCAAAACATCAAAGTACTCAACAAAACAACCGGGTCAAGGTCATTTGGTAAACGATGCTTGAATTTTTACCCTTAATCATGCCCTCACATCAAATTCAGGGCCCACGTACCAAATGCAGTAACGGGTCCCTCCAGCGTTATGGTCGTCTTAGCGAAAAATATCGCGAAAACACCACAAGATTTTATAATATTCCTCCTTTTTCTCTGTCATTACCTTCCTTTTCTTTAAATAAATAACAATTGAACCATTTCAGTTAGGAAAAGAATTCGGATAACTATTTCTACCTAAAAATTTAGACAAAAGTTTAGAAAAAGTTTGCAAGCATTGCAGAACAACACAATGCAGACGGTTACAGCAGAAAAGTAGTTTATACAAAATATTATAAAAAAAAGACTAGGAAGTGTAGGATAGGCTGATTTCTTTTTGGTTAAGACCTGGGCCCCTTTGACATCCTGAGGTACCATCTGCCTTGTGGGGACTCTCCTCGCAATATAAGCAAGCCTTCCAATAAACAAATTCATTTCTGTTCTTAGCAATGCAATCATTTTAATTTCCTATCCGTCGTATGACTGGCAAATCCTGTAGTAAATGAATAAAATTCAAGCTTTCTCCAAAATTCTTTTCAATTTTTCAAACTTTTTTTTTGTAGATTTTGGCGATCCTCTTTTGATCTGCAGATTAAAGAAAATAAATTTTGAGCTCAAAAGAACTTTAAAAGTAAAGCTCTTTCCTTGGTTGTGATCCCTCTGATGTTATCCACGGTGAGATGTTTATTACTAAAGTTTTCATTGTAAAATAGCTGGAAATTACTCGTTTATGAAAACAAAAAACAAACAACCAAAAATAAAAAAAGCTTCGTTGACTGAATCTTTCAACGCTTGACTATTTTTTTTCTTTTTCTCCGTTGGTTGATCTTCATCATATGCATCACAGTCAAATCATTTCCTTAAAATAGGAAACAAAGTTTATTTATAATCCATAAACAAACACGAACATTAATTTAGTCTTCCTCCCAAAAGAAAACAGTTGGAACGATTTTCTTACTTCTTATTCATTTAATAGTGAAAATAGACCATATACACAAAAAGAATCCAAAAAAAGCTTAAAAATAACATGTTTCGGGATAATCTCTCATCATCAGATTACAATATAAAAAAATACAAAATCGGAACCTACCCGTCCCGAGTAAAATTTAAACACCATAAGAACATAAAAATTTCAAAGTAATGAGTTTAACAATGCTAATGTTACATCTTTAACAACCAATGGATTAAAACAATAACAGCAATACAGAAAATTATACTAATAATGACAACATTACATCTCATTTAATGTCATATTCAAGCGCATTAAAAATAGAAACCTCAGTAATATCACCATTAGCAAAACGTAAGATAACAGCATTGGTCCTAAATACTGTGTTGTTAAAATTGTTCATCATGTTTATTTCCATATAATAGTGAAAATAGACCATATACACAAAAGGAATCCAACAAAAAATATTATTTTTAAGCTTTTTTTGTTGGATTCCTTTTGTGTATATGTTCTATTTTCACTATTATATGGAAATACACATGATGAATAACTCTATTCATTTGCCTACTTCAAAATATGAATGTGAATATTTTTTGATTTCCATCATTCATCTTTCCGAAAAGAAAATCGGATTTTATGAATATGCTATGAACATGCATTTGATATGATTTGGAAATTTTATTCTAACTATTCTTCGCAGTTGACCGAAGTTCTGGAGGACATATTTCAAACACTTGACTTGAAACACAAAGGCATAAAAATCTATGGTGAAAACGTAAACCATCTAAAATTTGTAGATATCATTTTGATTTCTCAATCCACTTCGGAACTTCAGACAATGATGAATGAGCTCAGTAAAGCAGCCAGTAAATGCGGTCTCAAATTTAATAAAGACAAAACTAAAATAAGAATAAATTGGTACATTAATAATCATCACAAATCCACGATCCAAACAGAGACTCTTATTGTTATGTAGGTCATATAAAAAATATGGGATAATTGTCAAGAAATTGTAAAACGAATGCAGTTAGGATGGATGTCATTCGGGAAATTAAAAGATATTTAAAAAAAAAATTTCACTGTGTTGGAAGAGAAACGCCTTCAACCAGTGTATTCTTGCCTTACTGAGTTATAAGGCTGAAACTTGACACTATGGAACTTAACGAAAGTTAAGCCAATAAATTGCGAATAACCCAATGCAAAATGGAAAAGCTTACGGTAGATATTACTCTTAAGGATTTCAAAACTAACAGATGGATTTGAGAACAAACGAAGGTCAAAGACCTCATTGACTACATCAACAAAGTAAAATGGAGATGGGTGAATCATATTGCGAGATGTCGAGACTCAAGATGGACAAGAAAAATGACCTGGAGACACTCTGAAGGACACAGGAGACGAGGAAGACCATCACTTGGATGGATAGATGAAATAGTAAAATGGAGATGGGTGATTCATATTGCGAGATGTCGAGACTCAAGATGGACAAGAAAAATGACATGGAGACCCTATGAAGGATACTGGAGACGAGGAAGACCATCACTTAGATGGAAAGATGAAATAGTAAAATGGAAATGGGTGAATCGTATTGCGAGATGTCGAGACTCAAGATGGACAAGTAAAATTACCTGGAGACCCTCTGAATGACACAGGAGTCGAGGAAGACCATCAATTAGATGGAAAGATGAAATAATAAAATGGAGAGTGGGGAATCATATTGCGAGATGTCGAGACTCAAGATGGACAAGAAAAATGACCTGGAGACCCTATGAAGGATACTGCAGACGAGTAAGACCATCACTTAGATGGAAAGATGAAATAGTAAAATGGAGATGGCTGAATCATATTGCGAGATGTCGAGACTCAAGATGGAGAAGAAAAATGACCTGAGACACTATGAAGGATACTGGAGACGAGGAAGACCATCATTTGGATGGAAAGATGAAAAAGTAAAATGGAGATGGGTGAATCAAATTGCGAGATGTTGAGACTCAAGATGGACAAGAAAAATGACCTGGAGACCCTCTGAAGGACACAGGAGACGAGGAAGACCATCACTTAGATGAAAAGGTTAAATTGTAAAATGGAGATGGGTGAATCATATTCCGAGATGTCGAGACTCAAGATGGACAAGAAAAATGACCTGGAG
>JAFIDM010000001.1:2141742-2156145 GCA_023159025.1 Thereuonema tuberculata
GGACAAGAAAAATGACCTGGAGACTCTCTGAAGGACACAGGAGACGAGGAAGACCATCACTTAGATGGAAAGATGAAATAGTAAAATGGAGATGGGTGAATCATAATGCGAGATGTCGAGACTCAAGATGGAAAAGAAAAATGACCTGGAGACCCTATGAAGGATACTGGAGACGAGGAAGACCATCACTTAGATGGAAAGGTGACATCGTTCAAACCATTGGAGAAATATGGATGAGAATGGCAGAAAAAAATAGAGAGCGATGGCAAAATGTGGTAGAAGCCTTCATCCAACCCTGGTTTGAGATGAACTGAATAGGATGATGATGATGATGATGATGATGATGATGAGCCTTTGCATAAACACGAATCTTTTTAAGGGATTCTGGAAAAAAATTAAAACATTAAAAGTGAAGTTCAGTTGGCTAGCAGGAATAAAAAACTTTAAATCAATATCTCTTCCTATTAATGGAATTGGAATCATCAAATCTACATTTTGAAAACTAATCTCCATCAGGATAATTGTGCTACGATTAAAAGTTTTGATTCCATTTAGGAACTGGATTTTTATGAAGCTAATGGGGTTGTAATCACGATGTAATGGATGGCTAAGCGCAGATTAAGTTTACAAAATGGTTTTCTCCGGTGAAAACCTCTTCGCTAAATATGAGAGAGAAATATATTCAGAGAAATGTGAAAGTACATTTGACGTACAAAATATTTATCAAAATATAAGACGGGTCCGATAGGCAAATGGTTTAGGAGTCAGCTGCAAGGACATGATTTATCCACTGCTAACCCTCTGTCAAATGGATACCGGATATTTCATTATAGGACTAAAAACGGAAGGGTGTCGGAATGATCATTCGACTTCAATTACTCCTGTTGGTCGGGGACCTAAACCTCCGGCGTTCTAAATGACCTGCATGATGTGTAAGCGGATTATATTTTTATTGAAGTTATAAAGAAGATATGTCTTCTTAGAAATAAAACAAAAAAGACGTACAGTTTATAATGCGAAAAATTGATCTAAAAATTAATATAAAACTGGAAATTAATGTAGTGAAAAGCTTTGCATCTAGATCTAAAATTTGGAATTTAAAATATCCTAGAAGTTTGCGAATAGCCTAAATGATCAGCGAAGACAATGAACTTCTAGAAGCTTGTTTAATTTTTTTTTTACCACCTATTCCTACGATCACACGATCAAAGAAATAATGGATATACTTTAAAGACTAGATCTACTACAAACCCGGGTTGTACTGGAGTTGATTTCTTCACATTATCTTCGAATGAACAACCATAGTTGGTAAAATATGCTATTATTATTTTAAGTTTATTTTATCAAAACAATATTTTCGTCTAATTAGGCTATTATTGAAGATTTAAATTGAGGAAAATGAAAGTAACATTTAGTATCAATATTAATATTTATTTATTATTTTATTCATTTTTTATGAAATGCATTCATTAATTTTGATTTTCTTTAGGTCTATAAATTGAATTAAATTTTCGTAAAAACTTATATTCGTGTTTATTCACAATTAAAGTCTATTTGATAAAATACTGCAGTTATTAGTGGAATTAAATTTTAAAAAATTTGATTCTATACAGTTTAATTCAAACAGTAGTCTATAGGAATTGCAAATAATTCCTAGATTTCTTGATTTAGCATTTAACTTTCGCTTTTTTGTTATTTTCATTATTAAAAAAATTCTAAATTAAAAAAAAAATATCATTTACGATGACAACAAGCGTCTGGTATCTATGGAACGAAATCAGAAAACATCCCAACCAATCAATGTCTGTGAAAATAATTTCTATAAATATTAATAACTATCACGGGAAAAATACTCTACTGCAAAAGCACAAAATGAAACAACGACGACGCAAACAGAAGAAAGTGTTTTCTGGCTGTGAAACTTCGTATGAATATAAAGAAATGATTATATTTTTATTGGAATTTTTATTGCAGAGCAATGTCGCATGTTTATAAGTAGCAAATCCTCCGCTGGCGGCTACAAATCGATCAACGAATAGTCTAAAGTTATCCTGTAGCAGATTCTACCAGATGTTCTGCGATTGTTGGGCTTATTCGGTCACATGCAGTGACGGCTGAAACTTCTCTGCTTGATTGGCTGAGGTCTGAGGACCTGGCTGGCATAGGAACGAAGGGGAGCCAGTTGACACAGTCTCGCTAAATGATGTTTGTCATTATCAGGATGGTCCCTGGAAGGCGTGACAGCGGAGCAGCCAATTCCAACTGAATTAAGAATGTTATTAAGTTATGGACATGCTGTCAAATTATCTGTATCAAAATTAGAAGCGATCGGCTATGGTTGGAGATGGCCCCCAGATTGTAATGCTAGATTGACTCTCGATCGAACGATAACCATGCCTTCTCCATACAGGGATACGGTGATCATCTCCGCCAAAGCAAAAGCGGGATTCGTCCTTGAGCATAGCATGTCATCAATTGAACACAGTCCAGGATTCTGGAGCTCGACAACTAAGCTAGTGTTGTGTGATCAGTGGTAGATGTGTTTAGGGATGCCAAGAATAAAGTTCTGCCTCTATCGGTCGCTGTCCTTCACACCAAAAAAAGAAATTGATGTGGAAGGACAACGATGGTGTCATTCTGGCTGCTCTCGTGATCGCATTTTCGTCTCGAGCAAATGCTTCCCTGGAACGTCGAGATCGACTTTCGCTCCTCTTGTACCAACTGACTGCCGCATCGCACAACAAGCTGACATGTCTGTTGGATCGGTATCAAACTCTCTCAGTTGAAAGGCGGGTGCGTCGTAGAGGCATTTTCACAGACTACTTATCATAACGAAGCAGCAGTCAGATTTATTCCCTCTTAAATTGACTCCAGAAACAGCTGATCCCAAATACTCAGTAAACGCCGATGAAATTTGAATCATTTGCATATCTAGCCGAAATATTTTTGTATAAACTCTCACTATTTTTTAGAGGTCAGTCTTTTTTTTTGCAGTGGAATGTATTTTGAATTAAAGCTTGAAGTATTCATCTACTTCCTTATCTATCTACATATTTCAATGCGAATCTTTGCCTAAACTTTATTACGTAATAATTGAAAAAAAAAACCATTAATTCAAAATATAATAGGATAATTAGGTTAATAACAATATTTAATTTAAGAAACAAAATGTTTCGCAGCAACTTTTGCTAAATTTTCAAACGAAATGGAACTGAATAACATTAAAACACACTACATAAAATTTCAAAAATAATTAACAACAATTCTTAAGAACAATATAACAAGATAAAATTGTAAACTGAATATTGACAAAATTAAACTGAATGTTTCATTCAATATGAACTTAAATTAAAAGATAATAAAAGCTTTAAACATATGCAGAAACCAGATAACACATCACAAATTTTAAATCTGCTGTAAGTGAAGACTTAAGCAAATTTCCAAACCATATTATTAATTGGGATGACATCAAAATTTTAGAGTAATAATAATTATCAGAAATTATAAGAAAAGAGACCTTTTACATTAAAAATTTTCATCGAATTAATGAACAGAAAATTCGAAATTCCTGCAGCTACTGATTTATTTCATTGTTAACTTTGTAATTATATTCGATGTGTTTATCGATTGTCTGTATGTTTTTTAAAGCTTTTGTTATCTTTTAATTTAAGTTCATGAAAGCTTTTTGTTAACATTCAGTTTACAAATTTATCTTGATATATTGTTTCTTAAGAATTGTTGTTCATTATTTTTGAAATTTGATGTAGTATGTTTATGTCTTGTTTTCATGTTATTCAGTTTTACTTAGCTTTAAAATGTAGTAAAAGTTGCTGCGAAACATTTTGTATCTTATATTAAATATTTTTGATTAACCTAATTATCCTATGAAGTTCAATATTTAGAATTAATGTTTTTTTCTCAATTATTATGTTATAAATATAATATCTCTATTTACCGGAAGCTAAGTCTCTTTACCTTCCAAATAAATTGAAATTAGAAATACAAAGAAAAAACTGTTTAAGCCTTTTTCTCAAATCCAACACAGTCGCTCGTTCTCTTCAAATAAAACATTTCTATGATCATAAATAAAGAAGTCCTTTTATAAGACAAACATTAAATTTTTAAACAATGGTAAGAAGAATATGTATCAAGAAATTAAGAAATTGCACAACGTCCAAAGTGGATTTCAATTGGGGTTCATTCTCCCATTTCTAGTGAAGATTTACAATTATTATTATTATTTTAACTGACAGACGGAATGAGTTTTACAAAAAAACATTATACCCTAAAATACAATAGAAATCTGGAAACATCTAATCGACACATACACTAAACAGCTATTAAGTGATTCACAAATACCTAATCCAGTACCCTTTCCTCAAATTCTGACCATTAAAAATAAGACTAAGTATCAAAAGCATAAAAATGGATTAAGAATATTTCTGATATTCAGTTATCTACAAATGTTAAAAATTTATTAGAACTAGGAATGCAATTTATATCAAAAGTTCCGAACAATTTAATTAACACTATTTTCGAAATTGAATTTGGATTAAAAAATCAACAGTGAATTACAGGAAACAGAAAAAGAAATAAATGAAACCAAGATCTTCGTTTCAACACAAAATATCATTCAATGGAGAAAAGAAGCAACTTTATTCTTCAAATCCCAAGGCTGAGTAAGGTAATGTATTGGTTATTATGGATTCTTCAGACTACAAAGAAAAAATGGTAACTCTTTTAAGTGATGTGGACACTTATTCTCGTGTTGATAAAAGTAAAAATAATGACGGTGAATTTAAATGCAATTTAAAGGTCTAAGAGCAAGTACATAACATTGCTTCCAGATGGTTCAATAAAAAATATACCTCTAAATGTGTGTATTTAATCTCAATAATGTACATGGCTTACATGGCTTTCTTTCCCGCATTTATGGTGTTCCTAAAATTCACAACGATAACATTCCAACACGGTCAATTGTGAATTTTCGTTTTTCGTATTCTTATCCATTATTGAAATTCTTAGCTTTACATTTAAAAATTATTGATGAAAAACACAAAAAATTTTGTATCAAAAACTCATTTGAAGCCATTGAAAAATTAAAAGAACTTCAAGTTAAGAATACAGATATCTTATCCTCTTTGGATATAGTATCATTATATACTAATGTAAATATTGACAAAGTACGTCACATCATTAATAATTTATTAGGTTCGTTAGATTTAGTTGAAAATTTACCGAATTGGGAATTCATAACAGAGTTAAGATTTTGTTTATTGTGTACCCTTGTTTGTTATGATAATTGTATTATAAACAAGTTTTTGGTTGTCCTTTGGACTCTAATCAGTCCAATAGTTGCCAATCTTTACTTAAAACATTTGGAAAATCCTGTAATTTCTAATTTCCAATACTCCAACCTTGTATTTACGTTATGTAGAGACATCTTTATAGTAGGAACCAAAGAAACAATTAAGTATGACAAATCAGAATTTGAACTATTCGATAAACTTTGAAGATTTATTACTGAACCAAAACAGTTCTTTAAATTTTTTAGATCTTCATATAAAAAGACTAAGAAAAGTTTAGCATTCAGTTTGTTTCGAAAACCTATTCTCAGAACGTCTTTTAGATTATTTTTCTAATCACCCTTTAGGCTACAAAATATCTATTATCAAAAATTGGTTTCCTAGAGCAACTACGTTAGCATCGTAGGAAAAGATTCAAAAGAAACATATTCTAGAGTGAATTCAACTATTACAAATCAATAATTATCCTATTCACCTGACTATTTCTAATTTGATTAATTTTCTTAAGATATCCCAACACAAAAGTAAATACAAAAAAAATATTCAAAAAATCTACGATTTCTCTGTCATACTATAAACAAAATTCTGAAATTTTAGCTTGGATATTAAAGAAACAAAATTTTTTTGTAATCTTTAAACCTGTAACTAAAAATTCTTAGTCTATTGTCACCTGTTAAAGACGCTACTCTGCAGAACCAAAAAAAATTGGAGTGATAAATCTAAGATATATTGGTATTACTAAGCGACATTTTATATAAATGAATTAGACAACACCAATTAGATAGCAAAAACTTCTCCACAACTCAAAATTCCACAAATTTTAAATCTGCTGTAAGTGAAGACTTAAGCAAATTTCCAAATCATATTATTAATTGGGATGACATCAAAACTTTAGCTATTGATAATAATTATCAGAATGTCAAGTTAAATAAGCCTTTTACATTAAAAATTTTCCATCGACATAATGAACAGAAAATTCGAAATTCCTGCTATTACCGATTAATTATATTGTGATGTGTTTATTGGTTTTCTGTAGTTTTTTAAAGTTTTTGTTATCTTTTAATGTAAGTTCAAGAAAGCTTTTTGTTAACATTCAGTTTCCAAATTTATCTTGATATACTGTTTCTTAAGAATTGCTGTTCATTATTTTTGAAATTTGATGTAGTATGTTTACGTCTTGTTTTCATGTCATTCAGTTTTACTTAGCTTGAAAATGTAGCAAACATTTTGTATCTTATATTAAATATTTTTGATTAGCCCAATTATTTGGTCTCTCACTTCTGAGTACCGGGGTAACATGTGGGTTTCGTGATGGTGGACGATCTGCGCTGGGCAGGTTTTCTCGGGGTTCTCCCATTTCCTCTGCACTTCTCCCACCATACTTTCTCAGTCTTTCTCTCCATCTGTCTTTACTTCTGTGGATTAGTATAATAGACCCCCGGTCGCAGTACTTGGCTTCCCTGCCACCCACATTCACCACATAAACATAAAAAAAACCTCATTATCCTAAACTTTATTCGATAAAAAAAAAAATCTGATTTTTATGTCTATATTTACAGTAAATAACATTTAAATTAAATGAAGTGAATTTTTATTGTTTGTAGGTTGAAAGAATCAATCTCACTCTATCTTCAGTTTCATTAACTTCAACCAGTGAAAAGGAAGACTCTCAGGTACACCAAATTACCCCTTTCTTTTCTTTTTAGACAGTTGAACATGGAGAAATAAATTAAAGATTTTTAGGTTAGATGAAGTCGGATTCATCAAATGGGTTCAATGATTCTTCGTCCAATGCTGATTCAAATTTATCCTAATCCTCATTTGCTATAATTTCCAAATAACTGTCGTCTTTTTCTGGTCGTCTAACGGAAGATGATATCAAATAAGTCCAGCTAAAACACTGGAAATACAAGCTATGAATATTTTCATACAAATGCTACATTGAAATGTAGATCCATGATATCTACTAAACATGTTTTCCATCAAATATGTTAAGTATGGGTTTTTTATTATTATGGTCTCAGGAATTCCAAACGCACAAGTTTTGTATAACTTATAAGAATACAAGTGTGAATTCTAATTTCTTTCTTCTGATAATAAGAAGTATAAATCTTTGATGTTCTTTTTGAATTGGACTTCCTTCGGTTATTATCTTCCATGATTTAATCCTTTTGAATGCAATTTCTTAGAGTAGTTTTTTAAGAAATAGAGGCTGCTTGCAGAAAATATTTATTTAATATCTTATTCTATTAAAATCCATTATTATATTGTATTACATTTTGCCTTTTCTCTTCCAAAGCACTCATGGATAAATTCCATAAGGTATTGTAGTTTTCATATCAGCCAAAACACCCTGAAATATATTAGCATTCATTCACGCCACCGGGGATTAGACGGCGGTCTTCCATGAAGGCCAATGCATCTGCACCTGGGTTTGAATCCCTGCGTCGGCTTGGATATTTACTTTCTTTCCTGTGTTTGTCTGCTTCTTCATCTTCTTCATCTTCTCTTTCGCTGTCTATGGTCATTGAAAGGTGTGAAAAATCGTTAGAATTGAAAATGGAAAACAATTCCCTTCGCAATTTCTGAACATTGCAATGCGAATATAACTGGACAAAATTATTTTGTTTGTTTAAACTATTTCTTATTTCTTATTGTTGCAGAAACTAGGGAAACTGCCAAATAACAAAATAAATCCAAGTTGGCATTAGAAATATGCTTATACTAAAATTAATAGTTGTGGCATTACAAAATGAAATATTCCTTTCTATTCATAAATAGCATATTGTATACATCACAGTAAATTATGGATTGTCATACAAATTGTAAGCAGTGGAAATCAGAAAAGTCAGAATTGGTCACTGACATTATCATCATAACCATTATTATCCTCATCCCTGTTAACAATTATCTCCTTTTTATCCAACACAACACTCTCAGATTCCAACACTCCTTTGACACAGGAGAAAGAGCTGCTACACTTCCAAGAATAGACTGCTTTGGACAATGGATCAATACCTGAAATAAAAGGATCTAAAGCAAAGGAGTAGACTTGTTACATGTTGTATTGTGTTGTTTCGTGAATCTAACCACGTATGGTTCTGGAAGAATTTTCTAAGTTCTTTATCTTTCCCAGAAACCATTTTAATGAGTAATAAATCATATTCAATAATTCTTGCACCAAGAACTAGCATTTTGTGCAAAATAACAGACAACTAAAACTACAGTTAGAATTGGAAGTACTGTATAATTATTTTTCATTCTAGTGCATACTGATTATATTCTTTTAGCATTTCCAGGGAAGTTACAAAATGGTGTCTTTGGGAAATCTCAACTTGATGTATTGCTACTATGTACATTGCCAATTATTTCTGCAAAAAAATGGCGATTTCATATTTCTGAAAAAAATTGCCGCTTTGTATTTCGATCACTAGAATTTCCACTTCCTCTAATATCTATCATTGTTAATAAAAATTATAATTCTATGATAAATTCCTTGTCGTATATTTCTACTTCTACGGGAGTGAGTTCATTGTTTTGAATTACCGTCGATAATTCAGTTCTTGTCAAACGCAAAACAACCACGACTCCTAACGGTAAGTAACAATAAAATTATATTAAGAAATTCGCAAAACTTAACAGACAATTTTAACTAAGCTCCAAATGCTCTTTGCCATGTAAGTCTTAAAATAAATATACAGTAAAACCCCGTTATTACGCTCGTCAAGGGACCATGAACTTCAAGCGTAATAAGCGGGATAGCGCTATAGACGGGAAATGATTTATGAGATGGGGAAACATTTAGACACCATTTTACAGGAAACATACTTGATTGTGCAATAGATATAATGCAAATATGAGCTTATTTCCTATTTAAAAAATCTTTGATTGTGGTTTGCCGTACACACGTTACATGTGTGCTACTGTTATGAATTACGATATTTTCAATGCGGTTCAAGTAATTATTAACATCAATTGATACACCACTAGGAGCAACACTAATATATTTTCGGAGCAGATTTATTGCACTGCCCGCTATTTCAAGCGCCTTTTCTTGAATGATTGGGCCACTTAATGGCACTGATGCATCACGGAACTGATGAATCCATTCAATTAGAATTTCCTCGGCATCTTCAAATTTTCCACACTTTAATTTTTTATGTTTGCAACCACCCTTCGCTGCATTGGTAATTCCATTCTTATTTTTTATTATTGTTCTCCGACTGGATGATGGGATTCCTAGAGATTCTGCGAAATCCTTCTGACTTAGTATAGAATTCTCGTCGTACTTACGGAGAATTTGCAATTTTTACTTATAGAAAGGGATTTCCGCTTCGACATTTTGCACTAACTTACTGTATCACAGGCCCGCACTTCACAGAGTTCAAAGATTCCCTCATACCAGGGAAAAAAAAAATATCTTTACAGTGTTAATTTCTTTTCGATACAAAATTTCCGATATAAAAAAAGCGCTACAAGCGGGATTTGAAGCGTTATAAGAGGGTAAATATATACAGAGTTACATAGAAAATTCCAGGGACCGTACAAAAGGAGCGTCAAGAACGGGATAGTGCTATAAGCGGGAGCGTAATAACGGGGTTTTACTGTATTAGTGGATAATAAAACTTAGATTCCAAGATGATCGTTATTATTATTATTTTAAATTAAATCTACATTAATAAGCTACTAATGATTAATAAATACAAAATCTTACAAATATAACTTAGTACAAACCTTTACTTAACCTTTAACGAATGGATTCCGATGAGATTAAGTATTCTTGGCTATCGTCTCGGGTTAGAATCTTCTGGAAAACTGATGATTGTTAACCTTCTCGAACAAACGGGCAAAAATACAGAAAAGAAGCAAGATCTGATTGAAAGCCCTACTAGACCTTGGTTTTCTCTACACTAGGCAGAAAGAATTTCCGTTGTGTTTCGATCTGTGTTTTTTTTTTTTTTATAAGTTGCTCTGAACATTTAAAAACAACGAAAACTGAACTGTTTTTACAAAAAGAATATTATTTGACATTTCTTACTTAAAGTCAGAATAATTATTCAAATATTATTTCAACAGCTGTCAGGGATGTTTAAAAATGTTCAGTTAAATCACGGCGTTTATTCATTACTAGTGTCTCGTAAAAAATTCCTGCCCTGAATTCATGTGAACACAGCGTCTGGACGCAAGATAAGAAAGAGATCCCGATATCAACTTTTCATGTTTCCGAATTTGCCCACATCTGAAAATATACTTATTTAAAAGTTGAAACATGACTAGATAATGTGTTTAGAATACAATTACAGTGAAAGTATCCACTTTTTTGATAATGACCGGAATGACTTTTGTCCAGCTAGTTTTGAACCGCTGTGCATTGTAGGGTTAGTGAGATAGATAGATAGATAGAGATAGTTAGATCAGCAAGGATGAAAGCATGTGTGGGTGTGCTCATCGCCCTACAACAAATAAAAATATATATTCATACTGACATTCAATTAAAATATTACCAAATCCTGAAAAAACAAATATCAATAAAACTAGTCTTCGGTTTCTTCTTTTCTCAGCTGATATTTGAACGTTTCATCAGTCTTCAACTTTTTATTAGTTATCTTCTTCTTATTTCGTTTATTTCAATTTTCTTCTGCACTTCTGAACTAGTGTTTTTCTTTCTTTCTAATCGATTTTTTTTTCTTGATTTTATCTTGAGGAAATAGAAAAGTTTGCACATCAATTATCTTGTTGTTATTCAATGTTCTTAGAGACAAATGTTTCCCAGTAAGGCTGGCATTCCATTTGCTAATGCAGGTAAATTTCTGTTTTAGTTGGTAAAATTTCTGTCTTGAAAATAGTTTTGTTTACTTTGACTTTGTTTAATAATTTTAAATAAAAAGTGATCCTTGACTTTTATTTCTCTTAAACAGTAAAATTTGAATTTTATTTTCTAAGTTTTACTTTTTTTTTTTATTTACCTGGAAAAAAATAATTAGAAAATGAGGACTAAGTAAAATCATTTCCTATGATGACCGTGTGTATGCTTGAAATTTATATCTCACATAATATGTGGTTGGATTATCAATGTTAGTTAGTGCTATACTGGTATATTTGTATGTTTCATAAAAAAGGATTGGGGAATCCTATGTGGTTCTTCAAATCCCTTCCACTTGGTCATTGACATCTGAAAATAGGGCTATAATTCAACGAAAAATTGGAGAAGACCTGCTAAAGTTGTACCTTAGATCTTTCGAAGAACACGGAACTTAGAGTGCATCTATAGATCGTGGGAGAACACTACAAAATATAAACACTCCTCCATCACCTTCTGTTCTATGTCTGGCAGGTATATGTCGTCATATACTGATATGTCACTGATGAAGGATTATATTTACAGAGAATTCTGGAGACATCGTCCTCTGTAAAATGGATTGCTTCATTTGATTTCATTGTTTCACATCTTTTTTAGTTTCAATTTAAGTTAATAATAATTTAAAGGACTTTTTTTTAAACTTGTAGAACTTAGCCATTCTTTCAAATCAAAATAGAATTAACAAAGAATTTTTGAAATATAAAGATATAATATTGTGAAGTTTTAAATAATTTAAGTTTGTGTTAGTTAACTATTTTTTTTTTATTCATTAATTTTACTAGTTTCAGATTTTGTTTTTAACCACAAAAAGAGCTGATGTAACCTTCAGAGTTTACGGATTATTTTCTATCAGAATGTCTACAGTATCATCGGTAAGTGTTACTCAAGCCTCTTAAAAAGAATCATATAAGGAGTGTTTGAAGGCTAAAAAAGTCACTTAAAAATATTTGTCAAGTTGTTATTAAATCTTAAATTGAAACTAAATTCAGAACAATTAAGTTTGATGTAATGCCTAAAGAACTTTTTATTTGTAATCGTAGTAATTTACAGAAAACTTATTTTAGGAAACTGAAATTTGAATTCCAAGTTTAGACAATTCAAAGTAAGAACTTTACTAATTTTGGCGCAGATTAATCCGAAATTTATTGCTCGGAGTTGCTTTTTTTTACCTTTTTTTTATTTAGTATTTCATGCTTTAGAACTTTCCGTAAAATTCAGGAAAACGAATTTCAGTGAAAAATCGTTGTTGAACAGCAATCATGGCCAGCAAAGCTGCGAAGGAGAATTCTTTCCTTCAGGGGTAACGAAGCAGCCGGTGTAATTTTTGAGACGTTTCGATGGATTGCTAATCTGAATTAAATGTTACATTCTGAGAGAACATCTTTTGAAACTAAATAATATTTTTATTAAAATAAAGTCATTCAATGTTTCAGAATATGTAGAAGTCTATTTCTTAATGAAAGATTTCATTTCTGGATGAAGCTACACCTGTGTGGAAGTATTTATCGCTTTTGGAAAATACACAATTTGCATCCAAATGCACTTCTCATCCTCTTAAATAATAGAAATTCAAAAATACAAGGTTCACTCAGTTTTTAAGATTGATAACTGGGCTAGATTCTACGGAAATTACTTTGCATAATGGCGGCTTTTACCCTTTTTGTTTAGTTAAAGTTTTTGATCTCGTCGCTTGTTCTTGGTTTTAAAAAGTTTTAAAAAGTAGCACCAATAACATGAAGCATTCATTATGTTGTTGTTTGGTTCGGAATGACACGAGTACACACGGGTTAAACACATCTGACTCTTTATTTACAAAACAAGGGTTTATATACAATGATTATTAATTTGGCCGCCAATTCCATCCAGGTCCGTCTGTGAGGGAAAGTCAATCAGAAGAAGTCTTAACGAGCCAATCAGGGGAGAGCTCATTTCCAGAAACGGGTTTTAAACCTAGAATGCTTAGCTAATCCCCTTAATCCCTTGTCCTTGAACCTTTCATCAATATGTCTATGAATGACAGAAATCAAATGACAGAAGCCTATCATCAAAAACGATGACTATATCACTGAAAAGACAATAACGGAATAATGATGCTGTGATTTGGCCAATGCCGAAAATGTGTTGAGTGTTCTCGTAAAACATTTTGGTTTCCATCACCTCTGGATAGCCAATATGCAGCGAATCCACAATACTATCTGTCGTTTTTAAATGTTTGATTAGTTTTCTAACGAATCAATTGTTTTTGAGCTACCTTTTGTTGAATGCATTGTCTCAGGTGTGTAATAGCACTATCTTCTCCTTCGTTTCGAGCTTCTCAGTTTCTTTTGTATAAATTAAAAAAAAATATTGATCATGATGAGAATAATAATAAATACCCAAGGACACGGAATTTTGATGTGGCAGAATCAGCTTTACATTAAAAAATCATTAATGCAAAATAATCTAATAATACAATAACATAATAATAAATGTAATTAATAAATAATCGTTATATTTATATTTACAGAGATAATATTTTATAGCAAGTAAAAATCTGTAATATTTGTAGGTAGGTGACTGCAAAGATACTGACTTCACATCATCAGTCTTTCTCATCATTAATAGTGATTAAAAACACGATTAGTTCATTTGAATTTTTAATTAGTGGCCATTTTTTATGTGAATTGTATTAAATATATAGTCAGTTAAAAGCCAACTTCAGATTGACTTGAGCCATCCACAAAACTATATAAAAAGTAATAGATTTTTATAAATAGATTTTAAATGTACTCCATAGAATATTTTATTGTTGGAGAAGTAATGATGTTATAAAGTTGAAATGTCACCGATTGAAGTCTTTGCTATTACTTACATAAAAGAAAAACAAAAGAATCTAGTTTACTGGATGTGTCACTTTAAGATTTAATGAAATGAAATATAACATACAGTATAAATGATGCTATCCAATTAACAAGGAAAACAATAAAATGCAATAAGAGTTTTCGTAATACATTTTATTCTAATTTCTCTTTTGTTTTTATAATATTACACTTAATTAAATTTTAGAATATAATTAATGACGATCTACAAAGATAGACCATTTCAAACTATAAGTGGAAACAAAACCTAAGTAACTTAAAAAGCGAGAAATCAAAGGCAGCACCTGAATAAATTAAAATTGCCTCTCTTGTTCGATTATAGGGAAGAAGTTGGGAACGGCCGCTTCGTCCTTCATATGACTTTGATTTCTCGCTTTTT
>JAFIDM010000001.1:2173629-2195209 GCA_023159025.1 Thereuonema tuberculata
ACTGACTTAGTGACAGTGAAAATAAAGAACTTAAGATCCTTTACTGTCGGAATTGACTTAGTGACAGTGAAAATAAAGAACTTAAGATCCTGTATTGTAGGAACTGACTTAGTGACAGTGAAAATAAAGAACATAAGATCCTTTATTATAGGAACTGACTTAGTGACAGTGAAAATAAAGAACTTAAGATCCTTTACTGCAGGAACTGACTTAGTGACAGTGAAAATAAAGAACATAAGATCCTTTACTGTAGGAACTGATTTAGTGACAGTGAAAATAAAGAGCTTAAGATCCTTTACTGTAGGAACTGACTTAGTGACAGTGAAAATAAAGAACTTAAGATCCTTTACTGTAGGAATTGACTTAGTGACAGTGAAAATAAAGAACTTAAGATCCTTTACTGCAGGAACTGACTTAGTGACAGTGAAAATAAAGAACATAAGATCCTTTATTATAGGAACTGACTTAGTGACAGTGAAAATAAAGAACTTAAGATCCTTTACTGTAGGAACTGATTTAGTGACAGTGAAAATAAAGAGCTTAAGATCCTTTACTGTAGGAACTGACTTAATGCAGTAATAATGAACTGACAGTAAGTAATGAACTGACTTAATAAAGAACTTTTAAACAATTCTCTATTAAGGAAGCAAAAGTCATAATAACTTTTTTTTTATTTCTAAATTTCTAAACAATACAGTCCTGCTAGGTTTTCATTAGAAATCCTGTGGTGCAGGTGCTGAAAATACAAATATTAACAATTATATCTATATCTATATATATATATACAAAATTAGTAAGTCAAAGATTATTATTAGTATGAAAATTATTATTACATATGATGTTATTACATATGTTATTACATGTGTATTATCGTACATTATTAGTATGAAAATTAACATATATATACTAATTAAAAAAATTGAAGTAAGTAACAATTTATAAATATAATTCATTACAATAGATATTTAAGGTTGCCAAATTCTTTTTTATTTATTATGCTACTTGTAATTTCCCTTTTTCAATGTTCAAATGCATTAATTTGAAAAACTTCTAAGTCTAATTGTTTAAAAATTTTAAATAACAATCTATTTTTGTCTCTAATGCCAAAATTATTTTTTGGAGGATCAAAACGTATTAGATAATTCCAAACATTTCTAGTATTTAATACATTTACATTATTTTTTAACTTATTTGACATATAATAGAAGTTCTTTAAAATAATAATGTACATAATTTTTTTATTAGGTAACACAATGTTATAAAAAATTTTAATATCTTTTTTTTTGTTTATCAGTACCAAACTTATAATTAGTGAAAATTTGATTTAGTATTTTTTCAATTAATCTATTTATATTTTCTAATGGTATTTTGCTTAAATATATCCAACATTTAATTCCATTGCAAAGAAAAGATTCAATAAAAGCTCTGTTAAATCATAATTTTTTGTTTTATAGGAAAAATATATTTAATATGTTCTTTTAACTTGAATTAGCTATTTGAAGTTTAATATTAATTGTATTTTTCCTTCATTTTTGATTATATTAATTTATTATGAATTGAAAACAAAAAAAAAGAAAAAATAAAATTATGATTTTCAACATGCATAGCAGATGTAATGGCAGATTTTTTGTTTAGCAAGAATAATGCAAGGTTATTGAAACTTGGGATTTGTTTACATATCCCTAAAAAGTCGTAGATGACATTAATCCTAGATTTCAAGGCTTTCCCACAGATTTAGTGTTGGGAGACATTTTACGGTTTTGCTATTGGTTTGCATTTCTGGCAGTATATCTGGAGATAATATGTTGTCTTGACTAAATCTAATCATTAATAAGGATACTCCCCCCCCCCCCCAACAAAAAATAGGCATTTTAAATGCAATGAGTAATTATTTGTAATTGCGGTATTTTTAACAATTCATTCTCTTATTGTTATGAAGAAAAAAAATTAAAATTAGTCAACAAAGTAAATGTATTTGGAAAAAAATACTCTTCTGAAAAGAAAGTTAAAGGAAGAAAAAGCAAAAACTGATAGTTTTCCTTACTTTACAAAATTTCTTGAAATCAACGAAAATCTACAAAAAACATTGAATGTTTAAAGAATATCTGTCAGCCGCAAACAAAATTTTGAATAAAAGAATTTCTAGAAAATTAAAAAAAAAAAAAATGAAATTAAAATTATAATACTGTTTGCTATTATTGAAAAATAATGATGTTTTCTGGATTAAGAATCAGTTTCCCTTAAGACTCTGTCTCAGTTGAAGATGTTCGTGAAGATACTGAAAATAAGGTCCGTTAATCTGGAAATGTGACATTTTCATTTACTAATGTTTTCAGCTGTGATAAAATCAAATCAAATGTGTGCCTACAGGAATTGTTTATTAAATATTCTGCAGATTCTAATGATTTTTACTAAATTCAAATTAAAAACGGGAAACGATTAGAAGATAGATTCATAAAAAGCTGGAGTATTTCTGATAATAAAAAGCAAAACGTTTTAAAAGTATGTTTGATTTCTTTTTAAATTGTATGTACAAATTAAGAATGAAGAGGAAAAATCTGTAATCAAAAAAAAAAAGAAAAATGAAGAAAAAAATTTAAAAGTTGTTTTAGTACTTTTCAGGAATCATCTGGCATTGAATGGAACGTTCAACATCTCAACTTTTGAAATTTTCATTAAAATGAATTTTGAAGTTTGTTTCAATCTGAAACTCTATGAATAGTTCACGTTTTAATTGTAATGTCCTTTTGCAGCGAGAAACGAATAGAATTAAATTTTAAATCGAAATCAAGAGATGAAGATTATGAAAATCCTTTTATTCTTATAATTTCGAAGACAGTTCGGGATTACTTATAAATTGAATTTTTACTGAGCGTGCTTTAAAAGGGTTTAAAACGCTAAAATCACATAATCTAATTGCTAAACAACTTAAATTCTAAATATATTTTACTTAATAAGAACTCTTAATTACTTTGTTATTAATTGGATCCAGACATGAGAACCTAACGATCCAACACGATAATCACAAAAAGTGTTCTACTTATGATCAGCAATCGTAAGTATCTCAAAGTTAATATTTATTAACTAATATTATTATTATTTATTAATATTATTTTTTAAACAACCCACATCAGACTCCCTAATCTTTTGACGTCAAATTTAAGCCTTTGATACAAATAATTCTGGATTAATAAGAAATATCTTTTAAATCATCTCTTCGAAATGTGACAAATTTGCAACTTTTTTTTCTGTTTTTCCTTTTTACAGACAATATCCTTCCAGAAAACTCTGGAAACCGCAAATGTCCTCCTGCATTTGATCTAGTTGGGAATCATTGCTATCATGTGAGCATAATCAAAGAAGAGTGGGCGGACGCGGTGGAGAGCTGTTTGACAATGGAAGCCTCGTTAATTTCCCTAGATGATTTGGGACAATGGGAAGAGCTGTTGGAATATTTAGCAAGTAAGAGTAAGTATGGAGCCACTGTTGAAAGGAGACTTCCTTGTTTGTCGTAGATATTAAGTATTTAGGTATTAAGGTTGTAAAAAAATTAATAAGTTTATTCTTATTCTCTTTAAAGTAATTTACATACGTAATGAATACAATTTCTAGCAAATGGAAATGCAGACAAGCAAATCGCTCTGATGTACGGATTTATCAATTTCAGCATCTCCAATTTTGCGTTAATTTATTAATTAATATAACTTTTTTTGGCGCAGCTGTTGTTATTGATGATTCCAAAAAAATTCTTAAATCTTTAACTGAAAAATCACTTTTCGCAAGTGAAAAGGGTTGTGGACCTCGTAGAACATCTTAGCGGACTGAACATTCCATTTCGTGTTAGTGATGATACGCCGTGAGGTTTCTGCCATCCCATATTGGCTTACGACGGAATACTTACATGATAGAAGGGAAAAAAATTAAGTTACAAACCTACAAACATAGATTAATAAAAAAAGTTAAATTGAATTCTAATTCATAATTGTTGAAGGATCTCATCTCTATAATCTACTGATGCTGATTTCTGACCTCCTGCTCTAAAATGATCGAATACTCTGATACTTGGCATCTGGTGATATTTCCGTCTCGTGAAACGATTCCTATTGGCTTGATATCATCTTGCTCGAAATGTTCTCTGTCTCAGTTCCTCCAATGCCATCTCAAAGAAACAGTCAAAGGAATTCCATTCGATATTTTCAATGAATTTGTGCAGAACCACTTTCAAAAGAAAAACAATAGCCCTGGAGAAGACATTTTTAAAACTTACGATTTGTCTAATGGAGAATACGTGCGACTTCTTCAACATTTATTTAGAAAAATTAAAAAAAAAAATAGAAAAACGATTTTGCGACTTCACGTATGTCCTTCAGTGAAAAAATTCGAATTATGTTAAATGTAGTTAATTACAAATCGAATGAAGAGATTTTCATTTTAAAATAGTTGTTGAATACTTAAGCATGTTGCTGGCTAGAGTATATCTAAAATTGATGAAAATTAATAAATTTATTGCAGAAAGGATTTAACATTGACTTTAACACTTTCATGGAAATTATTGAATTGTTTTAAAATAATAAAATTTTTGGAAGTGATGGAAATTTATATAAAATAAAAAAGGGATATTTACGGGATCGGCATCTTAGCTGATTGTACTGTAAGATTTCTGGAAAAGATTTCATCAAAAAAAGAAAATAATACAGTAAAACCTCGTTAAGTCGTCACTCAAGGGACCAAACATTTTTGACGACTTAAGCGGAGTGGGAATTTCTGAAAAAAAAAGTAGACACTGAAATACAGTATTTTCATGAATTGTTGTAGGATTCGGTGAGAAAAACAAGATTTTCAGAAATCAATTCATACAAATGAATGAGTGGAAAATAAATAAAAAAAAAAACACTTTTTATAGTTACCACATTTTAATCGTTTTAAAAGAAAGGCAATGTCTGTCTTTGAAACGTTCGAAACCAGTCAACCATTGCTGCCGCCAAAATCTTCAATGTTCAACTCCTTAGCAATTTCCATGGCTTTTTCTTTCAGAATCATGGCAGAAATCGGCACATTTTGCGATCTGGCATGTTTTAGCCATCGAACTAAAACCTCCTCGATCTCGTCAAACTTCGATTTCTTTTGTCTTTGCAGTCAGCTTCTTCAATTACTTGTTTCGATGATAGAATAATTACTTGTTTAATGTAGTCCTGGGAATATGGTGTTCTTTGGCAAAAGCTGTTTTCGAAACATTTGATTTTTCAAAAAGTGCAATTAAGTTTTTTTTCTTTAAAAGATAACGATGTAAGTGTGGAAGTAATTAAAGTATGGTACTTTCATTTTGTTTTATTTCACGTTTGTTAATGATATAATATGAATGTTTTGTTTCTGATATCATGTGTAAAAGCGTTGTTATGCAGTTTTAACGCTATCTCTCACTTGTTAATGATATGATATGAATGTTTTGTTTCTGATATCATGTGTAAAAGCGTTGTTATGCAGTTTTAACGCTTTCACTCACTAGTTGGCGCTGTGAGATTGAACATGGTTGTTCTGCTCTTGTAAAGCTAGATGATGTCTGGCTGGAGTTAGAGGTACTTGAAGATAATGTTAGAAACCTCTGATGTTTGCCAGAATTTGGCAATGTGATTTGCACTTGTCCGATAGCGGGAGAATAGATGTACGATTCATCCATTTTCATCAACGGCTTGGGATACAAATTGAAGTAGGCTTCGGCAGACATGTGTAGGCCTATCTGGGAATCTCGGCAAGCCGGCTAATCAACAAGTCCAATCAGATGCCAGCATCAAATTAGAGTTATACAATTTGGGCCGATAATTGTATATTGGAGAGAGCTTTACTGGTAATATCGTCTAGCGTCCTGAACACCTTTTTCTCTTGGTCGAATACTGAAAGTTGAATCGACAGACATGGAGATGGTTCGAACGCCGTTATGCCTTACGTTGCCAAGCGATGAAATTCATGTTATCATCATAGAACTTCACTGATAAGGTAGGAAGATTTGAGTTATCTTTCACGACGGATTATCAACGAGTGAAGAACTGGCATTTTGAGTTTAATAAAGAGACAATCTAGAAAGTCGAATAAGATATGTTCGAATTATAGTGTTAATAGTAACATGTCATATGTTGTAATGTAAAAGCTAATCTAATCACAAGGAATTAGTGATTATTTAATGGATTCATTTTAAGAGAGCTTTAGATAAGATATAAAGTTAACTTATTGTTATTAATGTCACAGAGTTCAATTTAATGAAATGAGTAATTTGATGTGACACTAATGTATGTCAATTAATTTATTTCTGAGTTTTAAGATTCACATTGTAATCTTAATTTAAAGATAATGTCCTCAGTGCTTAGTTGAATAATAATTAAGCTCAATGATATTATGAATATTTAGTTTAATGAATTCATACTCTGATGAAAGACTAAGTATAGAATGAATTCCAGATTTTTATTCTGATAAGTTCAATCGAACATATGTTGTATCTGATATTAGAACATACATTATAGATACTTGTTGATTTCAATTATTTAATTGAATATTGCGTTAATTGAACGAATAGTATTTGATATGTGTAATTGATTTATGCTTATTTGAATTTAAAGTTAATGAATTCTCGTAGCAACTATTACTTAATAATTTCTCTAGTTAGAGATGTGTAATGATTACTAGTTTTGACAAGTATCTTGTTAAATAAATTATGTCTAGTATTTTGATGTCAGAATGTTTCTTTTGTGAATATCAAGGTTAATCATTTGCTCGCTCTGCAATCATATTCATCTAGATTTCTATTATGATTAATTACTTTAAACTTTGACCGAGTTCCAACAAATCGATCATTTATTAGTTAATGTAATCGTAGTAGTTATCTAAAGTTTTTTTTTTTGGTTACGGAGACACCAGCTACCCTGCTAATGCAATAGTAATAATAGTAATTTATTTTAAAGAGTAAGTTTTCGTTTCCCCTGCATGTTAAAAACGTAATAGAACCACGAAATTGCAAGAGAAAAAATAGCCCTTATAGCGGGGCTTACTCGCTATGAAATGAAATCACACTCAGTCAAGAAAAACATCTTCACTCGAGAGAGTCGCAGCGAGAAGTGTGCTTTGAATGATTAGCAGCGAGATTTCAAGAACCCAAATCCTCCGAAGGGGTAGGAAAGGAATGAAGTGACAGGCATGGTCGAAAATTCCCCGTAAAGGCTTGGCTTTCTTAAAGTGAAGGGGCGGGGCTAAAAATACAACACATGCATGCAAAATGGAGAAAAAAGATGCTTTTGGCCATTTTGAGAGTGACGAGTTATTAGAAGTAGAAATTTGGTGACGGGTAAAGGAGGGTTATTTTACATTATTGTGTAAGAGACCTTGTCGGGACCAAAGGAAAACGACGACTTAAACGGAGTTACGACTTATCCGGGTGACGACTTAACGAGGTTTTACTGTATATGCTCAAGTACACTCATGATGATACTTTTATGAGTATCAAAAGAGAGAAAAAAGAAAATACAGGATGGCGCATAAGTATCCAGACAGGTAATAACAATAGCCGTTTCCTTAAACTTAGCTATCAACTTAGTTAGTGTCATGTGTGATGGGATCACGGTCCGGATGATGTTCGTTAAACAAACGCGCAATCTGCCGGGTCGTATTGTCGCCCACAAGAAGGATTACTTCAATTCTCTCCTTTACCATCAATGACATCGTGCAGAAAGCAGATTAAAACCTAGAATATAAATTAGAATACAAATTAACGAAAATGAAAAGGCGACATCATCTGTTTGGAGACTTATGCGCCACCCTGCACGCTTAAAAAAATCAAGAGTTGGATTCCAATTCGAATTTTAATCGCAATATGAATTAATAGTATATGAATTCTATACCTGCTTCACAAAAAAACAAAAACAAAATTTGATTTGTTATTCAAAGTTGTTTGGAAGTTTCAAGTATCTAAAGTTCTAAAAAAATTACACTGAAAAAACATGTTTTGTACTACTAATTAAGCGTCATGTTCAGAATGAGGAATAATAATTTTAATAATACAATACTCCGAATTAGCATACAATCTCCAGAAGCAGTGGAGACAGGACTGAGTACGTGTTGTACATATCGCCACTGGTCTGGTGCCTCACATTGCACAACAGCCACCGCATACTAAGACTTCACAAAAATACTTAGCACAACTCCAAAAGGATGCGATACTCAACACAACACGAATAATTAGGAAATTCATGGACACAACCATCTATCCGTAATCCAACTCGCACACTTTCTTACGCTTGACAACATGTGCTTGGGGTTTTGACCCGACATTTTGTCTTAGCTGGGGAAACCCAAGTTTAGGAATATTTTTTTTTTTAAATATATTATTACAAAACTTAGTCATTCACTGGAAAAAGGACGGGCAGATCCAAACTCAAAGTTTTTGTTTTGTTAGTGACTACCTTTATTATAACGCCATTGCATTATTTACTTTTCAAAAGATCCTCATCCAAAAGCTCAAGTTGGACCATCCTTCAATTTTAATATTAGTCTATTTTTCAAATGGCTCAGCATAAAAATATAAAAATAAGAAAAACTTCAGTAACTTAAGGATACACGACTTTGGAATTAAAGTAGAGTGGCATTTCTTCACCACATCTCATGGAAAAGGCCCACGTGATGGGATTGAGGGAACAGTCAGGAGGCTACTGTGCAGCTGCCTCTTGAGTGATCAAATTTTGAAACCATCTGACGTCTTTAAATATTGTACTGAGCATTTCTATGTTTCCTCTGATAATGTCAAGCCAACAAAAAAGAGCCTCAAGAACAAATATAAAATAACACTCAAATCAACCAGTACCTCAAATCCGATCTATCCGCAGCTTCATTTCACTTAGGCCAGACAGAGGATCCTTCTCATCAGATTTAAGGATTTTCCCATTGTTCAATACAGTGAACCTATAAACCCTAGGTTTATTATGAGATAATGTTTGCTGCATATATGATGGAGACTGCTGGCTAGGGCAAGTGCTTTGGTCCTTGACTCGCCATTTTTTTCTTAGCTGGGGAAACCCAAGTTTAGAAACATTTATAATAATATTTTTTTTAAAAATTTTTTTATTTAAATGTTCCTAAACTTGAAAATAAAATTTTCAAAACTGGTAAAAAATTAGTTTTGTTAAGCGAACTTTGACCTAGAAAACATAGGGTTTGTCTTGAAAAAATTTCAAATTTGTTAATAACACAAAAAAAAATTATTTTTTTTTATCTTTCAAATGAGATACGACTGAGTCTTAGCTTTGACTGGAAGAAAATTACAGCTCAAAAGAAAAAGTTCTGAAATACCATTTTTCGTTTTCGGCTGTTGCATAAAATTATCCTGTATATGAAGGGATAACTTTTTAAAAAATGTACCAACGGCAATTCTAAGGTCTAGGAGATAAGTAGAATGCACACATAAGTTTCATCAAAATCAAAAATGGTGATGCAAACTGCATTTGTTGAATTAACAGGGAATGACCCAATACAAAAAATGTATTACAGAGGGTTGAGTACGATACAAGTGAATGATTTCAATATCCAAAATCTCAAGTCACGTGAGATGAACATCCGCAATTCGTCAAGGATAATGAAGGCAGCGTAGTAGCTAACATTCCATTAAAAAAATATCAAAGATGATATTCAGAATGTACGGAACGTTTTTCCGAGAGGCTTCATGATCATCGCTGGATATTGCTATGAGAGAAAATTCCGAATTCGAATGGGTAACGTCAAAGTTAAGTCCTCTACTACCAGAGAGTTAACTGGAGTTATCAGAGAGTTGCTGGATCCATTATACTACAAGAAAGACAAGTGTCGAATTTTCTTCTTGGTTTACAAGACAAGGGGTGGGAGATACTTTAGGCAGAATTCGTGAAAAGCTGTTTCAACGACAAAGGTGTGGCAGATATCTGATCGCATAAAAAGAGTCACAATTAACACAATTAACATTTGCTTCAATGAGCAAACAGCAAAGCCCTTTCAATGTAAAAGATGTTAAACAAGATTTAAGAGAAGCTCAATGTGTTCAGTCAACTATTTTACTTGCCTATGAAAGACAATATTCAGTGGAAAAACTGTTCAAAAATGAATTGATATCATATCCAAGTAGCCTGGAACGCAGGGATGGTAGTAAAAAAAAATCACAAAAATCTGATTTGCTTCATGCTATTGAAAGCAAAACAGAATGAACCATGAATGCCTCTTGTGATTAAATCAAATAAATACTCCAATCAAGTCCATATTTTGAATGGTAGGGCACTAATAATACATTCGACTTCCATTGTGTCATACAATTTAAGAATTTTGCAGAAAATTGTACTGAAGAGAATTATGGAACATTTTAGCAGCCAAATGTTTTTGTAATGTACAGGCAGTACTTGATAGGTACGATAACGTGTCAGTCAAGGCTCGAGAGATAGAAGAGCATCTGGTAAGAAACCCTCACATGTTCTCATACATGGAAAAAAAACCCAGCTTCCCAAAACAATGGCTCAGATTCTTACTGTTACCAACAAATAAGAAGCAGTTAATCTCCTAACACAGTATATTATGCAATGGTCATTGGTTCCAAAAGAGCTATGCTTGTCATTGGAGGATGATTCATAGATGGAGGAAATATGCTAGCCGAAATTGGTTGAACAAGTAATATTAATACTTGACAACCTTGATACTAACCAGATGGATCAGATATTAGAATGCATTCCATGATGCAAATGAAAAGGCTATTGTCATTTACAGCCCAGACACAGATATTTTTATGATAGAAATTAATTTGTGGTAACGATTTGACAATGCTGGATGTAAGAATACGCTGATGATGGTCGGTACATTAGCCAAGAAACGTCTTTTGGCAATCCATGTTGCATCAAAAGCCCTAGGACCCAATTTTTACAGTGCTCCACCCGCAATTCACTCCTTTTCGGGTTGTGGCACAACAAGCAGACTTGGCACAAAGGTTACTGCTGTAAAGGTGGCAGTACAGAAGAAGCACAGACTACATTGAGAATACTTGGTCAGGGAAAGGTGCCAAATGAAGATGAGGTATTGCGTCTTAAGTCATTGTATCACAAAATGCTCAATAATAATTCACCAACAAATGATGCCAGTAGACGCTTCCAATTCTTAAGAAAGACAACACTTGACTAACAAATTCTTGTAAGTTGTCACGAACTTCACCCTGTTGAGGGCAATTGCACAGTGTTATTTGTGGAGAAATTGTAACGGCTTGAGTTTCTTACATCTTTTCCCATATCCTATCCCTCTCATTTTTCTTTCATATTTCATTAGGTTTTAGAAATATCTCCTTAATTCTTTATTCTCTCCGACCCTTACCCCAACGCCTTGTCTTCCTTAAAAGCAGTTGCCTCACAGATGTTTATCCATCTGATATCCATTTTAAGGTACAGTTTCGCTGACTTGCTGCAGCAGCAGGTAGGGGAGGTGCTTCAGGAGGGGATGTGTCTGACTGCGCAGCAGCTACGTTTCCGTAAACTGGCTGCCGCCCTCTGCCGGGGGGTATTTCCCTTCTTCGACCAAGTAGGGGTTGCAAAACTGCTCAATTCAGTCAATCTGGACAAAACTAAATCATGACAAGACAATACGAAGCAATTTTAGAAATGTGATTAAAAACCATTATTTCTTTAGAACAAAATCTATAAAGTTATTTTAACTTGAAATCTGATGACTAAAGTTTATGGTTCCATGTATAAAGATTAAAAAACATTAATAACATTTTGATTTATATTACATTTGTATTTATAAAAGATTATTATAATTTACGAACAATTATTTGCTAATATTGTTCCTTTTTAGGGTTGACAAAAGCTAAATCCGGAGGAATGTTGATAATCCGTTTGCAATTTGTGATTAAAAAAACAGGGAGTGGAGGGGAAAGACAATTAAAATTTTCCCAAACCGCAGTTTTAACAATTCAAATGTCGCAAACGTGTAATCTGATGAATGAGAGGGACAAAAAGTTCATAAATTACGAAAAATTATTAGATTGATTTAATACAATCCATTAAAATAAAAAGGTGACATACGTGAAAGCCTTATTGAAGTTTTTCATATGCATCATTTAACATCTATTTTTAAATTGTTGAATGCATTTGTTTTGCTTTTAGTTTGGGTGCTATTTATTTTTAAAGAAATCATAGCGAGTTTGTTGATGATTTCTTTTTTAACTTGGTTATAAACGATTTTTTTTCATCAGGGAACAAATCTTATAATATTATGTAAATATATAAATAACAAAATATTATTTTTGTTTAATATTATTTTTGTTTAAAATAAAAAGGTAACATATGTGAAAACCTTATTAAATTTTCTCCTATACATCTTTTAACATTTATTTTTAAATGTTAACTGTTAAATGCATTTGTTTTGATTTTAGTTATTAAGCGTTTTTATTTTTGGATAAATCTTAGTGAATTTGTTTTTTTAATTTTTCTTGAGCAGAGCAGCTCAATGTATTATATGTTCATGATACCCTTTTTTAATTTGATTATAAACAATTTTTTTCATCAGGAAACATCTTCTAATTTTATGTGAATACATACATAATAAAATGTTATTTTTATTTAATGTAATCGATTGAAATAAAAAAATAATTAAGGAGATAAACTTAAGTATTCGGAATGAGACATTGGAACAAGTGAACAACTTTAAATACTTAGGGTGTACTATAAGTGGTGATATGAACTGCTGCCAAGAAGTCAAGAGGAGGATAGCAATAGCAAAGGAGGCTTTTAATAGGAAAAGGAGCATCTTCTGCGGACCTCTGGAAAAAGGACTAAGGAAGAGACTAGTGAAGTGCTTTGTGTGGAATGTGGCATTATATGGGGCAGAAACATGGACATTACGACGCAGTGAAGATAAACGACTAGAAGCATTTGAAATGTGGATATGGAGAAGAATGGAGCGTGTGAAATGGACAGACAAAATAAGAAATGAAGCTGTGCTAGAAAGAGTGGGTGAAGAAAGAACAATGCTGAAACTGATCAGGAAGAGAAAAAGAAACTGGTTGGGTCACTGGCTGAGAAGAAACTCCCTAATGAAGGATGCACTGGAAGGAATGGTGAACGGTAAAAAAGTTCGAGGCAGAAGAAGTTTTCAGATGATCGACAACATTAGGGTAAATGGATCTTATGTGGAGACGAAGAGGCAGGCAGAAAATAGAAAAGATTGGAGAATGCTGGGTTTGCAGTGAAGGACCTGCCCTTGGCAGAGAACTATGTATATATATATATATATATATATATATATATATATATATATATATATAGATTATTAAAGAAATACTATATTCATTACCTCAACGTATTTTTTTAAATTTTGAAATATTAAAAATGCATTTGTTTTCATCCATAAATCTCTTTCTTCTCACCATTTGCTGCATGCAGCAGGAAAATGATTGCTAGTTTTTCCTCCCTTTTCGACTGCAGCCCTTCTGCTGCTCTGACGTCATCTGCAGCTAGCAGTGAACGGAACCGTTCGAATTGAAAATAGAAGGGAGAATCGCAGTCAAGGTTGTCGCCCCAGGGCTGCAGTCGCTGCTCTGCAGCAAGTGAGCGGAACTGCATCTTTAACGCTGCTCCATTTCTTCCCCAACTTGCTTTTATTACCTTTCTTTGTTCCCTCAATCTCCCGGGCCTTTAAACCGATGTTTTCCCAGACATATTATCGCACTCTCCTGCGCCCAAGCCGCGATCTCAGGTGTGACATCGCTATGAGACATCTGTAGTTTGATATAACAGGGGTCCAATACACAGTGGGCAGAGAGCGTCCGAGGAGGGAGACCACCGCTAAATGTTGCTGCCCCTCGGACGCTGGCGATCCGAGGCCAGGTAACCCTAGCTAAGCAAAACCGCTTGGCTCTTTTCAGCAGCCGTTAATCCCTTCGTGCGTAACTCGAGGATGCTGTTGCGCCAGCTTGAGCGTTCTGCAAAATCCTCGAGATTGCATAATGAAAGGCTCCGTCGCGGTGGAAATCAGCAGCCTCGTCTAGATTAGCCGCTTCTACCCCAGGCTGAGGCCGCTGGAAATCCAGCAGGCAAATCCAAGCTACAATTTGCAGCCATAAAGATTATCGTTGCGCCTGTAGAGCGTTCTGCGTGAATTTAGGCCCACAAAACAGAGTAACCACGTCTCCTCCCAAGTCTACCTGCATCCGTCGGAAAATTGCTCTTCGGATATTTAAGAGCATGGACTAAAATTAGAACTCTGAACTCCTTCATCTCTCCTGATTATCATGCGAACTGTACGTGATCATCGACAGACTCTGAACTGTTGAGTCAACTAGAAGTGTGAACATTATATTTATCTTAGTGTTATTTTAGTGTGTGTTCTGTATCTAAGACTTCATTTGAGAAAATACCAGGGTAAGATTTGCTTATGTATCTTGTTTACTTATCCACATTCACTATACTCATCTATCTGTAAATATATATTTTCTTTATTAAATGTATCATACCTTTTCCTAAACTAGTTATCCCCTTTTCTCATTTTATAGTTACTCATTCCCTGACTTAAATTTACGCATTGCTTGGCAAGTTATTTTTCCTTGTTTATTGCGCCAGCAAGTATTGAGAGAAGACAAAGCGCTCCAGGCAAGGCGAGGCCCGCTTCTGCATCACCCCTCTGACGTTATTCCCTCCCGATTTGGGCCGTCTGCGGGTCGCCATTGATCTAGCCTATGTTTACAAATAAACCCCTCCTCGGTGCTTTGCAGGCAAGCTCCGGTCACCTGAATTAACCCTTCTCTTAATTCTAAAGTCTATTCTCGAAGTATTTAATCGGGCCCAGCTGCTTCGAAGAATTAAGGCTTCTCCACTGCATAAATCTCTCTAATATAACCCTTCCCTCACATGTACGTCCAAAACCACGGCAAGGCGTTACAAAATGCTCTTGCTCCCCAAATTAAAAATTTGGATTACTGTAGCTTCGGATACACCTTGGGCGAAGACGGAAAACTGAATCCCGTTCTCATGACTCAGGAAGCAACTCTTTTCACTTAATACAACCATGCAAGTGTAAGAAATATGCACGATCCTCTTGTCTAAGTCATGTAGCAAAAATCCAATGTACAAGACATGAATGTCAAAATCAAGAATGAAATGTGATGGACATCTAGTAATAGCTTTGTGATGGAACTGTTACTTCCGCAATATTTTTCTTTCTTTTTTAATTTAATCATATAAAATACATAAGATGCGAAGAAAGAGGTATTTCTCCGATATTTAAATGTAACGATTTAAAAAAAATTTTTTTACAGTTTCTGTTTAATTTTTTAGCATCTTCAAAAGATGTTCTGTTGCATTCAAGTATATGCTGCGTATTTTTCAAGTATATCTTACAGCCACTTATACAGTTGATAAGATTGAGCATAAAAAATAAGAGATCATGCTTCTAATTGTGGCCAAATTCAGATCCCAAAGATCGAATGCTAGAAGAAGAATTTCTACCATCTCACCGTACTGATTCCAGTATTTGAAGTTCTCACTTTCTAAGGATCTTGTCTTTCTAAAGTCTTTAAACTGCAACAAGAGACCCTCGCACTTTCCATTAGTTATAGCAAGTGGCAGCTTTAGTTCTAGTGCAATTCTTGTTTATAATAGACTTTACATGTAGAAATACGGTAAATATTATTCTATACAAATTTGTTTCACTTAATTTAATTAAAAATGAATGTTACCTGAACAGAATTATGCATACATAAGATTATTTAACGTGCCAGTATATTAAATATTATATATACCTACTACATTGGCACTGGTCAAGAAAAAGGTATGTAAAACTAATTACCTATATAATATAAACTGGAAAAGGGAACCTGTAAAGAAGTTCCGAAACGTCGTATATTATGTAGGTAATTAGTTTTACATACCTTTTTCTTGACTAGTGCCAATGTAGTAGGCATATATAATTATACAGAATTATGTATATTAGATGATCAGGAAAGAAGATACAATGCGGTTTTCGATTGAATCATCCTGCTTAACGCTATTTTGGACAAAGGCAGCCATCTTTAATTTTGACTATCATAGAAGTTGGCATCATGACATTTTGAGTTTAGTACAAGATATTGATCACAAATCCGAAGAGATTTGCTGCGGTAAATTTTTGAATACAATGCCAATGGGCTACATACTAAATGACTAATGGATTGCTAAATGAAACAAGAATGTTGCTTACATTAATGTCATCCATCCAAAGTTGTTTCAAATTTATTGTTAGCATTCATAATTTGCAAACAAAAAAGATCTGCAATCTAGTGAATTTTATGTAATTGTGGATCAGTTTGTTTTAAGGTTAAAAGTAGTGTGTACTCAATTTATGTAGACATCTCGATATCGTACAAAAAATTTGTTATGTGTTTGAATTCAGTGAAATATTTATTTTCATACAGATGTTCATATGTCAGCAGCTAAGTTCTGTCCAACAAAAGCTTACTTTTTGCTTGTTTCGTTGTTTTTATTTATTTTATTGATAAATATTGTGGTAAGTGCAGACATTTTATAAGAATTTTAATAACATCATGTGATATACAATTATGTAAATTACTGACCTAAAAAGATCATAATTACCTCATTTTAGTAATTTGTCTTTACTTTATAATATTTACCAAGGTAAATCGCGGTCTTCGTATTTAGTTGCCTTTTTGAAGGTCTGCGTAGCCCCTACTTGTTCCTTGGGCCTCTTTAAGCTCTGCTCCAAACTGTGCTTCTGGAATGTAATCTTGTCATTACACTAATGATACTAACTCCTCTAACTGGGAAAGGTGTTGCTAACGGTCCTATGTATGGAGTATCATATATACCAATGCGGGTTGATCAACAGCATAGTGAATGTATCTTTATTTTCAGAAGAAATGTTTGTCGGAATGATTGGAACGGTGAAAAGACCACCTATTATTCAAACTGGATATGAAATTTAGATGCAAGATTTGAGAGATCATAAAAGAATGAGAACAAGAGCTCGCCACTGAGACATCGACATATACGATTGCATGTTTTACAAAGATTGCATGTTTTGAAAAGATTCATGTATGAAATTAAGGATTAACTATGAGAAGCTTCAAAATCATCATTTCAACGACAAAAACGACAACTAATAACTCTTTGACAACATTTTAATCGTGCTATGTCGTTCTCTCTATGCGAGAAGACTTCTTCAAACGAAAATGAATATGGACAAACAAATCCCTCTTCCTCGGAATTCATTTACATAAAGAATGTCAATACAAATACAAGTACAGGAAGGACGATGAAAGAAAGAATATTGGAACATGTTAAATGTTTAATAGTAATAGGACAGGTATATCTGACTAGGCAGATCACTGCAAAAGTAATAAAGATAATCTAGATCCAATTGTTAAAGTATTATTCCATATCTTAGATGAAAGAGAAAGATTCACGATTGAATCTTAAGTAATAAACACTTTCCCTTTTATTATTAAACAGATTTCTGAAAGATAGTAGTTTCACACTCAATAATTCTACGAAAAGTATCAAAAATGAAAAAAAAATTTCTTATAATATTTTTTAAAATTTTTAATTTATAATTATCTTATTATTTCATTTCAAACGTACTGACGAACTTATTATTGGTTCCACTTCAACATATCACAGCCTATTATCAATATTTATTCGCTGCATGACTATTATATTCTTAAACTGTTTTATTATTTTCACAAAAAGTTAGTTAAGTTTATTGTATTTCCCGAACTTATTATTTGAAGCTAAGGAGTATTAATTCATTATTGTGTTTCACGAACTTATTATTTAAACTCTTAGTCGAATGTGAGAATTGACCAAGGAGCTCTCATCTGACAAAACATCTGTTATCTATGAAATGCATAAGCAGAAATAATGTGTGAATGAGAAATACTTAGAATGAAAAAGGATGAGTAAGAATGAGCAAGAATTAAATTGGATTTATAGAGATAGTTAACTAGTAAATGGATAAGAAAGAAAGATGAGAAAGACAAATGCATGATTTCGGATGTATGATTGAGATTCTGAAGGAATGCTGTAGTTAATGACTTTTATGGAAAGATGGATGAATGATCGCGAGAGCAGTTTATTTTAAATTAATTAGCTTCTCCTATGAAAGGAAGCAATATCTATTTAGTGGAAGTGTATTACAAGAAGGATCTTTTTCTTTCTAACATCTTTTTTAACATAAGGTTATTCACCAATATATCATTTGAACTTTTAAAAAGCCCTGAGTAAAAGAGCCTGATTGATACAGTTTTCAGTGTTGAAGGATTATCTGCCAATATTGATTCGAGGATGCTGAGAGATGCTGAGATTCAAATCGCTATCTGATGGATCTGCAAAATTAATCTGATGACTGTTTCTGAAGGAATGTCCGAAGAATGTCCGAATGTATATCTGAGCATGAGAGTGAAAGTTGAAAATTTAACGTTAAGAAAAATTTGAGGTAGCATTGCTACCGAGATTTGCGTCAACGGTTCGATGATTCAAGAATAGGCCGCAACTGAACTAATTGGTCCAGGGATCTCCACTAGTCTAGAGTTCTTCCTTGTGAAACAAGAAAGGCCACTTCAAAGCGTTCAGTCCAATTTCAAAATTAACAATACGAATAACTTTATTTCACTGTTCCTTTCTAAAGGTTCTAATGGAAGAGGGCCTTAACGCAGCTAATCTAATAGTCTGATACGTCTCCAATAGTCCTTGCAGCGATCCCTCTGTTTCTTCTATCTCTTCTGATACGTCTCAAATAGTTCTTGCAACAATCCTCTGCGTTTCTTCTATCTTTTCTGATTCGTCTCCAATAGTCCTGGCAATTGTCATCCTCTGCATCTTCTATCTCTTCTGATGCGTCTCCAATAGTCCTTGCAACGGTCCCCCTCTGCTTCTTCTATCTCTTCTGATATATCTTCAACAGTTCTTGCAATGATCCCCTATATTTCTTCTATCTCTTCTGATACGTCTCCAATAGTCCTTGCAACGGTCCCCTCTGTTTCTTCTATCTCTTCTGATACGTCTGCAATAGTCCTTGCAACGGTCCCCTCTGCTTCTTCTATCTCTTCTGATGCGTCTCCAACAGTCCTTGCAACGGTCCCCTCTGCCTCTTCTATGTCTTCTGATGCGTCTCCAATAGTCCTTGCCACGATCCTCTCCGTTTCTTCAATCTCTTCTGATGCGTCTCCAATAGTCCTTGCAACGATCCTCTCCGTTTGTTCTATTTCTTCTCTTACGTCTTCAATAGTCCTTGCAACGATTCTCTCCGTTTCTTCTATCTCTTCTGATGCGTCTACAATAGTCCTTGCAACGGTCCCCTCTGCTTCTTCTATCTCTTCTGATGCGTCTCCAATAGTCCTTGCAACGGTCCCCTCTGCTTTTTTTATCTCTTCTGATACGTTTTCAATAGACCTTGCAACGATCCTCTCCGTTTCTTCTATCTCTTCTGATACTGAGACATGCAGTTCTGTCCCCTCTATAAATAATAAAAGAAAACAAATCAAAATAATGAAGTGGGTCTTTAGCCCTGCTACCTTTTATCTAAGTGGATCCGATTCCTTGCCGACGACGACAACTGCTTCGTCGAACTACGCTAAAACTACCTAAATGATGTTCAGGTGCGTGTGTGTGTGTGTCGCAAATCATGGTTGTGTGTTGTTTCTGTCTGGCTGCTGGGCCTATATTTACCAAACAAATAACTAACTCCATGTAAATGCAATCACTAATTAAAGATAAGTTATACTTTAGGAGGATTCAAACTATTAAAATTAACTCAATGTCATTAAACCTTTGACAACTTAAATTAACCTTTCTTAACTCTTAGCAATAATAAAGCAAACACACGTAGAGAATTGATTAATAAAAATACATACACTTTATTCAAACAAATATTATATATCAAAACAATCATTGTAACGAACCCAAATCATTGTAACGAATATCAATAATGGCTCTCGATATAGCAAACGCTTACGCTACTACCAACCTTCAGATCAGCTGATCGTTTAGCTCAACTCTCTCCCCAAGTTCGTTGAACCTTTCCCACTGCCTTAAAGTTTTCAACCAACCTCAAAACACTAAAGTTATAATATCAAAGCTTAAAATACATTCTTACAAATTAAACACACTTAGAATACATAGTATTGGTTATCATATGTGAAATCTACAACTTTGAACAACTTAGTTCTGTAACCAGTTAAATAATAGTTCTCTAATGTTCGTTTCTTTATTTCCTTCTTCTTTTAAGAAAACAAAATATTATTTCACACATAATGAATTTCACACTGTTCCTTGGTGATTGTTAAATACACCCACTGCCACTACACACTTTAACTTATCACGATATTTTTTTTGTGTTTCACCTTTTGATAGTGTTTTCACGTCGATAAGACTATCACCCAATGGCTTTTCATTAGGGAGCACGGTTCTTTCGTCTTTTCTTCCCGGCCTTCGATTCCCTAGCTGAGGCTTGCTTAGCGGTGAACCCGGCTTTCCTAGAGTTCGCTCGGACCGCTCATACGCCGTCTTTATCCCGGCTGTTTTTATCTATGCTCGGGCATCGGCTGAAACGCTCTCGAGTAAAAGGATAAATTGTTCGTTTTCCTTACGATAAGAAGCTCTCGGAGATCGAACCTGGATTCCCTCGCTTAGGTTGGTCGGTCGTCGGTCTTGCCTCGTCTTGGTCGGCACCCTTGCGTGAGGACTCCGGCGAGAAACCTTCTTCGCTGAATCGTATCACAAAAGTTCGGCTCGCCTCTCCAAACACGACCCCGGCTAGATGCTGCCTTCACGTTCGGACAACATAGAGACATTGCGTCTCTAATCGACATCACGGACGACACGGCTTGACGGGACACGACCTTTCGCCTCGGCTAACAACAACGGAATCTGTTGATGGTTCGGCAATAACTGACTCCCTTGCTTCATTTCTCCACGGAAGGCGTTGACCTCAGGACTCATCTACCAATAAACACGGATCAACAGTTTCACGTGACCCCTTTGACCCCGAGTTCACACATGTCACTCGGATGACGTACTTCCTCTTAATCGAAACCAAAAACAGTTTTTATGAGAATGTGGAGAAAACGATTTTCCCACGATAGTCCGCCATTGCAATGGCTTTCACAAAAACACTGGTTTTAAGTAAAATACACCTTATTTGCATAAAAATACACCTTAAAGCTTTAGTAAACACATATACAGAAATATAAGAGCAATAAATTACCACCATTCCTTTAGATAATTACCTTAAGGGCAACTCTCCCTTTTTAAAACGGCAATAGTTGAATATTAATAAATAAATCAAATAAATGCACAATTTCGTTAATTACACAACCCTCACATGATACAAATCGCTCAGTCATCATTTTGTAAAGATGAACACCAAAGCTTCAATTTAAGAATATATTTCCTTATCCACTAAAACACATTTAAGCTACCCGCACACGAGGGAGCTTTTTCTGTGCAACTCGATGAAATTGAGGTGCACAGAAAAAGCTGCATGCGACTATCAGGGCGCACACGATGCAACATTGTTAGCGCCGCCGTGCGGACAACAAACGAAGCAC